>CM046865.1:7547583-7622014 GCA_025617745.1 Heliocidaris erythrogramma | reverse complement strand
AAAACTATCGTATGACATTTTAACTAAATAATGACTTATATGAGAGTAAAGCTGAATAGTTGTTCATTACTCTCATGTAGGTCACATGCCGAAACTTTTTTGTCTGGGTCTTCCTGTTTTAAATTGAATCCAAGGCTGTAACTGGCATACGGGAGGTCTTATCCGCACAATATAGCGGAAATGTACAGAATTCGTTTTTAACTTTAAAGCCTTTTAAAACTATCGTATGAAATTTTAACTAAATAATGACTTCTATGAATAAAGCTGAATAGTTGCTCTTACTCTCATATAGGTCACATGCCGAAACTTTTTGTCTGGGTCTTACTGTTTTAAATTGAATCCAAGGCTGTAACTGGCATACGGGAGGTCTTATCCGCACAGTACACACGGACATGGACGATTTTTTTTCTCCATTTTTAATGCTTTTTAACTATCGTATGACATTTTAACTAAACAATGACTTATATGAGATGAAAGCTGATAGTTGCTCTTTACTCTCATGTAGGTCACCTGCCGAAACTTTTTGTCTGGGTCATACTGTTTTTAAATTGAATCCAAAGCTGTAACTGACTTACGTGCCGTCTTATCCGCACAGTACACACGGAAATGGACGGAATGCGTTTTTAACTTTCAGGCTTTTAAAACTATCGTATGACATTTTAACTAAATAATGACTTATATCAGAGGAAAGCTGAATTGTTGCTCTTTACTCTCATATAGGTCACCTGCCGAAACTTTTTGTCTGGGTCTTCCTGTTTTAAATTGAATCCAAGGCTGAAACTGCATATACGGAAGGTCTTTATCCGCACAATATAGCGGAAATGTACAGAATTCGTTTTTAACTTTAAAGCCTTTAAAACTATCGTATGACATTTTAACTAAATAATGACTTTATAGAGAGAAAGCTGAATAGTTGTTCATTACTCTCATGTAGGTCACATGCCGAAACTTTTTCTGGGTCTTAATTCGTTTTAAATTGAATCCAAGGCTGTAACTGGCATACGGAGGTCTTATATCCGCACAATATAGCGAAATGTAAAGAATTCGTTTTTAACTTTAAAGCCTTTAAAACTATCGTATGAAATTTTAACTAAATAATGACTTCTATGAAATAAAGCTGAATAGTTGCTCTTTACTCTCATATAGGTCACATGCCGAAACTTATTGTCTGGGTCTTACTGTTTTAATTGAATCAAAGGCTGTAACCGGCATACGTGCCGTCTTATCCGCACAGTACACACGAAATGGACGGAATCGTTTTTAACTTTCAGGCTTTTAAAACTATCGTATGACATTTAAACTAAATAATGACTAATATGAGAGGAAAGCTGAATAGTTGCTTTTTCTTTACTCTCATGTAGGTCACCTGCCGAAACTTTTTGTCTGGGTCTTCCTGTTTTAAAAAATTGATCCAAGGCTGTACCTGGCATACGGGAGGTCTTATCCGCACTAATAGCGGAAATGTACAGAATTCGTTTTTAACTTTAAAGCCTTTTAAAACTATCGTATGACATTTTAACTAAATAATGACTATATGAGAGGAAAGCTGAATAGTTGCTCTTTACTCTCATGTAGGTCACCTGCCGAAACTTTTTGTCTGGGTCTTCCTGTTTTAAATTGAATCCAAGGCTGTAACTGGCATACGGGAGGTCTTATCCGCACAATATAGCGGAAATGTACAGAATTCGTTTTTAACTTTAAAGCCTTTTAAAACTATCGTATGACATTTTAACTAAATAATGACTTCTATGAGATAAAAGCTGAATAGTTGCTCTTTACTCTCATATAGGTCACATGCCGAAACTTTTTGTCTGGGTCTTACTGTTTTAAATTGAATCCAAGGCTGTAACCGGCATACGGGAGGCCCATCCGCACAGTAACACACGGAAATGGACGAATCGTTTTTATATTTATGCTTTTTAAAACTATCGTATGACATTTTAACTAAATAATGACCTATATGAGATGAAAAGCTGAATAGTTGCTCTTTACTCTCATATAGGTCACATGCCGAAACTTTTTGTCTGGGTCTAACTGTTTTAAAATGAAATCAGGGCTGAAACCTGCGTTTTCTCCCTTTTCTTGTCATTCCTGGACACAAATCGTTTTTTGTTTGTTTGTTGAGTGCTTGATCTGGGCATGCAAAGGCGTTGCAGGAATGCAAAGATTTTATAGGGGGATGTCAAATCTTCTTTTGAGGGAAAATGCCCCATCGATGCTTACGTCGGATCACTACGTTCCCTGGTGACAAGAAACGCCACTCTAGCATTAGCTCTTTATTTTTGCCCCCAGATGTCAGGAATATCGAAACCATGATTCCCACTATATGGCATTTTTGGAATTTGATATAAAGTAATTAAACATATATAGACATTTTACTAGATATAGAGCAGCAATAGTTTATTTAATAGGGACATGATTTTAAATGCAATATTGCGCGGGAAGGGGATATAACTTATAAAAAGGTAAAAATGAGAAATCCGAAACACAAGTGGCGAAAATGAGAAATGTTTTTTAGCGAGGGGAGGGGCTATACAAAAGGGACAGAAAAACATAAGTGGTAAGGGGAGGAGCAAAAGCACTGCTCCTAAGAAGGGAGTGGACATAAATCATTATCGCCAGTAGAAGCCAAATTAAATTATGACGATAGTATAAGAAACTGGTCTACTGGGGGGGGGGGGGGCTTGCCTCTCTTTTAAATCAATACTCTTAACAATTTTTCAAAAATCTAATTGTTTACAAATATTTAAAAAAATTGAATAAAATTAGCATAAATTATAAAATCTATGAACACTGTTTTTAACATATAATATAGGTCATCACAAATAATCAAATCGTTTGCTCAATCTGTTTTTCAAACTATTTTAACTACTTATTTACATAATATGAATTTCATATACTATTTCCCAATGAATGACTTTCAGAAGTCATTCCGTAAAGCTGTTTCATTTCATATTTTGCATCATATTTCAAATAGATTTCCACGAACATGACATATCAAAGCTAAAATGAAAACTGGATACATATTCAAAGTTCACAGTTTGAGCAATGCTTATTCTGGTTGAAAAGTCATTTTGCGTTTTCTGTAAAGAATCAATAATTAAAATACTTAATATGTCATATATCTGATGATGAATGATTGACATGAAACTCAACAGTTGTGAAAGTACCTCGTATTTGTTTATTTATCAATTTGTAAAAAAAATAATTACGATATTAATAATATTCTTCTCTTAAACTTGAAAATTCTTTGAGAATGTCATTCCATAACGCTTGGAATTACAGCAAAATAAAACGGGGGTCATACCTATAGCTAGAAGGTCCGATAGTTAGCGGGTCCGATAGACCGACACCCAATAGATGGTTCGATAGACTGAATGTACGAGAGGGTCCAATATAGTCCGAAGGTTCTATAGATCGAATGACCAACGGGTCCGATAGTCAGAAGGTCCGATAGATATAAGGTTCGATAGTCCGAATGTACATGAGGGTCAAATAGACAGAAGGTTCTATAGACCGAATCGGCAAAAGGGTCCGTATCGTCCGATAGTCCGAAGATTCAGTAGGGGTCCAATAGTTAGAAGGTCCGATAGACCGACAATAAATACGTAAAAATTGTAAAATAGTGGATAAAATGATAAGTGGGTAGAAAATAAGTGGTTAAATAAGTGGGGGCGTTATGTTTTCAAATCGTCAGCCCGTACCGTCCGTCCGTCCCTATTTGCGCTCTCGGGATAACTTGGGAAACATTCGACGGATCAACTTCAAACTTGGCTCATCTAGAGGAATGACTATTATCTGATTTATATTTTGGGGTCACAGGGTCAAAGGTAACAAAGGTTTTTGTGTTCATAATGTCATGAGAAGCTTTGGAGATCACTTTAAACACAGCCCATGTACGTGTATGCACAGAGAAGTGACAATGCTTTTATTAATTTAATAGGACCCGGACCCTCAGTAATTTCAGATAATAATTGCAGTGACAAAAGTATTTTTTTAGCTCATTACATAGAGTGAAATAAATTGTAAAATATCAGGGGCGTATCCAGGATTTCCTAATAGGGGGCGCCAGGCATTATTGATCGCCGTCCTGGGGGAGGGGTCTAAGTGGAGGGGTGCCCCCTCCCCTTTGGAAAATTTTTGCTTCTGAAGAAGGGCTGAGATGCAAAATAATCCTATATGTGACCAACTTTGAAGCCTATTTAATGAACAACTTTTTTTTTTTGCTAGTCTTTTTTTTTTTACGACGGCCAATAGGGGGGGGGGGCGCCTGTTGCGTCACCCCCTGGATACGCCACTGAATATGAATATGCGATTTGTTTCTTATCCTTTATATGTATAAACTTATTTTGTTATTGCCAATCGGTCTCGTTGGCTGCCCATCTGGGGCCTGGTGGCCTTAAGTGCTAGAGCTCCTGCATGCGAGTGATGTGCCGACTGGGCTTGTACCTTAAATTGTCGGTGAACGGAGCAGCAAGAGGGTACCAGGCCTAACTGGGTGAGCTAAGTATTCCAACTGGGTGATGCGAAATGGAATTTGATTTAGGTAATAAACCTCCATTAAAATCATCACAATTATCATCATTATGCAGCAAAGGCATTTAAGAGCTCTTTAACTCAGTGGAATATATAGAAATAGTATCTGCGCTTATAAATGTTTTATTATTATTATCAGTCCATGCTCACTCTACTCATCATCTTTTTAGGTTGTCCGCTTGGGGAGGACCTTATGCGTTTGTGTGACTCTCTGGGCGTAGGCCTGTTTGTCTGTTTGTGCCTGACGTCAACAAATATTATACACATATTTTTTTTTTACAAAATGTATTCTTTCTTTCATTGTCATTTTACCTCACACCTCTCACTGCCCCCTCTCTCTCTCGTTCGCTCGCTTTGCTCGCTCATATACAATCAAGAAACTAGGCCTAGATTGTTTCTTGCAGCAAGCACCTCTTACGTCCTGCAGCAAGCCCGAATATCATAATATTCGGGCAGTGAGGTATCCGACTATTCTCGAATTCCCAACCCCCTTCCCCCCCCCCCCCAAAAAAAAAAAATGGTATAATTTACCCGACAGAGTCCACAGACTAAAATTTGCCAAAAGGTAGTAGTATGGGTGTAGTCGGTGAACATTCAAAAAAGTGTAAAAGCTAACATCATAGCTAGTAGGAAAATATCACCTGACAACCCTAAATAAAAAATGGAAACGCCCCCTCCCAAGAAGGTGGTAGGGCCTAATTGAAACAATTTCATTTCTATCCGTCAGAATCTTTTGTTGTCAGAATCTTATCTTTTGTTACTTTTAATGAAATTTTAACTATAAAGTGTGCACCCCGTAAGATTTCTTTGTTTAAAATATAACACTTGTGTAAGAAGGGACGCCCTTTCCTCAGTTTGCTCCACTAGAAAGAAATGCTTCGGGCATGATGGGCCTCGGGGCTTTAGTGTGCACCATATAATTAGATTTCCATATTTCAAAAAATGGTCAGCGATCATGATGCTCTGATTAAAATACTTTTAACATGTTGAAAATGTATAAAACAAAACTTTAAGATAAGTTCCACATTTTTGTATTTTTTTTTTGGGGGGGGGGGTAGGCCTACAGACCTAGTGCATCGGTTTATTACAATACACATAGAAGAAGGTAAGGCATTAAACTTTTCTTTTTCTGAGATAAAACTATTAACAACTTATTGTATCCGCTTATTTTACCTTCTTTACGTTATTGTCGGTCTATCGGACCCCTACTGAACCTTCGGTCGATCGAACCTTCTATCTATTGGGTGTCGGTCTATTGGACCCGCTAACTATCGGTCCTCTATAGCTATAGGGCTGTAACCAATAAAACGTTGTGAGAATGGCGGGGTGTGCCCCTCGACTCCTTTGTGGCCCAAAACTCTTAACCCCCCCCCCCCCCGTGTCCGGTTATATGCCTTGAAGGTTAAACTTTCTTTCTCGGCGGCTTAATTCCCTGACTACTCCCCCCCCCCCCCCCCCTCCCCTCACACGTAAAACAAGATTTGAATGGAAAAAAACTGTCCTCCCTTTTATACTTCAAGCATTGGCAGATCCAGGGGCACTTCTGGCCCGTGACCCCCCCCCCCTCCCCTGGAAGAAAAGTATGCATTTTGACCATAGAGGATCCGCCCTTTTGTCGATTGTGCCCCCCATACTAAATCCTGGATCCGCCCCTGATTTAAGCACCCTGTGGTTGCGTCCTTTCTCGTTTTGCTCCCACTGAATTCTGATTTGGATTTTGAAAATTCAAATCCCTTTCTTATCATTTCGATTTACCTCAACTTCTAAGATTTTTAGGATTTATCTACTCAACACAAAACTGCCAATATGCTATAGTTTAAAGCCAGATTTCAATTTGCTACAGTAAGAAGCAGGGAAAAATCCTTCGGTACCTGACATATAATTATACATACAGCCCCTCTCCCCCCCGCCCCTCCTCCCCCACTTTTTGGAGTAGAAACGATTCATAAAACCTCGACAAGAAGGTTCGAAAATTGTCATTTTATAATGAGTGAAATCAAATGAGCTCCCCCCTCCCCCCCCCCCCCACCCCCCACTTCCAAAAGCCGCTCCGCGGCCCCTGATTTTTGAGAGTGTAAGAGGTTAAATTAATTTTGTTCATGTTCTGAGTACATCAAGTTGTAAAGAGAAATTCTTCAACATTTACCTTAATATGTATTTATTTATAATTTCATACAATGCTCTTCACGACAATCAAAGTTATAAAACAATTTATGTCCAACTTGATTTTACTTTCGATTCAACACTGTGCGGATAAGACCTCCGGTATGCCGGTTACTGCCCTGAATTCAATTTAAAACAGTAAGGCCCAGACAAAAAGTTTCGGCATGTGACATATATGAGAGTAAAGAGCAACTATTCAGCTTTAACCTCATATGAATCATTCTTGAGTTAAAATGTCATACGACAGTTTTAGAAAGTATTCAAAGATAAAAATGAATTTTGTACATTTCCCTGTGTAGCATGCGGATGAGGCCTCCCGTATGCCGGTTACAGCCTTGGATTCAATTTAAAACAGTAAGACCCAGACAAAAAGTTTCGGCGTGTGACCTATATGAGAGCAAAGAGCAACTATCCAGCTTTTATTTCATAGAAGTCATTATTTAGTTAAAATGTCATACGATAGTTTTAAAAGGCTTTAAAGTTAAAAACGAATTCTGTACATTTCCGCTATATTGTGCGGATAAGACCTCCGGTATGACGTTTTGAGCCCTGATTTCAATTTAAAACAGTAAGACCCAGACAAAAAGTTTCGGCACGTGACCTATATGAGAGTAAAGAGCACCTATTCGGCTTTGATCTCATATCAGTCATTATTTAGTTAAAATGTCATACGATAGTTGTAAAAGGCTTTAAATTAAAAACGAATTCTGTACATTTCCGCTATATATTGTGCGGATAAGACCTCCGGTATGACGTTTTGAGCCCTGATTTCACTTTAAAACAGTAAGACCCAGACAAAAAGTTTCGGCATGTGACCTACATGAGAGTAAAGAGCAACTATTCAGCTTTGATCTCATATAGGTCATTATTTAGTTAAAATGTCATACGATAGTTTTAAAAGGCTTTAAAGTTAAAAACGAATTCTGTACATTTCCGCTATATATTGTGCGGATAAGACCTCCGGTATGACGTTTTGAGCCCTGATTTCACTTTAAAACAGTAAGACCCAGACAAAAGGTTTCGGCATGTGACCTATATGAGAGTAAAGAGCAACTATTCAGCTTTCATCTCATATAAGTCATTATTTAGTTAAAATGTCATACGATAGTTTTAAAAGCCCTGAAAGTTAAAAACGCATTCCGTCCATTTCCGTGTGTACTGTGCGGATAAGACGGCACGTATGCCGGTTACAGCCTTGGATTCAATTTAAAACAGTAAGACCCAGACAAAAAGTTTCGGCATGTGACCTATATGAGAGTAAAGAGCAACTATTCAGCTTTTATCTCATAGAAGTCATTATTTAGTTAAAATGTCATACGATAGTTTTAAAAGCATTAAAAGATAAAAACGCATTTCGTCCATTTCCGTGTGTACTGTGCGGATAAGACCTCCCGTATGCCGGTTACAGCCCTGATTTCAATTTAAAACAGTAAGACCCAGACAAAAAGTTTCGGCATGTGACCTATATGAGAGTAAAGAGCAACTATTCAGCTTTTATCTCATATAGGTCATTAATTAGTTAAAATGTCATAAGATAGTTTTAAAAGGCTTTAAAGTTAAAAACGAATTCTGTACATTTCCGCTATATTGTGCGGATAAGACCTCCGGTATGACGTTTTGAGCCCTGATTTCACTTTAAAACAGTAAGACCCAGACAAAAAGTTTCGACATGTGACATCTATGAGAGTAAAGAGCAACTATTCAGCTTTAATCTCATATAAGTCATTATTTAGTTAAAATGTCATACGATAGTTGTAAAAGTTAAAAACGAATTCTGTACATTTCCGCTATATTGTGCGGATAAGACCTCCCGTATGACGTTTTGAGCCCTAATTTCACTTTAAAACAGTAAGACCCAGACAAAAAGTTTCGGCATGTGACTTATATGAGAGTAAAGAGCAACTATTCAGCTTTCATCTGATATAGGTCATTATTTAGTTAAAATGTCATACGATAGTTTTAAAAGGCTTCAAAGTTAAAACAATTTGCGTGCATTTGGGATGTATCAATCAAAAAAACAATCTCAACTTAAAAATTGAAATCGAAAGTTTTCAGCTCTGAAATTATAACATCTTATAGGAAATGTTTTCTGCTATAATATGACTTAGCTTACCTTCATATCAAAATGTCGAGTAATATTTTTTATGTCAATTTTATCATCTCTATCACCCATGTTACACTTTCATTTTCGATTGGAACTTTTGAAGACACCATACCGCCAAATCCTATTGTTTTCCGCGCTAGCAGACACCGGAAGTCTTATTGGTCGCGGACCGGAAGTCTTATTGGTCGCTAAAAGTAGCCCACTATTAGTCTTCACTCCAGGTCTATGACAATTATCCTGTTCGATTGTAGTCGATTGCGGTCAACCATGTTGACAAATCTGATAATCAAGGGTCGAGGAGCCGTCGTCGCTTGTTTGGGGGCCGGCAGTCGATGGGCGTTTACTAGCTGCGTTTTGGTAGCTTCAGATGTTGAGACGTTCAGAAAATGCGCGATGACGCCATATACTGTTGAAAAGACATTTTCATTTTTGTCTTCCGGTATACCTATAGACCGACAAATTCTGTTTTCTTTGGTGTAGCTCTAAAAGAATAAGTTTTTCATCTAATTCATCATTTTTGCGATCAATTTCCTCTCTAATCTTAGGAATGGTATCCTTTTCAAACAACTCGATTTTATCGGTATTGAAACTAACTGCAGTTTCCAAGTCCTGAAGAGTGCTCCTCGTTTGCGTTAACTCCACCTTCATCATATGGATTTCTGAACCCATAGCATCAAATCTTGTGTTCATCTCTTGAGAAAGTTGAGCAAACATTAGTTTCATTTCAGCTAACACATTGGATCCACCTGCAGTAGCATTAGATTCGGCGCCTTGGGTGTTGGCGGGTTGGGGGGGGGGGGGGGTCACGTGATCGGTTCTGGCGTCCCCGCTTGTTCTGCTACCTACATGGCGTTGGGATGGGTCAGTTCTGGTCCGTGTGAGAGTGGGCTGAGCATTTTCAGCCGAAGAATTGTAGGAATGTGAAGTCATTTCACTCACTTTTTTCGTCTTTTTTGTAGAAAACTTTGTAGCATGAAAGCTTAGTCCAAACATTTGAGCTATTTCTCGTCATAATATTTCAAATATGAGGGTATTTGAAGAGCATTTGAGGCTCCAATACTATTCATCTTTCCTCATGCATGTTATACTCGTTATCCATTTATTTCAACCTGTTTGTTGTTCTTAATTTTTAGATTTAAGTAATAATAAACAAATAGGCCTACTGTATAGCTTTTTTATTGTGCATATTGTTATGAAACCAAATTTGCTGAACTTGGTCTGGTTTGATGAAATTTCCATCTACAGTGTTTTGAATAGGTGAAGGATGAACCGTAGCAGATAGACATAGATATGTCGATAAGAGAATGGGTTAGAGAATGAGTGATAGAAAGAAGGAGAGAAGAGAGAAAGAGATGGAAGAGAGAGGTAGTCAACGAGGAGGGGAGAAAGAGAAGGAAAGAGAGGGAAAGAGAGGGAAAGCGAGGGAAAGAGAGAGAAAGATAGGGGAGAAAGAGAAGGAAAGAGAGGGAAAGAGAGGGAAAGCGAGGGAAAGAGAGAGAAAGATCATAGCTAGGGGAGTGCTTTTTATTGTGAGTGTCAAAGTGATAGACACGAATAGACAGAGAAAGACAGAGAGAGAGTGGAAAAGGATATGGAGAGGGGGTATACAGGCGGAATATATTATATATAGAGAGAGAGAGAGAGAGAGAGAGAGAACCAGAAAAAAAGGGAAAAGGGAAAAGGGGGTTATGGTCTGTTTTTTTTAATGAAATGTTGCGCTATCGGTATAGGCTAGCCGACTTGATCTTTACAGAGCGCAGGTGTTCATTCAATCTGTCGGCAAGTCTTCACTTTGTTTCACTCCGACAAATACTACAACTATGTAGCAGTGGTGTATGTGTTACTACTACTTTAATACATTTTTTTTTTTTTTTGGGGGGGGGGGCAAGATAATTATTAAAATGGACTGTCTTGAATCCTTATATTGTCTTAATTGCGATTACGGTTAAAAGTGAACATAATATGAATAAAACTTGGGTATCAATTTAACAAAATACAAATAAATAAAAGTTGGAAGCTGGATTCTGTTTTTTGATATTATGGATTTTTGTAAAGACTTATTATGGATTCTTTGAAGACGTATTACTTATAAAAGAGAAAAACTAGTTGTTTTTGGACCCCCCCCCCCCTCCCCTCTGCCCTCCCTCTCTCTCTCTCTATCGCTTTTTCCTCGTATTCTAATCTCTTTCGATGCCTCGTTGAACACTCAGTTTTCTATTATACCTAATTTACCTGTTCACAATTTCAAATTTTATGCATACTTTTAAAACAAAAGTTGATCTTGACAACCTGAAAGCTTGTCGGATGCTTGTGAGACATAGCAACAAGTAATGTGTGCAAACTGGATTCCAATAATTGTAGTTCATTCATTAATAACAGGTTAATGGAATACCTCGTTACTGAGTCCCCAGGAAAGTAACATCCATAAATGTGAATAACTTTGTGAAAAGGTCTATTGACATCATAGCCAAGACAATGTCGTTTGCTCTATATAACTGCTCTCAATTATTTCAATATCATGCTTACTGCATAATATCAATTTAAAAAATATCTTTGTCCTATCAAAAATGCCCCCCAGACTAATCGACAGTTGACAGCTTAACCATGAAAATGACTGAATACAGTTCACTTCTCCGTTCACTAATTAATTTCCATATGGTACAATCAAACATGCAAAACTAGATCGAAAAGCAGTCTACCACAGATAAATCATTACCATTATTAGCGTATGTATGTAGGCCAGGCATTCAGATGGGGCAAAACAGGCAAGAGGATATTGGTCCGAAATATTCCAGCAGGGGAACACATTTCATTGGTGGGGTTGGGGAAGACCACATTTTATTTCTCAACATGGGAAGAACAGTTTGTAAAGAATATTCACTATTGATGGATATGGCTTTCACATTTTTTAAGACCCATCACATGGCTTCATGCCAATTTGTTCTCATTTTATATGATACATGTTAAACTTTTTTATGAAATATCATGAAGCTTACACCTTCTTTTGATACCATGATGGATGGCCGATTGGCGAAGGATCTGGAGTACATTTGTATAATAATATCCACAATTTCATGATATTTTAAGACCATTTCGATTGTTATGGACCGTCAAATATTATTATATCCAACAAGTCACGATTTCAGTCCCTTTCAGTTGTTCTTAGGGAGTTTCCAATAATGTGGACGTGGAAGGCGTCCACGTCGACGGGTTAAGCGTAACCAACACGTACTCATGCTGACTAGCGTTAAAACCATTCTAGATTACAGTCGACGTTGACTGGAACGGCATGGCATGTTCTCCATGTCTTTTTCCCATGTTACTCATTGTGTTTTATTTTTTCATTTCTTTTTCTATCTTTTCTTATGTTATTCCTTGTTTTTCTGGTATAATTTCTCTCTCTTTCCTTATCTTATTTTTAAAATTTCTCTTCCAATCTTTCCTTTAGTGTTATCATTTATTTTCCTCATTTAATTTCTCTGATTATTCGTTGTTTTTCGGTCTATCTTTCTATCTATATATTCTTTGTCCTTCTCCTTCCCTCATCTGCTCTTTAATAATAATAATAATAATAATAATAATATTCCGCTTTTATGTAGCGCCTAATACATCGGTGATGTCTCTAAGCGCTTTTCATCATCATCATCATCATCAATCCAGTTTTGATCCTGGTATATTCCCCGTTGACGGGGGTGGCCGGATTTACCTCACTTTGTAGCAATCTTTCTCACACCCACCCTCCATCTCGCACGATTCATGGCATCCTCCCTCCTCAAACCAACTCCACTTCACTCCTCCTCAACCTGTTTTCTCCATGTTTTCCTCGGTCGTTCTCGCTTCCTCGGGCCCTTCGCTTCAAACTCCAGAGCTTTTTTCAAAATGTGCCCGTACTCCCTTCTCAGCACATGCCCATACCATCTCACTCCATTTGCTTTTGCCAACTGAGCCACTGATTCTTCCAGTCCTAACATCTCCAACAGGTCCTTGCTCCTTTTTCTATCCAATAGTTTCACTCCACACATTGCTCTCACCATTGCTCTCTCAGTCCTCGTCAAGATCGCCAGCTCATTCCCACCTAAAAACCATGTCTCACTCCCATATAACATCACTGGTCTTACACAGCTGCGATAGACCATTCCCTTCACCTTCAACGAGAACCTTTTTGAGTTCAACAGCTCTCCACATTCCCTGAACGTGATCCAACCAAATCTTGTTCTTGCTGTGACAGCTGCCCCGCAACCACCACCTGCGTTCACTCTATCCCCCAGATAACAAAAGCTACTCACTGTTTCGACCTCATCACACAACTTCTCCATAGGTTCCACGCACCCTCCAGCACACTTCCTACATTTCACACACATCACAGAATTTGCCATTACCCTCTTCCCACATATGCCACATGGATCTATCTTACTCGCAGACATTTCGCCTTCTGCTCCGCTAACTACCACCTTCGTCTTTCCCAGGTTCACCTTCAGCCCCTTCCTCTCAAATGCTTCCTTCCATTTCCAGAACTTCTCTCTCAATCCCTCCATCGTCTCACTCAACAGAACCAAGTCATCCGCGTACAACATCTCAGTCATCAGACCTTCTCTCGCACTCTCCGTAACCACATCAACCACAATTGCAAAGATCAATGGTGATAGCACCGATCCTTGGTGTACACCAACTTTCACCTCAAACTCTTCAGATAAATTATTATTACCCCGTCATCGGATTCTGGCATGCCCGCACACAATGTATGCACATTCTCCACTCCCTGGGGAGCATTCCAGCAATGGGCCGTGGTCACATTGCTAAGCAAACGATATTAACTTTCGCATCCTACCGGGTACCCATTTAACACCTCGGTGGAGAGTGGTAAATGTAGATTAACGTCTTGCCAAAGGACACTAGTGCTGCGGTGGGATTCGAACCCCGAACCTCGTGGTTCACAGTCCGGGGCCTTATCCACTGATCCACAACACCTCTTTCTCACATCATTTCTTATGTTCTTCTTTGTTCTATATTGTCTTATGTTATTCTTTTTTTTTTAAATCTTGTCTTATGTTATTCTTTGTTATTTTTTAATCGTGTCTTACGTTATTCTATGTTTTTTTCTATTCTGTCTTTCCTTTCTTTTATCATATACTGTCTGTTTTTCTTATGCTATTCCTTTTTAAATATTTTTCTGTCTTACTATCTGTATATTCTTTGTTCTTCCCCTTAGCCCACGTATCCGGACAACTACCCCCTGGACAACTACCCCATAGGACAATTACCCCCGAGGACAATTACCCCCAGAACAATTACCCCCAGGACAAGTACCCCAGGACAACAACCCAGGGCTAAAATTCTGATTACCCCAATACCCCCTGCGGGAGAGGGGGTATCGGGGTAATCGTCATTTTGTGAGTGTAATTTTTCCTGGGGGTACTTGTCCGGAATGATCAAAGACGAAATTGAAACAAGCATTCGCAAATTCCTGCGGGCCGGCGACGAAATTGAAAGATCATTGTTTGACATTTTATTTCTCAACATGGGAAGGAGCACAGTTTGTAAGAATATTCACTATGGATGGATGGCTTTCACATTTCTTTAAACCCATCACATGGCTTCCTGCCAATTTGTTCTCATTTTATATGATACATGTATAACTTCTTGATGAAATATCATGAAGCTTGCACCTTCTTTTCATACCATGATGGATGGCCGATTGGCGAACGATCTGGAGTACATTTCAATAATAATATCCACAATTTCATGATATTTTAAGACCATTTCGATTGTTATGGACCGTCAAATATTATCATATTCATATTTCAGTTCCTTTCAGTTGTTCTTAGGGAGTTTTCAATAGTGTGGACGTGGAAGGCGTTCACGTCGACGGGTTGAGCGTAACCAACACGTCTACTACTCATGCTGACTAGCATTAAAACCATTCTAGATTACAGTCGACGTTGACTGGAACGACATGACATGTTCTCTTTGTCTTTTTCCCATGTTACTCATTGTGTTTTATTGTTTCATTTCTTATGTTATTCCTTGTTTTTCTGGTATAATTTCTCTATCTGCCCTTATCATATTGTTTAAAATTTCCCTTCCAATCTTTCCTTTAGTGTTATCCTTAATTTTTCTCATTTAATTTCTCTGATTATTCGTTGTTTGTCTGTGTATCTTTCTATCTATATATTATTTTCTCCTTCTCCTTCTCTCATCTGCTCTTTAATAATAATAATAATAATAATGATAATAATATTCCGCTTTTATATAGCGCCTAATACATCGGTGATGTCACTGAGCGCTTTACAGATATATATTATTACCCCGGTCATCGGATTCTGGCATGCCCGCACACAATGTATGCACATTCTCCACTCCCTGGGGAGCATTCCAGCAATGGGCCGTGATCACATTGCTAAGCAAACGATATTAACTTTCGCATCCTACCGGGTACCCATTTAACACCTCGGTGGAGAGTGGTAAATGTAGATTTGCCAAAGGACACTAGTGCTGCGGTGGGATTCGAACCCCGAACCTCGTAGTTCACAGTCCGGGGCCTTATCCACTGATCCACAACACCTCTTTCTCACACCATTTCTTATATTCTTCTTTGTTCTATATTGTCTTATGTTATTCTTTGTTTTTTTTATCTTGTCTTATGTTATTCCTTGTTATTTTTAATCGTGTCTTACGTTATTCTTAGTTTTTCTATTCTGTCTATCCTTTCTTTTATCATATGCTGTCTGTTTTTCTTATGCTATTCCTTTTTTAAAATATTTTTCTGTCTATATTACTATCTGTATATTCTTTGTTCTTCCCCTTGGCCCACGTATCCGGACAACCCCGGAAAACTACCCCCTGGACAACTACCCCATAGGACAATTACCCCCGAGGACAATTACCCCCAGAACAAGTACCCCCAGGACAAGTACCCCCCCCCCCCCCCCCCCAGGACAAGTACCCCAGGAAAATTACCCCCTGGACAATAACCCAGGGCTAAAATTTTGATTACCCCAATACCCCTTCCGGGAGAGGGGGTATCGGGGTAATCGTCATTTTGTGAGTGTAATTTTTCCTGGGGGTAATTGTCCGGGGGATAATTGTCCTAGTTGGGTAGTTGTCCGGGGGTAGTTTTCCAGGGGGTAGTTGTCCTAGAATCCCTTATCCCATCTTCTCTTTCTCACATCATTTCTTACGTATTTGTATATGATATGCTATTATCTTCTGTTTCTATCATTTCATATGTGTTTCTTTGTTTTTCTCTTTCATGTGACGTCATGGCGGAGAACGGCGTTCTCGTTTTAGAGAGGACGAAAAAACCATGGTGGGCGTGTTCTCGATCCGACTTATGGAAGATGGAGAGGACGTGACCCACGCGCGGAACTCGAAAACGCCTTATTATCAACTCCGACGTGATCCGAGCTTTCGCTAACTGATCGTATTCAGATCGCAACGCTTTTAAGCAGAGGATGTAAAACCACCTTCATGTGTTTGGATCCACATTCTCTTCTTTCTTTTCCTGTTTGGAATCCAAATACCTCAATTTACAGAAGAATTCCAAAGTTGATTATAAAGAGTTATGTAAGCGTTGACGAGAGAGGTACATGGATTGAGTACATTTTGACGAGGAAGTTAAAGCGACATATGGACAGAGGTTACGTAATTTCCCTCTATAGGAGATAAAAGACTGTATACAGTTTAAAGTTGGTCTCAATATTCTTCATAATTCCTTTGTTTTTCCATTGACAAGGATCTCACGGAAAACGGATGGTTTCACCTCACCAGATTTATGAAAACTCATCAACGTGGTTGATTTATTTTTTACTAGACTTAACATGCCTTTTACCATGTTTAAAATTCTCTTTCTGGTAAGTACATGCGGAAAAACATCTTTTTTAAATATGAAAATTTAAAAGTTTGTTTAGTCTATTTACCATAAAAAGAACAAATTTATCATTACAAGAATTAAGAGAATACTATCATCAGTTTCTTTATCAACGCTGTCATAATTAACCCAAGTTAAACTTGAGTTCCTTTATTTATGTTCAAGATTATATACCTCAATCACAACGTCACACGACTCCACCCCAACTCCAAACCGACCAATCTTGGACTATTTTTTTTTATTCGGTCTGTTTTTGATCTGGGATCGATCTCATTGGTGTGACTGAGAGATTATACCTCAGTCACATCTCCAGACCGATAACAAAATGATCGATTCTTTGCCATTCAGAGTAATGCAATGTTTTGGTTCGGTCTGATATCGGTCTGGTATCGGTCTTGTTGGTGTGACTGAGGTATTACATGTTGTTTGAAACCTGAAAACCTATTCAACGGCAAAAGGGCATAGCGGAATCATATGATTTTAGCTCATTCAACAATCAGTTTCGTCAGGGACACAGACGGCTCCGAATGGAAAATGGTGTTCACTTGTTAAAATATGGATTCCTATGATAAGTTGTGCCTAAAGAGCCCCAAATTTATGTTCTAGTGGCTTGCCATTGACTGTAAAGCATTTCGGAACAAACTTTGTGGCTAGACGCATTCGTTTTTGTTTTTGTTTGTTTTTTGTTGAAAAATTCATTAGCAATGAGATAAGTATGGTTATGATTAAGGCACACACAAGACCAGTGGGTCCCGGTATTTATTTCAAAAGGGCCCAAAAGATTAGCGACTCGCTGAAGTCAAGAAAATTTCTTTAAACTGTTTTCTCGATGTAACAGAAACACAGTAATTCTCCACTTCGATATTAATACAATGATACATTGTGGGTATGAGGCTTTGAAAGCCAGATATGTCTCAGGTACCGAAAATTATGATTGTAAAGGGCCTATTGTAACCTAAGAGATTTAGGAACATCAAACTACAGTGAAATGACATTTGATTTTTGTAGATATGTGAGTGTGTTATCAGATCAATATTACATCATTTTGGGGGTACCTAAAATGATCTGGGGAGCCCTGTAATCAATATTTCACGGCCATATGGGAAATGCGTCTTATATGTGATGTGCTGAACCCATTAATGATAGTTATGGATAATAAGTGATCAACGGCTGGAACCTACACCTTCCATTGAAGGGTTTGAGACCCATTTACTTGATTATGTCGTCAATATGGGTGCATTGCCTTGCTTGGATAATCTCGTTATCTTTAACAATATTGCACCCTTAACTGATATCATTATAGAGAAGTACGTATAAAATGCTGTTCGAAATCCTACTTTTCCAGGTTAAATCTGGAATGCTAAAATATCAGCTTGGAAAAGCCTCTCTGGCGGTTGTGAAAGAGTTCACAGAACAGTCCCAGGCCTTTTTATTTGTGTACTCTAAATTAACCGATTGTATAAAAAATGCAAGGAAATATTTATCGCAAAAACTACTGAACCATCCTCAATGGAATTCCGTAGGTAGTAGTAGTAGTAGTAGTATAGTATCTCCTGAACTTCGTATGAATTACTCAAGGATTTAAGCCAATTAAAAAGTTACCAATGTTGGGGGGTTGGGGGTTGGTAAGAGGTAGCATTTTTGAAATGGAAGGCGAGTTGAATAGCATTAGTGCTCAACATGCGTATCCCGTATGCTTTTGCATTTCACGACGAACCTTTCCACTGGAGTCATTCTAACTCACAATGATTTATCACAGGTCCTTGGTGAAATCACTTTTAAAATTTTAAATTGCTATTTCATTTGAAAAATGTTATGAATATTGCATTCAAAATATCCTTCCTGTAGCTGTCACACTTTGGCATTTAAGCCAGCGTATGCCGACGTATGAAAGGTTTTGTTCGATTTCGGCCTTCTGTTCATTGTTGCGGTATACTCTGATGGATGCGAGACGAAAAGCTTCAGTACGTCTCTCTTCAACGCCATTTTCCAATTATGAAAAAATTGGCGAATACGCTGGCGTACGTCGAATAACTTTCGACGTATGCCAGCATATGGCTTATACGTCCTCCATACGCGGGCCATAAGTTATAGGTAAGTTATGCAATCGTTGACTTACGTCAACTTTTAAGTTACCACTTATGGCCTGCATATGCGGGACGCATGAGCCAAACGCTGGCATACGTCGAAAAATTTTGTGCATGCACAAATTTTTCGACGACCTCGCTGTTCTACGACGTATGCCAGCGTGCTTCAGCGTGCTCTTAACTTATACAAAACTTACCCATAACTTAAAGGACAATTAACCCCACATGATATTCTAGATGCGGTATTGTCTGCTACGTCTTTCCATGGAGGCTGCCATTTTGTGCATGACACGGATCATTAGGTACCATATGCATTGATAATAGCCTACCTTTACAACAGATACGTCGCTTTGTTCTGATTTTATTACGATTGTTATTGGTCATGGGCCTAGATAATTGACGACCCATGAGTTCTAATAGCCATCCTGTAATGCAGATTCCTCGCTTTGTTTTGGTATTGTTACGATTGTCTCCGTCCTTGACGTCAATTCTCCGTCTCCACGTACAGAAAGTATATTTTTATGAACAAATTAAGACCTTTTAAAAAATATATAAAACTAAACTTACATTTCAGAATATGTGACTATATCTAATATATATTTGTCCTCTAAAAATCAATTACAAGTTAACGATGAAGGAAATATTACTTGGGATGAAAAATATTTTCGTGTACACATAAAGTAATGGCAGCCCCCTTATTATTGCTAGCAGACAATAACTTGGCTGGAAAATAGTGATTTATATCTATATCCTGTGTTTTTACATGAAATTGCATGTATCAAATAAGAGGCATATACTACACCATTCAAAATAAGCTAGTTCATACGCTGAGGTTAATTTCCCTTTAAAGGGATTCGGTAACTTTGTGGAGGCTTGATTTAATAAATTGTTGAAATTTAATATCTGTCATGTTTTAGAACCTTATCTGGTACATCTTGATGAAAAGGATCGAATAAATCTGTGTAAATTTACCTACCCTGTGTAAGAGAGCGATACTAGGGCATCCCTAGACATAATAGATTATGTACTAGCAGAAGCAACCCGTGGACATCCACGGGCGCTAGCTGTGTTTACGATCAATTACCGTGCCGTATATTTGTCACAATAATCAAGTGAGTAAAAAAAAAGTCGGGTAAAGTTATTTTTACCAAGAAGTATTTACGACATGTATGTGTTATTTATCCAAAGCTTGCATGAGTTCTGAACAAAATACATTTTCATCTTGATGAAGACTAAATAATATGGATATAATTATGTTCGAGTAGAATATCGTGCATATAGACATAGAGGGAGCGATTTGATCTTGCAATGTTTCTGTGGTTTAATACTCAGAGAAATTAAGGCCATGAAAACATAACGTGCATAATTAGCGGTACGTCCCTTGTAAAGGATGCAAACATGTGGGGAAAACAGAATTTGTCATTTTCTTTTCAGAGGGATTATGGCCCCCTTATATGGGTCTTGGGAGGACGGACGGATTGACTTTTCCCTACTACCCTCCCGTCACCCCAGCGCGAGGGGAGACGGGAGTAATATCCTATACGTATCCATATCATAATGGAAATATTTTCGAAGGAAATTTTGGTTGGATTGGTTGTGGGGGAGGGGCTCCTTCTTTACACCGTGGCAACCGATATTCCTAAGTGACGGGATCTCCTACACCTCCCCTCCCCCTAATGATGTCTACAGATCGGTTTAGTCTGTCATAAGGGAATGAATAATATATTTGAGGTGATATACAATGACATGTTTCCCATTTTCCCCATTCATGTCAATTTAGATGTTGATAGTAGGAATGAGTTATGCGACAGCCACCCAAGTGTGCGGTTACGTAAACCCGAAACCCTAATGCTAAACTCTAACCCCTAACCCCAACCCTAACCCTATAATTATATTGTTTTCATTTCGGGAGCCTGTCGCAGATAGGGTTAGGGTTAGGGTTAGTTTACCCTAGTATATGCTTCTATGATATAAGTAAAAAGTAGAGATATATTAAATTGAAATAAAGAGTCCTAAAATATGAAGTGGCAAAAACCCCCTACATGTTCCTCCCCTACACCCTGTCTCATCGAACATCAACCCCCACATAAAAGACATTGTAGCACAGAAATAATTAAGTTCAACTAAGAAACAGTCCCCCCCCCCCCCCCCCCCCCAAAAAAAAAAAAAAAAAAAAAAATGTTCAAAGATCAATTTAGAAAGACAACCCCCGGGGGTTGTCTCATTGAGACCTGTACATTATCCGCGGAAATCACTTGCTGAATTAAAAAGCAGATTGAAGTAAGTGCAGATTTTGATACCCTAAACAGGGAAACCCGTCTATCCCCTATGTTATACCATTAACGGCACTTTTATATCTTGCTTGGTATTTTACTTAGGCCTTCATAGACATCTCTTTAGCCAAAAAGGGACCGTAAAAATAGATTTTAACCTAATTTGGAACACATTACCGAACTATCCCCCCCCCCCTCCCCTTCTTCCTCGGAACTTCTTCTTATCAGTCTCTGAATTTGATACCCTTTTTCTTGATTTTTGCTTTTGATACCCTAAACGCGTAACCCGCGTTATGCGCCTATTGGTAAAAAAGGTACACTTTTTATCCGTTTTCACGTGGATAATGTACCGTGCCGGCCTCAATAGGCAGCTTTCTATCGCCAGACCAAACGTCACGCTACTACGAGTGACGTCATATTTTGCCACTGCGCATGCCCGAAGGCTTGCTCTCACGTCGCCTTCCAATTCTGACGACGGGAGTTGGGGGAAATTTAACTGATTCCCCGTTGTGGTGAAAACGACAACGTGAGTGCAATTTCTTCGTCCCTCACTGGCACAAAACAATCGGTATAGGTAGGTCTATTTTGTTTTTTCTACTTCTTTCATCACGAAATAGATTTTTGAGAGAGCTTAAAATATAAATCAATCATCATGCGATCATATTTTTCATGAAATCGTTTCTCAGATCATTAAAATTTGAGTGAAAGTTTTGAATCTCCATGATAGCCTAAGTCTCATTTCCCAGCGGAAATCGACAAGGCTGGCGGCCGTGGCTGGCGGGCGACCCGTCGGGCGAGTAGCCTGTAGGCTGAGTGTAGCCAATATTGTTTTAGCTATCGGTATAAGCGCTGGTATTTGCCATGGTATTTGCCAAAATAACTCGCAAAACTCATTTATGAACATTGGTACGATTAATTTTTGTGTTTATGGGCATGTCTAGGAAATTATTAGTCTAGTGACAAACACTGTCACTAGATGTACATGTCATGTACTGTAGATTCTAGCAGTAGATCTAGTTAGGGAGACAGCAAGATTTTTCTATCTCATAAACCACTTCATTAAACTGTCCGAGTTTTTCAGATCTTGATGAAAACATTGCAAAATAGACATCTACCAAATTTCAGAGTAATCCATGAATCGGTTTTTGAATAATAATCAAATAATTTTTGAAAAAAGATGGCATTCAGTATTTCTTGAAAATGTTCAACAAGACAACATTATAAAGGACCTAGTCCTAGGTGTGTTAATTGATTCTACACTTAGTTTTGAAGGTCACTTTCAGCATATCACATCTAAGGCTAACATGATCGCTGGTCTGATTAGGCGCTCTTTTTTCCACCTTGATTGTGATATATTTGTTCGTCTGAAGTTAGCCATTTTGGATTTAGCGCGCGATGTAAATTTGGTCACCCGAGGCCGATAGCTAGCGCTGATCTAACATTTGGTCACGTGATATCGCCGAAGCCCTCGTAGTGTGAAAATCGAAAGCGCTTCTGCCAGAGAACGAACGAGCTCTGCACAACCTCGATACGCTCCAGTTAACCCTTTTAGGACAGGAATTATTTAAGGGCTAAATTGATCACATTTTGTTCTTCAAACTGGCAACAATAATATTTTTTCTTTTAGTGCTACATGGTTCTGATAAGATGTAATGTCTTTGAAAACAATATACATGGCTAGGAACTTTGTTGAAAGTTGAAAAAATTGCCAATTTCGATCAAACAACAATGATTTGAACCTCTCAATATGTTGCCAATTCAAGGATTTTAAAGCCTATTTTCCTTTTTAAAATTCCTGGCGTCAAACACAATATGGTCATTCAACAAAAATGGACACAATGTGTGCAGAAATTTTTGCTCTTTCTACTCATGCGTCTGGTATATTTTTTAGAGCTCTAATTCCAAAGTTATTGAGCCAAACCACAAAATGTGGTAAATTGTCTTGAAAGGGTTAACTCGTAGTAGCTGACGTTCGGTCTGATGTTAGAAAGCTCCGTATTGTGACATCTCCCCCCGCCGTGAAAGCATAGAGTTACATACACATTAAACTGTGTGTATGTAACCATGAAGCTACAAATGGTGTAACTATGCGTGAAACATAGTACTTTACATGTGCAAGTGGGCTGTGTGAACACGTGTGTTGCGTCATATCATTGAAGCCATACATGAGGATATGGCCTTCGAGTATACATGTCACGCTGTTCTTTGGCAATACACCAATTGAGGTTTCTCCCCTTCACAGGTAAAGGGTATGGGTTGGGCATGAAGCTACAAACCAGCTTCATGGATTGGCAGAATGATTACTCCCTCCGGAAATTCAATGTTTAGAAATGAATTTATGAAATATGGACGGCACGTCAGCCCTTAAAAAGTGCATCCCAACCCTCTAAGAACCATTCCCCGCCCGTGGGGTTTTTGGCAACAAAGCGGAAAATGTTTGGAGACCACATGGGCCACTAATGAATTACAAAACTTCAACAGAAAGAACTTTTCCATGTTCATATACTGTCAAGTCGACTATCGTCTTTTTGGTAGGACATAGTGTCTGGCGGCTTCAAAATATTTCGCATATAAGTTTTCACATTATTTTGCAAGGAATAATGAGGTTCATTTTTACAAATATTCCATTTCGCAAATATTGCCATATAATGTTCGGCTACCATTTTAGCGGGAGGGGGCGGGGGGGGGGGGGGGAGGGTAGGTGTCGGAGCTGTTTATATTGTTATTTTGCACAAATGTCCCCCCTTAAATCCCGGCATACACGAGGAGTCATTGAGCCCACCCCTCCCGACTGCTCCATCAAAATGTCTTAAGCCCGGCTCACACGACATGCACGAGGGCTCATTTTAATTACGCTCAGTGCCTGCGCTATTCGAACCTTTGAAGACAATTAAATCATACGAAAATTATAAAAAGGAATTCTTGCACCGTTCATTTTATAAAAATCTTCGTAAACTAAGTCACTCTTGCATGATGTGCAAAAGACGGTACCAGCAAAGACTTTTATTAGTGTCAAGAAATCACTCTCACGTACTTCCGTAGTACATTCGGCAGGCATAATAATGTGCTGTGTTAGAAAAACAGATAGGTTCGCCATAGGTATAACACATAAACACATTTTACTTGATATTTCACATCTTTCTCTGTCTTTTTCAAGTCTGATTTTTGCACAAGAGGAAGATTGAATAGTTAAAAAAGCAATCCTTGAACCTATGTTTATAAATATAACCACTATAAATTCCCAGGACTATGCCTACTTTTTAACAGAGTCATCTGCCGTTAGTTAAACACGTAAAAACACGGATTTTAAAGAATGATTATATTACACTTGTAGTGGTTGGATGCTAATTATAGGCGAGATGGGAATAAGAAGCAATCACCACTTAATGACTTTATACGTGCAGGGGTTAACCGGACGCGGATCCTCCAAAATGTCAGAAGTTTCCAAATATTACACAATCCGATTCCAATTATATAGATATCACCACAGAAATGATCACGAAAATACTTGGCTAGCACAAGCAAGATTTGGGATTATTCTCTGAGTGAATTGCAGAGAATAAGATGATGAAAAAGGTAGTACAAATTTCTCCAGGTGAAATGACGGAGTATATTGGCTGTAAAGTCATGAAAGTAGTGAATTGTAAAAATTGCTCCAATTGCACGAAACAAATTCAGATGTGAAGAGATGACATCCTCAAATTATCGTGTTAACTCGATGAGAAAACTTTGAGAAGTGTATCTAGCAAAGGTGAAGATGAGAAGTCTTTGTTCTTATCCCTTGCTAGTGTAGCAGGATGAAGAAGAAAGGGAGTGTTGTTGAAAATCCTTGAATTGAGAGTGAGTCACTAATGTGCAATGGACATGGCTTTGCAGCTGACCACTTGTTGATAAATAAATGTGATAACATAGGAGTGGTAGTGACTTCTGGTATAAAGGGCAATGTCCTCTCAAAATGACTTTGTACAATCGGAAGGGAAAGTGAGAAATTACAGAAAAGATAAAGTGAGGATGAGGAAAATACTACACATTAAAATATTACCTTTAAAAATTTATTGCAAATGTGCTTTAAATGTAATTTGAGACTCTGAAACATCTTCATAAAGACTCAAAAAGTGGAATAGCTTGGCCCCGCATAAATCCCACTGACTATATGCATGCTTTTGGCCTTCCAGCTGCCATGGCTTATTAAACGGGCAAAAACAGGAATTTTTGAATGATTTTAATTCCCCCTACAATCCAATTGAAATTATTAAAAATGTGACTTAAATAAAATTTAAATCTTTGAAAAGGCATAATTAAAGCGACCACGCATTGAAAATCGTAAAATCGACGTATATACATCATATGAAAGCTGAGAACCTACTGAACACGATCATGTACATTTCAAAGTCGTAACTTGGCCTCAACAAATTTTAGATCAGATGAAAACTTCGCCCACTCATCAGTCTCAGCGAGACACTCGACGGCGAAAAATCCACAGGCTGATTTGATGACGTCCCGCGAGTGTCTGTTTCGCTAGCAGACTACGGCTAGGCCGCCCCGCCCGGGGCACAAGTAGTACGATACGAGCGCTACTGGGTCTTTTTTGGTGAATCATATTTGTGTGTGAAATAGTTTCGTATGATTATTTGAAAATAAACACAACATTAGATAGGCATCTAGTTCAAACGTGTCACTTTTAATTTAGTATTCACTTTTGTCTAAAATTCACTGACAAACAAATTAAATTCATTATAAAATATCCCGGGTTTGTCATTCGATTTCGAAGTGCATGATACGATGTGGGAATATGTGTGTGGTGGAGGGTACTGGTGATCACTGATGGTGGGGGCACGGCACGATGCGATGTAGTATTTTTTATGTTTCTCGACCACATTTCCAATTATGACGTAAAGACTACTATATTTATATATATTATGGATTTTTTTGGTATTTTCCCTTCATTGCACAATCGTCATCGCAATCCGCTCGCTGCCGAGCTGCAAGTAGCCTCTTGTCGAGGCCCTGGCGCTGTTGAAATCCTTGGCGATATGGAGGCAAAATTTCTGGCGAGCGAAGCGCCGAGGGCCTCTTGACACCTGATCTGAATTTCTTTTGTATTTCATTGTTTTGACGAATATTCCGACCAAATTTTGGTCGGTGAAAATCATCCAATAAGCGCGAGCTACCATGACGTAATGTTAAATATTCATGACGAAATGGCGTTAAAATGGCGTTCAACGTTTCTTCCACGACGAGTGATGACGATATTTGTAAGAGCTTAGAATATGCCGCTAGAATGTTGAAGATTGACAGATTCAAAGATTTGCAATCAAATCTGCACTTAAAGGACAAGATGTTTTTGTGAATCTGCCTACTGGCTATGGAAAAAGTGTTATTTTTCACGCGCTACCGCTGTGTGCTGATTACCTCCGTGGGCCAGGGATGGAGAGTGAGACTGCTGCATGCTTCGCGAGGGTCAGGCGGATCCCCCGGGGCCTTGCCGGGCAGTGAAGTTGCTGGTAATTCCTTGGTTACATCAGAATTGATGGAGATGCATCTATTGTTGAACGGTGACTTTTATTGCCCATTCTTCATTATTTATAAATATATGATGATCTCTTGAGAAATATGTACATTTGTCTTATTTCAAATTACCATGTAATGTAAGGTAGAGAGCGAATTCTTCATAATGTGCTTGTCTGTGAGTGTTTTTTGAGCAAGAGATTTACGTAATCCCCCCCCCCCCCCAAAAAAAAAAATAAATAAATAAATAAAAAATTAAAAAATAATAGACTAGTCCAGAACTGAAGTAAGAAATCCTTGAGATTTCATTGGCCAATTTGCTGGGCGATCGCCGCGGTTATCTAACTATTCCCGTTTTCATGCATAATTCAGTAGGGAAATCGTGCCTCATGAATATATAATTCAGGTCGGGTGTCAAGAGGCCCTCGGCGCAAGCGCCTCGGTTTTTTTTACCTCCATATCGCCAAGGATTTCAACAGCGCCAGGTCCTCGAGCTATTCGAGCGCACCACAAAGTGCTTAATTTCAAATCTCACCACTCTTCGTATTTATTCTCCATGGCACCAGCCATTGACACAATGGTAACGTCAGAGAATGACGCCTTGTGTGAGCTGGGCTGTAGTCACATCGCCAAACCGACTTCATACCTTCTTGTTAAATGCAAAAATATAATGGGATTACAACAGGCGTAGCCAGGATTTTTCAATAGGGGGGGGGGGGGAGACGTGAAGGATCAAACCGCATAACCAGGATTTCATTTTGTGGGGCACGCGAAGAGTGCGAAATTGGTGATGAGTTCCCAGGGCTTGGGTGCAGGGGGGGAGGGGAGTTTCCCCCCTCCCGCCCGTAGCTCGAACGCTCTTACGTTTAACAGCTGCAAATCTAAGAGAAAGATAACGGCTCGTAGCACTTTTTTTTAGGCGGAAAATTACAGTTCGAGGCCCTGTCTGCTTTTCAGTTATTTGGACGTAATAATGCACTGTACATGTATGTAACAGGGGTTGGTGCAGGGAGGGGGGAGTTTCCCCCTTCCCGCGCGAAGCGCGAAAGGTCTGACGTTTTAGCAAATTTGAGAGAAAGATAACGGCTTGTAGCAAACAATTTTTTTAGGTGGAAAGTTATAGTTCGACGCCCGGACCGCTTTTCAATTATTTGGACGCAACATTTCACATGCGAGGGAGCGAAGCCAGTGGCGTATCTAGGGATTATGGCGCCCGGGGCAAACAATGAAGTTAGGTGCCCCCCCCCCCTCCCCCAACCCCCCCCCCGAGTGCCCAAACTTATCTAGGTTATTGTACAAGCGAGGGAGCAAAGCGACCCAGCGGCAAATTTTTCAATTTTTAACACTAAAAAACGCATTTTCTTGTGCATTTTACCCAGGAAATTTTGCATTTGACCACCGCAGTTGAGCGGTAGAGAAGCTCGAATTAAATACATTGATAAACGGTTTTCTATTCACTCACTTCTACAATCGGGAGCAGAACTAACAAAAACCCTATAGGCTTGAGAAAGAGTCAAGAAATTCAGCGAGGCGACCTGAAGTTGAGATTTCTTTCAAAAGTTGAGCCTTTGCAAATGCTGTTTTATACACTTTATTCTATACTGAACTACAAAAGAAACGTCGCACATGTATGTGTTTGAAACTGTTTTATTTACAATGAAACACATTCTTTATTCAAGTGTGAAAACTGAGAAAATGTTTTGTTTTGTTTTGATTAACAAGTACAGATGTGCAATAACGACTCTCGTCGTTGATAGCGCCAGTTCTGACGTTGTTGGGCCCACAGGAGACGTTCCTGACGATGTCGAACGGTGCGGATAGGGCTCCGAGCAGGACGCCGACAAGACAAGTTGAAGCTTCTCAGCCGACGACGAACATTTGCTGCAGAAATTGGTCTGTTGTGTGTGCCAATAGTCTGTAGAGCCGATTATGTTGCTCTGCGGAAGCGATCCTGCAAGTGGTCCCGGTGAAGATGGCGATCTTGACGTGCTGTTGTCACCCTGGGACGACCACTGCGCTGACGATCGTTAGTTCTGTTGGTTGCATTGTATCGCTCCCGCAGTCTCTCTACTGTCCGAACGCTGCATTGAAGTCGTTGGCAATGACTCTAGGACGTTGGCCAGCATGAAGACGTCCCATGGCTTGTTCCCTCTGGTTTCGAGTCAGACGTGGCATGGTGACAGCGCTCAGGAAATGAATGACAGGATGAAGGTTTTGGGTCCCTTTTAAACCCACTGGATAGAGGATGTGCATGTGCATCATGCTTTTCAAAAAGCTGCGCACGAGTGCACTACCATGTTCACGGAAAGGATATGAGTTTTAATCCTACACAGAAATCACATTTTGTTATGATGATGTGTTATGGACGGTCAATGCCATATCTGTGATGTTAAAAAAGCATAAAATGTGATTTTACGTATCAAATTCCAATATCATGTGTAAAAGATATCAATTTGAAAAGTGCGACGTTTCTTTTGTAGTTCAGTATATATTGGGAGCACAATATTTAGCAGGAGTCATATGAAACTTACATAATAATGGCGAGCAAAGCAATTACATCTTTATTTTTTCAAAGTTTGTGAACCCTTTAAGCTATCTAAGAAATATATACTGGGGGAGCGAAATTACGAGATCCTGAAAGAAAATAATTATGCGAGGGAGCAAAGCGACCGAGCTTTGGCAAATGTTCGCATTTCAAACCTTCAAAAACTAGATTTCTAGTGCATTTACCCTGCGGATTTGGGGCGGTGATCCGTAAATATTATGATTTTTATTCATTCCCGCCTATTTTTCTTTCTCTGCTTTGCGTTTTTTGCGCCCCCTCCAAGGGCTGCACGGGGCACGTGACCCCCTGCCCCCTAGATACACCACTGAGCGAAGAGACCAAGCGGGCAATTTTTCAAAAATCTGTCGATAAATCTTGCATTTTAGAGCATCCCAAAATGGTTTTAATCAAAAGAAAAAATACACGGATCTACGCCAATGGACGGAACCCCTTAACCCTTACCTTAACCCAATGCGAGCAAACGAATTTTCTTCGATATTTTCGCATTGAAATTATGGCATTTCTTTCTTATTTCCTTACTTCTAATCATTAAAGAATGTGATGGTATTTCAAGATCAAACATTATGAGTTTGGATAATCATTATAAGTTTTAAGTTCATGAATCATACTCCAAAAATATTGGGGGGGGGGGGGATAATACAGGCCATCCCCCCACCTCAATTTTATTTTGGGATATATACCCCCATCCCCCATGGTAAACAGGGGTGGGTGCAGGGAGAGGATAGTTATTTCCTGCCTTCCCGCGCGCCGCGAGCGCGAAAACTTTGACGTTTTAGCAAATTTTGAGAAAATATCTCAGATAACGGCTTGTAGCCCCTTTTAGCCCTTTTTCTCTCACTTCCCCCGCTTTTTCGCTCTCGCACTCGTTTTTTTTTTTTTTTTAGTGGCTGAATAGGAGGGCATGGCCCCCTGGTGCCCTCCTTGTGCCCCCTGTCTACGCCAGTGGTGATTACAAATTTTTCTTTTCTTTAAACAGGCCGACGTTTTAAAAATTAATCTCCTCGTCTTGAACATTCTGCTGCCGGCAAGAGGTAAGCTAAAACGACATTAAAATAAGTAGGCCTAATTCGATTGATTTACGTAATTTTAATTAGCTAGTTATAAAAGAGAATAAAAACAATATATTAACAAGTTACATCTGGGTAAAAGGCACAAAGTCTATCAAATGGTTCAATTAAACTTTCCTGAAAGTTTAAAGAGCCTACGTTTGGCCACCAAGACTCAATATTTTTTTCCCCAAGTCTTGGTGGCAAATGCTTTACAAAAAGGGAGATAAAGGAAATAAATCGTAATCGCAAAAAGACGTTACCCAACATGAAATCTATCCAAAATTTAAGATCGAAATATGGCGGCAGTGTTTGAATTTTCTTCCTTCGCTCTTTAAAACATGGGACTTGATGGACGTAGCTGAATAATATACTCACATATACCTATCAAACATCACCTAGTATTACAGACAACATTGTGTTTTATAATTTATGAAGTATGTTATGAAATACATCATAGTGGCACACTGATCCTCTTCTTGATTTCTACACCACCTATAATGAAAAAAAAAATGGTTGAATTTCTATACTTTTGCATCCCTTATAATGTTTCAGGTATTTTAGCATCATTCGACATACAGGACACTTGTCCACACTTGACAAAGATATCGTGTCCCTTCGTAACCCTTGAGAATGGTGAGACAATACAGTACACCCCGAAGGCTGTAACATCCGATGTAGGTTGGTTAATGGCGAAAATTCCCTCACACATCAAGATACCACAAGATGTGAAACGTTATTTTTGTGCTAAACCAGGTAAGAAGATGAAATGCCACCAAATTTACAAAAAGTTTGTACCTCATTACGTCCAGAAATACGATTGTATGGCCCTCAGGTCGAACGATACTAATACTAGAATGAGGCTACCCTGGGTTAACAAGACATCATATTATCCTTCATTTTATTATTAATCTTTATTAATCTTTTATGTTCTCTTCTGTTTCCATCTGCTGATTTCCGTCCTTTCTTTCTTTCTTCTCATCTTAATCTCACCAATTCTACTTTCTGGATCCTTTTCTTTGCTAAATGGGGACCTAACTCGACAAGCGTCGCTTTTAATGGGTTCCCCCCACAAGTGTATATATTGTATGCGTTTATTACCTCTACTGGAAGATATTTATTATACTGAGCTGTTATTATAATATATGTATTATCCTTTGTATTATGCCATTTGATTTATATGCTTATATTTTGCTTTCTCATGTACATAAATTATGTAAACCGATCGTGGAAACAAATCAAATGAAATCAAATCAATCAAAATTTATTATAACTATTATTATTATCATTATTATTATTAACGTGGAGAAGGCTTACGGTTCACCACGTGGTTAGTCCTGAAAAGGACTATTGAGTAAGAAGAAGAAAGTCGAGAAAAGTTGAGAGGAGAAGAAAGGGAAGGCGAGATAGAAATTCAGAGAGTGTAGAAGTAATCTTTCTTGAAAGTGTGAAGTCCTGAAAAGGACTGTAAACCAGATGAGAAGACTGAGAGTGGAGAAGACTCGACGTTTCGGACAGGTTAACTGTCTATCTCGCCTTCCCTTTCTTCTCCTCTCAACTTTTCTCTACTTTCTTCTTCTTACTCAATAGTTCTTTTCATGACTTACCACATGGTGAACCGTAAGCCTTCTCCACGTTTTCAGTACCACCATGCAAACCTATACCTTCAAAGATCATCTATTATTAAGGTATATTTTTTTAAATCCTTCTTTTGGTCTATCGCATTATTAACGGAACAGCCCCTGAATAATATAACACGAACCCTACGATCCTCCAACTCTGGTCTGTTACATGTTCCGCTTTCTAAGAAATCTTGGGGGAACGAGCTTTTGCTCGTGCCGGACCAGCCCTGTGGGACTTCCACAGGAGCTGAAGAACTCCAACTCCATTAAGGGCATCCTAAAATCCTATTTGTTCAATCTTGCGTTTTGAAGACATTCATTCTCTTGTTATGTTTGTATAATTTTCTTTATGTTGTAAAGCGCCTTGAGCATTTAATCAAAATGGAAAACGGACTTATAGAAATCTTATGTCTTATTATTATTATTATTATTATTATTATTGCCATTATTATTATTATTATTGTTGTTGTTATTATTATTATCACCATCATCATCATCATTATCATCATTGTATCCAATGCATCCCTGATAAAGGGCGAGAAAACCGGTCATAGACCTAATCAGCCATTGCCATGGGAGACATTGGCACGATTGTCTCCAGTAACTTTCAAAATTATGCCACTGGAAAAGAACGACCTTTTTTTTCTTTCTCTCTCCTTCGGAGACATGTAACGCTTCAGAAAAAATGTGTAAACCTTTTCTTTTCTTTTCTTTTGGTCAAATGATTTTAAAAAGACCTGTGCCCCATTGCCAAAATATTTCGCCTTTTCTGGGATGTGTGACCACATGTTTGATTATGGTTGGTAATCATAATATAATAAGCCAACCACATATTATAGAGTTCAATATGTATTTTTTGCTCAGTTTACTATTGAATCAAAGTGACTATCTTCGATTATTTCATTTTGCCTTTATTTTTTCTGATTTCAGCATGTCTCTCAAACCCTTGTCTTCATGGTGGCACCTGCGAAGAAAGCGAGACAGGATTTCTCTGCATCTGCTTGAATAGTTACCATGGCGACAGATGTGAGACTGGTGAGTGGTGGATAATTAGAGAACATATAACCAAAGAGTTATCACAGATAACTCCTTGGTTAAACATACGAAAAACTGTACTTGTCTTTACAGTGATTCCCTGAATGATTTTAGTAAAGTGATCGTACGGTGATTGTAATTTTAACGTAACCACCCGCCCCCTCCCACACACGCATACACACATTGCGGCATCACTACAACATTTTGAATGTGGGGGGTGGGGGGGGGGGGGGGTGACACCCAATTTTGCCGAAAAAAAATACTGCACCCTAATCCCCCCCCCACACACACACAAATAGTAATAACAGAAAATCGCAGATGCAGAGCTCTTGACCATACGGGCCCATTTTCGCAAGGGGGAGGGCTGACGGCTTTGGCACGAACATCAACTTTTCAATCTTAAAATTTTTCATACAGTCCAAAATCAATTCTGAAAACTGAATCTGGGGTAAAAAGAAATTGATACGTCGCATACAAATTTTTCGAGGCCAAAATAGTTTAAGAAAGGTGGGTTGGGTGCCCATTTTAAGAAAAGGGGCCATTTTTATTGATTTCAAAGATATATGGAAATTATTGAAAATGGCCCCTTCTTTTTAAAATGGGCACCTAAACCACTTCTAACTATTTCAGCCCGGAAACTTCTAAATATGAACTCTACGTATCAAATTTACCCCAAAATCGTTACAAACACGATAAAAACTACTTTCGAAAAATAAACTCAAGGGGAATTTCAAAGGCCTATTGTAGTGCCCACAGAAATCAGATTCGGATTATGTAATACGCAGTTGTAACGTTCGCACATTTCTAAAGGTGACAGACAGGGCTATTGAAATTGTCTTGAGGTTATTTTTCGAAAGTAGTTTTTATCATGTTCGTACATTATTATTGATTTTAGGCTATACTTCCATGCAAAGAGGCATTGATGACAGCTATTTTGAAAGATGGCCGCCACGGCCCTCAGTTGCGGAATCTGACATGTCTCCACATTTTGAGTTCTAAATGATACATATTTCTACAAACATGCCACATTTGGTGTTTCTCTCACAAAATGAATCTAGTTTGGGGTCATTTTGGAAATTTACCCCAAATTGACTTATTACATGTGATTTTGGAATGTGTTTATATGAAAAATGCCCTGATGGCAGCCATTTTGAAAATAGCCACTATCCATTGTTATAATTCAATCAAAGCGTGTATTAAGCTGTGCATTAAATGAACGAAAAGAAGACTATAAAGTTGTGCATCAAATGAATAAAAAGAAGCAGAGCTTTTCATTCATGTATGTCTCATCAAGGAAATTATTCATAATGAAGGAAAATTTCTGCCATGAAATCCAGTTTCCTTTTCTGGGACACACTGCATATCACATCTATTTAATTACTTACAATTTCTCCTAAATATTTTGCCAATTTTTCCAGTTTACTTTCACTTTATTTTGTAGATATTGACGAATGTACGGCCATGGGTGACAACTGTGACGTCAATGCTATGTGTACAAACATTCCTGGGAGTTTCAAATGTGCATGTAATTCTGGATACACTGGTGACGGAACGGCTTGTACAGGTGAGCACTTCAATGATAATAATTGTATAAAACTTGTGATTATCAATCTTTAGATATAAACATCGTTTTTTGTTCAAAATGTTGAGACTCGAAAAAATTTCAAAATCTCTTCTTGTTCCTGTATTTCATACTCTAAACGTAGTAAGTACCCATGTCAGGAACCATTGATGCCGTGTTTATATTGATGCAACAACGTCTACCTGTAGACTAGTTGTATTTCAATGCATGCCACAGCTATTTAATTTCGTTTACAGTTTACGTTCACTTTATAGTAGGGTATCTAAGAGGGGTATCCGTGCACCCCCCCCCCCCCCCCCCCAGGACTAAACGAAACCAACTTTTTTAACTTCTTCATAATATGCTTAAAAACATTCAAGATGTTAACAAGAAAAAAAAGTGGCCCCGAATAGGGAAAATCAAGGGGGCGTCAAGGTGGTCAAAAAATGCCCTTTTCAAATTTTGTTGAGAGGTCCTTTTGTACTACCGTCACATTTTGACCTGTAACTTTCTATATGGTCATCAGATTGGTATGAAAATTGGTAGCGTTCTTGCCAGTACTGTTCTACACATTTTGATATAAAAAATATATCCATATCAAAATGTATGTTGCCATGGCAACAGTTATCATGAATGAAAATCTAACTAGAATAGAAGGATTTCATATTTTTTTCAAAGAAAATTGCTTAGACATGAAAACAATCACTTCAGTATGAGTTTGATGCAATATTCATGGTGTTTAATGACATTTCCTATCACTTTGAAACATATACAACATATATTGATAAAAGGAACTCAATTGCATATTGGCATAGTAATATGTTATGCGTATTACAAACCTATTGTTTTCGCGTATTTTTCAAGATTTCGCAGTCTTTATGCATTAAGAATACGGACAGCTTCATTTTAACCTGCAACCCTGTTTTGTGATAATCTGATTATAATAAAGCTTGATGTTGATGTGTGGACCGATATGTCACTCATTTTGACACATGTTATAATATCTGTTGTCATGACAACCATTGTTATAACTGGTAAACTCACCCCCCGCCTTTTTTTTGCGTTTAGAATTACCAAGAAGGACGTATTACGGTATCTAAGAGGGGTATCCGTGCACCCCCATGACTAAACGAAACCGACTGTTTTAACTTCTTCATAGTATGCTTAAAACATCAAGATGTTAACAAGAAAAAAAAAGTGGCCCCTCTTAGGGAAAATCAAGGGGGCGTCAAGATGGTCAAAAAATGCCCTTTTCAAATTTTGTTGAGAGGTCCTTTTGTACTACCGTCACATTTTGACCTGTAACTTTCTGTATGGTCATCAGATTGGTATGAAAATTGGTAGCGTTCTTGCCAGTACTGTTCTACACATTTTGATATTAAAAAAATATATCCATGTCAAAATGTGTGTTGTCATGGCAACAGTTATCATGAATGAAAATCTAAGTAGAATAGAAGAATTTCATATTTTTCTTCAAAGAAAATTGCTTAGACATGAAAACAATCACTTCAGTATGAGTTTGATACAATATTCGAGGTGTTTAATGACATTCCCATCACTTTGAAGCATACACAACATAATAAGAGGAACTCAATTATCTATTGCCATAGTAGCATGTTATGCGTATTACAAACCTCTTGTTTTCGCATATTTTTTTTCCAGATTTCTCAGTTTTACACAGTAAGCATAATGAACTTCCTAATTTTAACCTGCAATTCTATGATAATCGACTATAAGAAAAAAAATGATGACGATGTTTGCATCACTATGTCACACAATTTGATACATATTAGAATTTCTGTTGCCATGGCAACTGCTGGTAATACAATACAATACAATACCATACCACACCATGCAAACATATTCGTTTTCTAACATATTTTAAGGAACCCGTGCTAAATGTTTTAGCACTAATTTTGTCTAGCTGATATATGTAGGTATAAGTGACAACACATCTGTTATTTTTATTTTTTTTCTCTTTTAAAGAAACACACGTGTTATATGCCCAAACACCATTTATCTAATGTACGATATAAAAGAGCAATTAAGTATCTTTTTTTCCTTTTTCCTTCTCTCTCTCTCTCTTTTATAATTCTTTGCTTGTCATAAATCAGTGTCCCCTAACTTTTGAAAAGAGATTTATTAATGCCTGGATCACACCAAAGTAGTTCTCAGAAAGTCCTGCCCCGTCCTAGAAAAATCGTAAAACGGGCCTCGGTCGGGGTAGAACGTGTTACTTTGGCCAAATATTGTCTAAAATACGATGCTAGTTCGTTCATAAACAGTCCTCAATACGTCGATCTCGTTTTTATCCCGTCCATCACGTTCACGATCGGGTAAAATCGCGCGTTCATCTCATGCGGAAAACGTTTCCAAGCAGTCCAAGTCCGTCCGTAGTCAGTCCGTAGTCAGTTTAAACCCGTTCTGAACTAGTTCTATCTCGTTTCTAATACGCCCAAAAACGTTCTAACTAACTTAACTGTTAACTTAACTCTACCACCTCGTTTCAAGACAGTTCATCTCATTCTCACCACGGCCTCATCTCATCGCTAGTGCGTGCGGAACGTAATTGCAATCGCGTCCCGGCCCGACTGCTATAAATACCAAGCGCGTTGTTGCCAGTCCTCATTCTCGTTCGCCGCTTCAAGCTGTATACGTCAACACGTCAAGTCAACGAAATTTCATCTTCAATCATCATGCCTCCAAAGAGGAGTGGATCCAGAAAGACGGGTCGTGTGAAAGCAGCCAGTACTACCCCAAGATGTACAAGCCCCGCTGAAGCCCATGCAGATCCCCCCCCCCCCCCCCCCCCAAGTTGCTGAGCATCCTAAGCCTGCCCCTGAGTGCGGGATTCAAGAGAGGGAGAGAGCTGTATCCCCTTGACCCTCTAATGCCTCTGCCTCACAGTCAGGGGGCATTATGTCTGAGGAAGATGCAGAACAGAGTCAGAAAGCCAGGAAGAAGAAAACCAAGACCCACACCCATCTCACAATAGACCTGTTTCATCCCTGTGGGACGTCCAAGTCTGGCAGGTTGGCATCTTGTCTCCAGTCACCAGGGATGAGGTTGTGTGCAGCATCTTCAGTATCCACTTGAATGTTCTGAATGGCTGGGTTTCAGAGACGGATGAAGTTGTGAAGGCACACACAAGCTTCAACGATGGTCTGTACAGTCACTGGCATCTGTTGCATTTTTGTCCAGAGGACTCTCCATCTGCCATAATGTGCCATAATGCTAAAGGCACTTTCGACCACACGTATTGCTCTAGAGATCCTGTAGTTCGCAATCATTTCTTCTTTTGTCAGTCGACGGCCCGAGTATAGCTTCATGAGGTATGTGCCAAGGCCAAAAGCGTCATCTCCAAACAGGAAATAGGGAAAGTCCTGGACATCATTTGGCAAGGGGGAAGGTGGAGGGAGTCCAATGGAGCCATCTTCTAAGCAATCTTTCAGTTCTGACTGGTTGTAGATCTGGGCATCAGACTGACTTCCAAAGCCACCAACATCTATCCACATGAATTTGTAATCAGCATCTACCAAGGCAATTAGGACGACTGAAAAGACGCCTTTGTAGTTGTGGTACATGGTTCCAGTCTTGGGGGTTTTCTGATGGCAACATGTTTCCCATCCAGGGCACCACCGGCATGTGGGACATTCCAGCGCATCAGGAACCCCTCAGCAACTTTTCCTCTGTCAACAGGGCATGTGATAACTTCATTCTTGAGCTCCATCACCAAGGCATTACAGACTTCTTTCACCAACAAGCAGATTGTGTTTCTGGCTACCCGGAATTCATATTGCAGGGTGGCATAGGAATCTCCTGTTGCCAGATGACGCAGTGTGATGGCAAGCCTCATACCTGGTTCTAGAGCCTTTCTGTAGTTTGTGTCTTCTTTTGCTATGGAGGGGGTGATGCGTTCAAGAAGTTCATCAAACATGGCTGGGGTGATTCTCAAGTAGTTGTAGAAGGACTCTTGATCATCTCGGCGGAGCTCCTCCATTAGCTGATGATAATGTCCCACTGCTATTCGCCGCTTAGGTTTCAGCCAGTTCCTCACCCAACAGGTCCTTGGTCTTCTTCTTTTTTCTTGCTCTACCATCTCATTGTACTCTTGCTCTGCTTCCAACACAAACTGCATGAAACCGACATTCAACATGTTAAGGGCTGCAAACATACCCATGATTGAGGGCAAAAATCTTGAAAATCTTCTAGTCGGGAAACAAATGTGCACTGCCAAAAATCTCGAGCCCAAATGATGAACCAGCGAGGAAACCTTGTCCTATTGTACTGGAGACGGGGTGCATGGGCGCAGTGAGAACTGCGTGAGAATTACACGAACGTACTCAAAACGAATAGAACTTATGAGAACCTCCTGCGAACTTTTAGAACCGTGTAGAAACGTGTTGCCAACTCCTTCAGAAATTTTATTTTGTATTTGCACGGAATAACGACTGGCTAAGGACATAATGCGGTCGAGTCGGGTCTGTCTGCGAACGGGATGAACCAGGTACAAACGGACCCCACGGTCGGTGTGCACACGTACTGCAATCGATGCACGACTGCACCACGTCGAAACACGTCCCAAGTAGGATCGAAGTACGGCAATTCATTTTGTAGTACGGCCATCTCGTTTTAAGTACGTTGCCACTCTAATTGCAGAACGGGATGGCCACCAGAAAATTTTGAGCAGGCTCGAAGTTCTGGAGCACCCTTCTCGTCCAAGCCCGTCCATGAAGTTCGTAAAAAGACCGTAAACAGTTCGCACACAGTTTGAGCCCGTTCGGCAGAACGTAGTGAGAACTAGTTTGGTGTGATGTATTACATGTACCATCACCCCATCCTGACTCCCAGTCAGGATGGGGTGATGGTATATGTTGTAGGGGAGGTGAGATAGGTTAGGACTTTGTTGGGTGGATGGGATAATTAAGGGTAAAGAGGACATTACCCCCCCCCCCCTCTCCCCCCTCTCTCTCTCTCTCTTTCTCTCTCTCTCTCGCTTCCTGGGTGTGCTGGTGCATATCTTGACAATTCATATGCATTGGTCTCTACATTGGTCTCTACCACCTTCCCTTATCCCGAATTCTATCATTTCTCAAATGATCGACATTTCTCAATCGACATTCAGCTATCAATCACTTAATTGAAAAAAGGAATGTCACAGATGTTGGCTACTTATTCTTCAGGTCAATGAGAAATGATAGAATTCGGGATAAGGGAAGGTGGTAGAGACCAATGTAGAGACCAATGCATATGAATTGTCAAGATATGTACCAGCACACCCAGGAAGCGAGAGAGAAAGAGAGAGGGGGGGGGGGGGGAATGTCATTAAACACCACGAATATTGTATCAAACTCATACTGAAGTGATTGCTTTCATGTCTAAGCAATTTTCTTTGAAAAAAAATATGAAATTCTTCTATTCTACTTCATGATTCATGATAACTGTTGCCATGACAACACACATTTTGACATGGATATATTTTTTTATATCAAAATGTGTAGAACAGTACTGGCAAGAACGCTACCAATTTTCATACCAATCTGATGACCATACAGAAAGTTACAGGTCAAAATGTGACGGTAGTACAAAAGGACCTCTCAACAAAATTTGAAAAGGGCATTTTTTGACCATCTTGACGCCCCCTTGATTTTCCCTATTTTTTTCTTGTTAACATCTTGATGTTTTAAGCATACTATGAAGAAGTTAAAACAGTCGGTTTCGTTTAGTCATGGGGATTTCAAAACGCCTTCTTGTTGATTTTTTCGATATTCTAGTCTTCGGAAGTACCGTCGTCAGGAACCAACATACCATGTTTCGAATGCAGTGACATCTACTTGTAAATCAGTCATAATCCTTTGTTCATATACGTCACATATTTGATTACTTACAATTTCCTCACAATTTTTTGCATGTTTTTTCCGTTTAATTCATTTTTCTAGATATTGACGAATGTACGGCCATGACTGACAACTGTGACGCCAATGCTACATGTGCCAACACGCCTGGGAGCTTCACATGCGCCTGTAATTCTGGATACACTGGTGACGGAACCACTTGTACATGTAAGCATTTTCATGGTAATAAATTGTGATTATCATTCATTTGAATATGAAAATCATTGTTTCAAAATATTAAGACTGGTAAAATTCCAAAATATCTTCTTGTCCAATTATTTGACAGTTAATTGTTAACCATGCTTGGGATGATGTATATTCTCAGTTGTCAAGCAATGATGCTATCAGTGTTTTCAATAGTGTACTGAATAGTGCTTACATAGAGCAATTTCCCCTATCTAAGTCTGTGCTCAACAATAAAGACAAACCTTGGATGACGTGTAAAATCAAGCAACTCTTAAAGGATAGGGAGAAGGCTCATCAAAAGAATGACCATACTAAATGGGCTTCTTTGCGTAATCAGGTGCAATCAGAAATCGCCAAAGCTAAAGCTAATTATTACAACCAAACTAACAGGATTTGAAGAGTTGCCAACCAGCGAAGTTGCATAAACACGTTAAGAAACTATGTAAACTAGGTAATAAGAGAGTTGCTATACCCGGTGCTGACAACGATCCAGTTGGTACAGCATCAGCCATCAATACCCACTTTGCGACAATATGCATCCAATTACCACCTCTTGATCTTAACTTACTCCCGGCATACCTACCTGCGAATTCCCGTCCACCTACCATCTATCGGGGACAAATTTTTTCTGTTCTGAGAAAATTAAAAACCAATAAATCAGTCCATTGCAATGACTTACCTACTCGCCTAGTCAAGGAGTTTGCTGTGGAACTCGCAGAACCTTTGACATATCTTTGCAATAAATGCTTACTGGAAGGCATTTTCCCAAAGGACTAGAAAACATCGTCCATCACTCCCGTACCGAAGGACAAAGAAATAAGCTCTTTCGACCAGCTAAGGCCTATATCTCTCGCCCCGTTTTTCTCGAGAGTACTTGGATCATTTATTGCAAAGTGGGTAGTGGAGGTTATATCGAACCATGTTGATAAGAAACAGTTTGGGAATGTCAAGGGTTGTTCAACTACGCACTACCTTGTCTACTTGCTCAAGTTCGTGTTGGAAGGCCTTGATAAACCTGGCCATTATGCCTATCTTACTACCATTGACTTTACTAAAGCGTTTGATAAGGTAAATCATTCAGTTGTAGTCAAGAAGCTCATCCTGTTAGGTGTACGCAGATCGATCGTCCCAATTATTTGCAGTTTCCTAACTGCACGTACCCAGAGCACCAAAGTCTGTAATTACTACTCTCCCCTGCTGGAGGTATCGTGTGGCGTACCACAGGGTACCAAGTTGGGTCCGGTTTTGTTTCTGATTCTTGTTATGATGCTGTGAATGACTGAAATTCAGGTGCTAGTTGTACTTGTAGTTCTCGATTCAGGCGGGGTGTGCATTAGCGCCGGCAATTTCTGACTGTTGAACAATTTTTAGATTAGATCTAGCGTTACATGTACACCAAAGCCATGTACAGGACGGAAACACACTGACTGAAGGCCGAGTGTGTAGATCTATGTACACGCTGCACGCAACGCGACGGTTCATTCATCAGCGCATGTAAATAGACGATGCACGGTGGAAGCATACCGTACGTGAAATTCATGCCTATGTAAGTTTGCTGACCCGAAAAAGGTCGAAAGGACTCGGAACTTCGAAGCTTTACTCGGGGCCTGCCAAAGAAAGTTACGAATTGTAAAAAAAAACCCTTTAAATAATACGACCAAAATACCACAAACAAACCCCCTCATGACAATATGGGAACAATACAACCACGTTAACCCCCCCCCCCCCAAAAAAAAAAAAAAAAAAAAAAACAGCTCGATTGAGTGGAAAATCAAAGAGAAAAGCGCTTTCCAGCAAACGAACGGACAGACAGACACATAGACACACTTTAGCCAAATTATAGTAAGGATATCATGCGTGAAATAGGAGTATGAAAGTGTGCATCAAAATAGTGAAGAGAAGCCGAGATTTTCATACGTGTATATATCCCACCAAGGAAATTTTTTTTTTTTTCTGGGACACGCTGTATTATGACAATTTTATTTGAGTGAAATCATTTACAGCCTCTCCACACATGACGCGGTAAACCACTGCGGCCAAATGAAAATAAGTTAACCCTATGCCTACGGGAACCATATGCCTGCGGGAACCATATGCCTCCGGAAACCATATGCCTACGGGAACCGGATGGGTCCCTGTATTAAGGCTATGGAAATGAGAGAATTCAGTAGTTAACGAATAATCTTGCCTAATTGAAATGTCGGTCATTTTTCTCCTTCAGTTCCCCTACGAGACTGCTCTGATATTCAGGCCAGTGGTGAAACCACCAGTGGGGTGTATGTTATCAACCCTGATGGTGATGGTGATTCTTTCTCCGTGTATTGTGACATGGAGACAGACGGTGGAGGGTGGACGGTGAGTAGCCGCAAAAGGCACACATGAGTAATTCATCCGCTCACTATGCATTTTGGACAGGCGTAAGTAAGATGATGTAATGGTAGCTGATCAAAACTATTCATATAAAATTGAATACTTTTCGGCTGTAGGGATATTCTTTCGTATTTCGCCGTATGTGGAAGCGTGGACGCCTTGATGTATTTTCAAGGAATTATTTGATCAGCAGTGCATTTCCAATGTTCACAGCAGTGAAAAGTCGCAGTTCGTGATTAGCCTCGTTGCAGCCCTCTCAGTATTTTTGTAGCCGATTATTAAATAAAGTACGTAATTTTGTAGTACCATCAGTGTAGTTGCTACTTTGTCAGTTAAAACGATTTTTGTAAAGAGATTATTTAAATATTAATTTTTGATGTGCTTCAATTTAACACGTGTTTCTATGGGAGGCCCGAAATAAACGTGTGTGCGCAAAAGGGAGGATATTGAAGCAAGCCCTCTTTCTTTCCCTCTCTTCCTCTTTCTTTCAGGTTTTCCAGCGTAGACAGGACGGTTCTGTTGACTTCTATCTCTATTGGTCCGATTACAAATCCGGTTTTGGAAACGTCTCTGCCGAGCATTGGCTCGGTAATGACAATATCCACCGCCTTTCGACACAGAAGACGTACGAACTACGGATTGATCTCGAAGACTTCGAGGGACAAAATCGCTTTGCCAGCTATAGCCATTTCAGCGTTGCAAATGAGACCGCTAATTACACACTGATGGTTAGCGGGTACTCCGGAAATGCAGGTAGGCAGGCCCGTAACGGGGGTAGGGGGGACCTAGCGGTCTGCTTGACGACACAAAAGAAACACAACTACAAAAATTAGCTCTTCGAAATTGTACCTTAAATGGACCTAAAACTTAATTTAAGATAATTTAAGATATAAAACTTTTTTTTCTAGTTAGGTCCACCTCATGTAATGTCTACATCACCCCCCCCCCCCCCCCTTCCGTAAAATTATAGTTACGGGCCTGGGGTGTTTCATAAAGCTGTTCGTAATTATGCAAGACTTTATGAATGACTTTATGAAAGTCGAACTGTGCACATGTTTGAGTTTGAGTTTATTAACGCATCACATAAATGACAGTATAATCATTAATATAAATAGTAATGTTGCATGAATACATATACATAAAAAAGTACTTATCCACATGAAATGAATATAGATGGATTTACAATAATATGTAGTCATGTTTGTAGATCAATGAATCTTTAATAGAGTACGTGATTACACGTGATGTAGATTAACATTATTATTATAGCAAACATGCAAAGTATAGTTTTTGCCATTTTTTAATTGAGGTTATTGGAAATACTGTCATACTTTGGTAAAACATCAGGAAAAACTTTGGGCATCCTATCTTGCACTTTATATTCAAGTCGTTCGTAAAGTCATGTGTAACTTTACGAACAGCTTTATGAAACACTCCCCAGGGCAGGTAAAATATGTGCAGATAATAATCGTACAGAGTATTGCAATACCAATAGCACATGTAAGTCTATAGATAATTATAAATACTTTAATTGATGGCAATTCATGTTCTAAGTCAAACTCTTCAACCCGTTGTACACAAGGTATGCCACTGCTGCCACAATAATTATGGATTTTTTTTTTCAATTCGAAGGATCGACAAGAGCTGTAAGATATTCGCCGATGGCGGCGCTCTATTTTGTTGTGACGCCTACTTGCCGCCGTACAGGCATGCGTTATGAGTTTTCCTCACTGATCTCTACTACTGAGTACGGCTCCACCCGAGATGTCACATAAAATTGATATACGCACTCGTGTGTATGTGTAGATTGTTACGCCAGTGTTCGTCAAAAGTTGATTTTCGGAAAAATCCAAAATCTTAAAGCCCGGCTCAAACGATGCGTCATTTACTGATGTTCAGAGCTGGTCGCATTTGTCCGATAACTTTTTTTAAAAGATAAAATCATGTTTTATTATTTTCTCTCAAATCAAATATATTGTACAAATAATTCATAACAAAATTGTACATAATAATGATATCATTGAAACAAAACTTGATGCATTAATTAGACATTGATATTTGCGTAAACATAGATTGCAATAATAAAAGAAGTACATTTTCACAAACTGTTTAGAAAGCATTTTCATGTAAATTTTGATCATGAGAAAAACATTTTAGTCCGTTCTCCCCCCCCCCCCCCCCCCCCCCGAAAGAAAAAAAATAAAAATAAAACTGAAGTCACACAAACACTATGTACCGTGCCCCGTTAAACATACCCCCACACACCCTCAACCACACATCCACACAAACACACATACACACAAAACACACACTGACATACAAACAATTCACGTGTATCAAATACTGTAAGCATATAGTGCATCGCAGCCGTTCCCAGCGTTGTTCTTTTTTTATTACGATAACGATAACGAAATTAAAATGCCACCCTACACCCGACCTACTATTAACATAAACGAGCATATAGTTCGGGAGCCGGGGGGGGGGGGGGGTCAACCAAGCTGGAAAGGAAACCAATTTTCATGTGCATGAATATAAAGATCGCATAGTCCGATATAACGAATTGACCGTCTAGCATGTTCTATGTGGTGGGTGTGGCCAGGGGGAGGTCACAAAGTGGTCAAAAATGAGCTAGATCAGCTAGAAAGGAAACCCTAAAAAACCTATATCAAAAGATTCGCCATAGTCCCAAGGTACATGAATGGACAATGCCAGACGTTTTAAGTGGTGGAAGGTACCCGCCAGACGCCCCCAAAGAGGGTCCAAAAATTGAGCTAGATCAGCTGGAAAGGAAACCCTAAGAAACCTATATCAAAAGATTCGCCATAGTCCCAGGGTACATGAATGGGCAATGCCAGACGTTTTAAGTGGTGGGGAGGGCTTGCCAGACGCCCCTAAAGTACCCCAACCCCCAATATTGAGCTAGATCAGCTGGAAAGGAAACCCTAAGAAACCTACATATATATCAACAGATTCGCCATAGTTAGTCCAAAGATACACAAATGACCACTGCCAGACGATTTAAGTGGTGGAGAGTGCCTGCCAGACGCCCATAAAGTAATCCACCCACCATTATTGAGCTAGATCAGCTAGAAAGGAAACCTTACGAAACCTGTGGGAAATTACTCGCCAGAGTCCAAAGATACGTAAACTGTTAGACGTTACTACTATCCACCCCATATATTTTAAGCGAGATCAGGTGCAAACGAAAGTTCGTGGGGGAACAAAACCTTACATAAATACTGCCAGAAATCACCATGATTATATATTGTGGGATCTGCCCCCCATGCCCCTAAAGAATGACACACAGCTATGGAAATTAACAGTCATTATTTTTGTTCCTATTTCATTTCCTTAACTTATAAATGGGATACTCGACGTCGGAAAAACGCTGTACCAGCAAAATATGATTGATTTATTACCTTTTAACAATGAGAATTATGGATTGTTGTGATTGTTAATATAGTCAGACCTATTAAAACGTATTAAAATCACATCCTGATTATTGTTTATTATTTCAAACTGATGTTAAGATCCAGAGATTACATTATCCTGATACATGTATTTTAACAATCTAATGACTACTTTGCGAAATGTAACCGGCTAGCTGTGCATTTCAAATTACATAGTCTACACAGACGCTTTGATATATACTGAACTACAAAAGAAACGTCGCACTTTTCAAATTGATATCTTTTACACATGATATTGGAGTTTGATACGTAAAATCACACTTTATGTTTTTTTAACATCACAGATATGGCATTGACCGTCCATAACACATCATCATAACAAATATGATTTCTGTGTAGGATTAAAACTCATATCCTTTCCGTGAACATGGTAGTGCACTCGAGCGCAGCTTTTTGAAAAGCATGATGCACATGCACATCCTCTATCCAGTGGGTTTAAAAGGGAACCAAAACCATCATCCTGTCATTCGTTTCCTGAGCGCTGTCACCATGCCACGTCTGACTCGAAACTAGAGGGAACAAGCCATCGGACGTCTTCATGCTGGCCAACGTCCTAGAGTCATTGCCAACGACTTCAATGCAGCGTTTGGACAGTAGAGAGACTGCGGGAGCGATACAATGCAACCAACAGCACCAACGATCGTCAGCGCAGTGGTCGACCTAGGGTGACAACAGCACATCAAGATCGCCATCTTCACCGGGACCACTTGCAGGATCGCTTCCGCAGAGCAACAGAATCGGCTCTACAGACTATTGGCACACACAGCAGACCAATTTCTGCAGCAACTGTTCGTCGTCGGCTGAGAAGCTTCAACTTGTCTTGTCGGCGTCCTGCTCGGGGCCCTATCCTAACCGTTCGACATCGTCGGGAACGTCTCCTGTGGGCCCAACAACGTCAGAACTGGCGCTATCAACGACGAGAGTCGTTATTGCACATCTGTACTTGTTAATCAAAACAAAGCAAAACATTTTCTCAGTTTTCACTCTTGAATAAAGAATATGTTTCATTGTAAATAAAACAGTTTCAAACACATACATGTGCGACGTTTCTTTTGTAGTTCAGTATAAATATGATAAATCAGATTTCACTTTTATCCACAAACATAAATGTGTGTATACCATTGATGTCAGTAATGTCCAATCGTCAATGTTTACATCAAATGTGTAGCCTTCTAAGATCAAGGTTCAAATCATGTTGTCTAAAGCTTTCCATCCCAGTACGTCGAGGTCATGACTTTTGGAATTAAAAAAAAGTCATGCATTATATTCCTAGAAATATATATTTCATTCAACATATTATGATGTTAGACAGATAATATTAGTTAGAAAGCATCGGAACGTTGCTAGGCCCAGTTGATTTGATGTTCATTTTTATTTCCATGTACATCATAAATTTACAATCTTCATGTATGGTCACATGAAATCATACATAGAAAAAGGGGTCGTCATAAGCACAGCTCAAGTGGAACATAAGGTCTGTAAATACCAAAAACCTTCATAAAACCCCTGACAACTGATTCTTATATTGCAAACTATACCAATATGTCATGTATACAAATATTATACTGTGTTAATATAAAACTGCTCTCTCCATTCGCAGAAAAGGGTCACAGAAAATGGCCTCTGAATGATCTACTATCTACTGTAGAAAGGATAATCAGTGAACCCGCCCAAATTTGACTAAAGCTTGCGCTAGCGCTTTTTGAAGAAAAAAAATGTCAGAAATTTTTTGAATGAATCTTATAATTTACAGCTTATATGAGTAATAAGACATTTGCTGGTGCTTGCTATAATCATATAAAATAATTATAAGGCTACTATAAATTATATATTTGCAACGACAATAATTAGCCTAACGTACTTTTTCCATTGCAGACAAGAACTAATGTCAATTATATAACATGCTATAATTATTAACAATCACAACAAACCATCTGGCGAGTAATTTCCCACAGGTTTCCTATTAAGGTTTCCTTTCTAGCTGATCTAGCTCAATAATGGCGGGTGGATTACCATAGGGGCGTCTGGCAGGCACTCTCCACCACTTAAATCGTCTGGCAGTGGTCATTTGTGTATCTTTGGACTATGGCAATTTTTTTTATATAGGTTTCTTACGGTTTCCTTTCCAGCTGATCTAGCTCAATATTGGGGGTTGGGGTACTTTAGGGGCGTCTGCAAGCCCTCTCCACCACTGAAATCATCTGGCATTGCCCATTCATGTACCCTGGGACTATGGCGAATCTTTTGATATAGGTTTCTTAGGGTTTCCTTTCCAGCTGATCTAGCTCAATTTTTGGACCCTCTTTGGGGGCGTCTGGCGGGCACCTTCCACCACTTAAAACGTCTGGCATTGTCCATTCATGTACCTTGGGACTATGGCGAATCTTTTGATATAGGTTTCTTAGGGTTTCCTTTCCAGCTGATCTAGCTCAATTTTGGGGGTTGGGGTACTTTAGGGGCGTCTGGCAAGCCCTCTCCACCACTTAAATCATCTGGCATTGCCCATTCATGTACCCTGGGACTATGGCGAATCTTTGATATACGTTTCTTAGGGTTTCCTTTCCAGCTGATCTAGCTCAATTTTTGGACCCTCTTTGGGGGCGTCTGGCGGGCACCTTCCACCACTTAAAACGTCTGGCATTGTCCATTCATGTACCTTGGGACTATGGCGAATCTTTTGATCTAGGTTTCTTAGGGTTTCCTTTCCAGCTGATCTAGCTCATTTTTGGACCACTTTGTATCGGACTATGCGATCTTTGTATTCATGCACATGAAAATTGATTTCCTTTCCAGCTAGGTTGACCCCCCCCCCCCCCCCCCCCCCCCGGCTCCCGGACTAATACTCGCACGTACGCACAGCACTGCAGGGTGTATTATTGTTATCGTTATCGTTACCGGACAAGTGTGACTAACCCTTTAAGACCGCATCAGTGACTTGTACGGTCTTTTGCGAGTCAGGAAAGAGTGATATCGTTTCAGATTCCAGGATTTCTTTCGATTACCACATAGTACAGAATTTAACGATTTCACCCATATACTTTTGTTTACAATAAATACATAATGAAGAGGGAATGTTGTTACAAACAGCATTTCCTCTTTATCGTCAGCTGATTATTAATTTATTGTAAACAAATGTATGAGGGCAGAATCATTCTGTACTGTGTCGTTGTCACAGCTTCCGCAAAATGCAAAATGCCCAAAGTTGTTTTTTTTTCGGCAACAAAGCTGAAATTGTTCGGAAACCACAGGGGATCACAAATTTCACAAAAATCCCCACTTAAACAGAAATACATGTATCTTTTTTAGGTTCACTAATTATGCTAATAGTAATAGCTGCATAGGACTTTGATATGGACTGAGTCCTCATTAGCTGCCTATTAGGCAAGGATTCTGGCGCGAAACAATCACCCAAATAACTTTTTCAAGAATATAGGTCCATAAAAATTATGTCCAGTCGACAGTGCGTTTCCTTGATTACATTGTATCTTCAATCGTTCTTTAGTGTGTTGTTCAAGTTAATGTCATACTACTGTACCGTACAGTGTGACTTGTGTTGTATATGTATATGAATTTTGTTATTTGCTTTATATATTTCTGTGTTTGTATATTCTTTTAAAATGACGGAAATAAAACAAAGAAAAAAACGATGTATTTCTCACATGACGCGGTACCACTCCCAAGTTCCCGTGTGAAACAACCATACTGAATTCCATTAACCCATACATCAGTTAGTAAATGTATTGTTTAATCAAGGAGTTATCAGAGACAGGTCTGTGATAACTCCTTGGTTTAATGCACTTTTCAGTTCTTAACGATATCACTCTTTCATGTGACGCGTAAAAGACCGTACCAGTGACTGACGCGGTCCTAACGTCAGTGAATGAGCCTGGTCTATGCTAAAGCGTGCCTGTGAAGGTAATTAGCATCTACGTCCATGATTTAACGTAGTGTTTGCACTCTTCCTTTTTTACACTAACTTCCAATTCACAATTAACATTTCACATTAACATAGCCCACCAGAGACCGCACAAACCGTAATAATGTATCCTCTCTCTCTATCTCTCTCTCTCTCTGTTATTCAGGTGATAGTCTGCTTTATCATGCAAACCAACAATTCTCTACTAGGGACCGTGATAATGATATATGGACGGCGAATTGCGCTGTTCATTTCACTGGGCATGGTGGTACAAGTCATGCTTTCAATCCAACCTCAACGGCCAATTTATTTACGGTACAACCAGATGGCAAAGTCATTTCTACCTCAAGAAGACGGAGATGAAGATTCGTCCGGTGTAAACAAAGCTGAGAGGCAGATTTCACAAAAAAAGGGGGGGGGGGTGAGTCGAAGGCCAGCCTATATTTCTGATAGAAATATTCTTCTAATGACTTCTAAAACGTGACCCTAACCCTAATCCTATATCTTCGACGAAATAAAGCCCGGAGGAATTGTCCCTGGAGCATATATGGGAGTATCTTGCAAAGATATCAAAAAATAAAATGAAACATGAAACTCGGGTGAAAATCTTAAACTATTGAAATCTAGTACAAATATCGGGTGTTAGTTATAATTTTACGTTATTACGAACATTGGTACAGGTATATAAAGTGAGAAACCTACCTGTTATCGAAGAGGGTTGCAATCATTTCAAAAGATCATAATGTAAAGCACTATCTTAATGCATTTGTAATTGTAAACTGTACTGAATTCGGTGCAAATGTTCATGAATGTTGAGAACATAGTCCTATAGTGGCTAGTTTCATTGTTGAGATCTATTACTTTCATTCTGATAAGCATGTATGTGTGTATGTAGGCTATACTATATTGGTAGCTTATCGAAACGCGATGGCGCGTAAAAACGCGGGAAAGATGCATAAATCATGAATTTATTCTATATCAATATGTTCAGTTCAGTTCAGTTCATTTATTTATTTCATTTCTAAAATGTACAAACATCGGCTTTTGCTAAACAGTCGGGTAACGTCGCGTCGCGTTGGTAGAAATTTTCGAACATTTTTCAGGAAGGTGTCTTCAAGGGGACAAATTGAAAAAGAGTCCATCTCAGTATGATTTTTCCCGTTTTCAGGCTAAAAACGACAAACAAGGGAATAAAGAAAACAATAGAAGGATAATGCAAAGAAAAACATGAACTATAAAGAGAGAATAGAAGGGTAGGAAGAATGGAAGAAAATATGATGAAAGGAAACAAAGAATACAACAAAAGGAAAGTTGGAAAGTAAAAATAAGTGGATAAAAACAAAGAATAACATAAAGAAAGATAGAAGGATAAAGATATTAAGAGTAACATAAGGAAAGATAGAAGAGAAGATGATAATTTGAATAAAGGAATAACATAACGAAAGAAAAGATGAAAGGAAAACAAAATGATAGGATAAAAGCAAAGAATGTTTTAAGGAAAGTAAGTAAAGATGGGAAGCAGAAAATGATTTTAAAAAGAATAATATGAAAGATAGAGAGAGAAATGATAGGATAAAAAAAGTTTAACTTATATAAAGAAAGACAGAGAGAGAAATGATAGAAGGATAAAGATTAACGTGAGGAAGGTGGGGGAGAAAATGATAACAGGAAACAAAGAATATCATAACGAGAGGAAGGATGGAAAGATAATTGATAGAAGGATAAAAGCAAGAAATGATAAAAGGGAACAAAGAATTTTGAAAATTCATTAATTATGCAAATTTATTGTAATTTATTAAAAATCAACAGAAAATGCATTTATAATCATAAAACATTAATTTGATAATTAATTTCTCACATTTATCTTCAAGGTTCTATCAGAAATTACATAAATTAACTGCCATTCCACAGATCTACACTTCTGGCGGGGACATATATTACGCATCGCGTAATTACTAATTCAGTTGTTTTTAATCCTTTTATTAATTTTTTCTTTCCACCTTTCCTTTCATTACGTTATTCTTTTATTGCTTTTATCATTTTGTTTTCCATCTTTCATAATGTTACTGTTTATATTTATTCTTTTTATCCTCTTTTTTTTTATTGCTTTCCATCTTCACTTTGTTATTCTTTGTTCCCTTTTATCATCTTCTCTTCCACCTTTCTTCATGTTTATATTTATCTTTTTATCATTTTTCTCGCTATTTTTGTTTCCTGTTATCATTTTCTCCCCCACCTTCCTCACGTTAATCTTTATCCTTCTATCATTTCTCTCTCTGTCTTTCTTTATATAAGTTAAACTTTTTTTATCCTATCATTTCTCTCTCTATCTTTCATATTATTCTTTTTAAAATAATTTTCTGCTTCCCATCTTTACTTACTTTCCTTAAAACATTCTTTGCTTTTATCCTATCATTTTGTTTTCCTTTCATCTTTTCTTTCGTTATGTTATTCCTTTATTCAAATTATCATCTTCTCTTCTATCTTTTCTTATGTTACTCTTAATATCTTTATCCTTCTATCATTTATGTCTCTATCTTTCTTTATGTTATTCTTTGTTTTTTCCACTTATTTTTACTTTCCAACTTTCCTTTTGTTGTATTCTTTGTTTCCTTTCATCATATTTTCTTCCATCCTTCCTACCCTTCTATTCTCGCTTTATAGTTCATGTTTTTCTTTGCATTATCCTATTGTTTTCTTTATTCCCTTGTTTGTGGTTTTTAGCCTGAAAACGGGAAAAATCATACTGAGATGGACTCTTTTTCAATTTGTCCCCTTGAAGACACCTTCCTGAAAATGTTCGAAAATTTCTACCAACGCGGCGCGACGTTACCCGACTGTTTAGCAAAAGCCCAAACATCTGTATGTGACAAACATATATTTGATATTTACATTGATAAAAACAACAGCAATTAAATATGAGTATCAGTTAGCCTGAAAAATGAAACAGGAGAACTTAAAATAAAGCATGCGTTGGCCCTGTGAAACAAGTCCCCTTTGTATAACTGTGGTCGGAGGCTATATATATATATATAATAATAATTGTCCTTATTCTGTACGAATACAATATAAATCTGAAGAAGAAAATTTACAAAACCAAAAATAACAATATATATATGTTTTCCCGTCGATTTCATATTTTTGTCAGTCAAATTAATTTAGATACATTCAAATTTTGAATGGAGTCATTGAAATTCTTCTCGAGACAAGCGGATTAATTTATGAACACTGAAATTCATTTATGGACAAGATTATTTCAATTAATAGCATTCCATTTTTCTTTATCGGCATTCGATTTATTTTCAGGGCATTCAAATTAGCGATCGTTCTTACGAATTCGTTTTAGTACTATACGGTTTCAAATTTCGTGCATTAGATTTCAATTTTCATGCATTCAAATTAAGAAAGTACCCCAGAGGGGCCTGTTTGGGCATTCACTTTCATTTTGAGGAATTTTAAAATCAAAGATTCGTTGATCAACTTTCACGGATTTCGTGGTTTTTAATGACTGATGTGCATGCGTGTGCCTCTTTGTCTTTGTATACATTTATGTATTTTCCCCTCTATTTAAGAAATAGACTTGCTTTTTATTAAGCTTTATATGCCATACATTTTAATCTCTCTTCATATGTTTATGAATGGGATTTATTTTTGACTCATGACATATATATATCAAATTCTATTCAAAACTTTCACATTTTATGTAATGACAGAATGATTGATTTCTACGTTTTCTTCATTATTGATTTTTAACATTGTGGAATGTCTTTCTTTTCATAACAATTATGCTGCATGACATAAAATTCTCATTTAGTGCACTGACAAGAATAGATTCGATGTCATCCCAAAACTCTTGGTAAAATTCAATCGGGAGACCGTCCCCACCTGGAGCCTTCTTCTTTGGCATTTTAAAAGCAGCTTTACGGCATTCTGTATTACTAAGCAACCCTTCACACTTTCGTTTGTCTTCCTCATTCAACTTATTGACCTTGCTCTTATTACAATATGTTTTAACCTCATGTCTCAGTATTCCTTTACTTGTATACAAGTTTTTATAAAAATATGAAACCTCTCGCAAAATATCATTATGATTTTGAATAACTTTTTTACCTTTTTTTAACTTTAAAATATGTTTCCTTTCACCATTCTTCTTGTCTAAACTCATGAAATACTTTGTGTTTCTTTCACCGTCCTCTAACCATTTGATACGTGATCTAATACTAGCACCTTTACATTCCCTTTTGTAAATATTTTCAAGTGCACTTTTAATTTGAATATATTTTCTTTTCGTTACATCATTCATCCTAACCTGATTATCTATCTCTTCACTTAAATGTGACAATTGTTCTTGTAAGTTTTTCTTTAATGTTTGAACCTCAGAATTAAGTCGTTTACAATATTTTTGCGTATATTCACGACATTTAATTTTTATCAGTTCCCATCTATCAGAAAAACTAATCGGCAGTTTTTCAATCCTTTCAATAATTTCTCTTACTTGGTTCTTATAACTCATATTGTTCAAAACTTGCGTATTCATTTTCCAGTATCCAGGACCCTTTTTTATTTTACCAAATACAAGTTTCAAAAATATAGCATTGTGATCACAACGCACACTTGGGCGTATATCATTACACATTACTCGTGCTTTTAAATTTTTATCAATCAACCAATAATCTAAACGCGAAGCAATGTTTAATGATAAATTTCTCCAAGTAAACTGTTTTTTTGTGGGATACCATATTCTCCATATATCACACAACATTAATTTTTTAATAAGTTTTTTTTAAGTTTTTTGGTGTTTTATAATAAAGTGTTCTGTCTCCTTTGACATCTTTATTTGGAGACAACACAGAGTTAAAATCGCCTCCAATAACTAATTCAAAATGATCAAGCTTGTTTGTTTGTATCCAAATTAGCAGTTTCTTGAAGAAATTTTCCCTATATTTCTTTTCAGTGGGTGCATAAATATTCACAATGCATGCCTTAAAATCAAATAACTTTGCATTAATCATAATAGCTCGTCCATCTGGACCATGAATAACACTCTCAATAATAAGCGGGAGGTGCCTCGAAATGAGGATTGCCACCCCTCTGGAATGATTTGTTCCATTTGAAAAATAACATGGACCTTTCCATTCATTCTGTATAATCTGAAGAATATTATCTGTAAAATAAGTTTCTTGAAGTAGTAGAATTTCAGCCTTTTGACATCTACACCATGCAAATATAGTATCTCGTTTACTTTTGCTTCTTAACCCTCTGCAATTTATACTAAGTAAATTACACTGTTTACTTTTACTAAATAACATCCTTCCAGCTATTTACAAATAAGATTATTTACATAAACATGACATTGTTGACGAATAACCGTTCATTCATCTCTTCTTTGGATGTTTTTGGTTTGACTTTTGTTTTCGCTTCTGCAGTTTAGCCTTATTTCCTTAATTAGTGAGTTGTTTCGGAAGTTCTGGTGATTCCACTGATATTTCAGAGATCTCTAGTTCTTCATCATCATCGCTAGGGACGTCATCGCTAGGATTTTCAAGCGTGCAGTCTATTTGTGAATCAAGTTTGTCGGTGGTTTCATCAGGTGTAACAATAACATCACGCGTAACGAGCGATGGAGCTGAGCTATACGTGTCATTGGCCGACAACTGCTGTAATGCATCGCAATCCCCTTTCAGGAACTGAGTAATCTTTGCCTGCGCTCGCGTCTGGTTGTCAAGGGAAACTGAACAATGTGCTGGTTCTGTAGTTTGGCGTCCTGTCGAGATCAGCTGTTCGATCGCTTTCTTTGATGGAACTGTGTGGGCTGCTGTAGGCATTGAGCTTCCGCTGTCACGTTCGTCTTTCGGCAAAGTGGACGGGGTCTCAAATGAACATTGTTGCTGGAGGTGCCCTGGCTGTTTACATCTGCGACATACAAAGGGGCTGCTGCATTGCGAGCGGTGATGACCAACCTTCAAACATTTCGAACAAACAGGTGTTTTATTGGTGGCTGCAGGAATCTGCCCGTAGTGGAAAACTCTGGCTTTGAATATGCCAAAATTCATGTTTCTTGGTAGGGGGGTAGATGGTTGTTGTACATACACGATCCTATCTCCGGTGAGGCAATCAGTCAATTGCCCATCAACTCTTAGTCTCTGGTATATTACCGACCCCACAACCTTATATTTCAATTTTTCTAACTCGTCTATAATTAGCGAGTTGTGGGCAGAAAGCGGCACGTCTTTGATGAGAAGACGCAATGTGTTTTCTTTGCCGTCAACAAGAAATGGGTTTGTATCGTAAACGGCCACATTTGCATTCCTGACATCGACACCTTTCGTAATGAGTTTAATTCTCGTTTCTTGTGTTTCTAAGTAAAGTCTCCACAAACCTCCTATTTTTTGTACCCCTTTTATTTCACGACCTGGTGCACTACTGAGTAGGCATTTGTACATGTCTTCATTTGTCATTATTTTTTCGTCTACCAATGGAATGTCTTTATGTTTGATGAATACGGGCTTACCTCCGAGGGGTTTCGCAAACGGGAATTCATGCCCAGCCTTCTCGGCATATGTCGTAAATGAGAATTTTGTGAATAGAAATATGTCAGAAACGCAAAAACAAGGCATTATTACTTTGATTTATAAAAAAGGGGAAATTGAAGATTTGAAAAACTGGAGGCCGATAACCTTATTAAATTATGACTACAAAATCATGGCTGCAGCTCTAGCTAATAGGTTGCATAAAGTGGTGCCAAGATTAATACATGAAAATCAGGTCGGATATGTTAAGAAAAGACTAAGTGGTTTTAATATTAGATTGACACAAGATATTTTTGAATATATGCACAGAAAAAGAAATAAAGGTGCTATGATGTTAATAGATTTCCGTAAAGCATTCGACACTATTGAACTTGATTTCATTGAAGAGTGTTTAAAGGTGTTTAATTTTGGAGTAGATTTTTGTAATTGGATAAAACTGATGTATACAGAAGTGAATAGTTTAGTATTGGTTAATGGATGGAAAACGAACAGGTTTGAATTGGGTCGCGGAATAAGACAAGGTTGTCCTTTGTCGGCAATATTATTCATTTTGGCAGAAGTCATGGCAGATCGAATAAGGAATAATGAAAATATTAAAGGGGTTAGGTTTGGGGTAAATGAAAAACAAAGAGAGGTGAAGGTTTTACAATATGCAGATGACACTTCAGTATTTTTTACTGAAGAATCTTCTTTGCAACATATTATAAATGAGATCGAGGATTTTGGGAGAGTTGCTGGCCCAGTCATAAATAAAGAAAAAACAATTTTGAAATTGCTTGGCCCAGGAGATAAAAAATGGAATTTTAACGAATTTGGGCTTGTTTGGAAAGAAGGATGTATAAAATATCTTGGATGTTATATCGGTACAGACACAAACTTGGTAGCAAAGTTAAACTGGGAATCCAAATTAGAAAAAATACAAAGGCTGACAGATAATTGGAGGAGAAGAAATTTGACTCTCATAGGAAAGGTAATTATAATTAAGACATTACTGATTTCAAAGATAGTTCATCTGTTAATGTTTTGTTCCGTACCATTGGATGTCATAAAACAATTGGAAAAGATTATATATGAATTTTTATGGAATGCCAAAGTAAATAAAGTAAAAAAAGAAACAATTATTAAAGAGTACGACTATGGAGGAATTAAGATGAGTGATATTAGAAAATTTATATACAGTTTCAGACTTAAATGGTTAGGAAGGATATTGGATGAAACAGATGGCACTTGGAAAGACATGGCGAATTTATACTTTGAAGCTCTTGGGGGCTTTAAATTGCTTTTGAACTGCTCTGTTGATTTAAAGATAATGGGGACATATTTTGCATCCATAGTTCCAAGATTTTACTTAGAAATGCTTGAAGCATGGTTCGAAATCAGAAAGAGGAATTGTAAAAGTAATATTTATTCTGATAATCAGATTATATGGTTTAACCAATTTGTAACTGTAGATAATCTACCATTCTTTTATAAAAAGTGGTATGAAAAAAATATTGTTTACCTAAATGACATATGTTTGAAAGGTTATTTTAAACCAACACAAATGCTCATTGAAAAAATATATGGCACAAAAACAAAAGGAACAATGATATTTGATTATGCTAAATTAAGAAATGCAATTCCAAAGGTATGGTTGAACAATCTGAAAGATTCTATTGACTTAGTTATTCCAACCATTACAGTAGGTAAAAATGAAAAACATGTTCAGCTTTTAACAAGTAAACAATTTTACTCTATTTTGATCCAGGAAAAATATTCTGTAGAGGGACCCAGATATTGGGTAAATAAATTAAATAATGATGTAAATTGGAAACTTGTTTTTCAAAGGAACATGATTGGCACAAAGGAAAATAAATTGAGGCAGTTCAACTTTAAGCTGCTTTATAATTTGTTACCGGTTAGAAGGAAACTGTTTATTTGGCAGCTTTCTAATACCGATCTATGTGAAACACGTGGTTGTCAGGAGGACTTGAATCATGCATTTTTGACATGTACAATGAACATTCCTTTTTTTAAGAAATTTGCTGATCTGGTAAAATATGTTTATAACATTGATTTGCAAATAGACATCTCTTCATTATTAAAAATGCAAAAAGAAAATAATCTTGATGATATTTTAACCATTGCTTTTTGGAGTATATACAAGATGATAATTTTGAGAAACAACACCGGTAAAGAAGGAAGAAAAGAAAATTTATGGTATATGTTTTTACAAGAACTAAAAATACGCCTGGACACAAATAATGCTTTGGTAAAAATGTGTAAGAAGAAATTGTATCAGCTTCCGGATGCCCTAAATATGTATACTTAATGTATAAGAAATATCTCATTTTATGTTGTGCATTATGTTATTAGATTGATATGATTAGAAAGAATAAATGCCTGGAAAGGTGAAAGAGAAAAAAAAAAATGCTGCATGACATAAATGTATGTGTCCATCATCATGTTAAACTTTTTACATGTTTATGTACTGTATATTTTTCGATCTGTTAAAATGTGGGATAGTACAGGTGTGTTTTTCTTCTTTTTCATATTTTACATCTTTTATTTCTTTTTCATTTGGGACGTCATTAGTCCAGGGTATACATAATCATGATTACGTATATTACGAATGAGTCTTTAAGAGTCTGCAGTGGTTTTCAGCCCTCGATGATCTCACGACCCAGGCACCTTGGGATGTGAATCTGAGTATGCCGAAGCCACTGGGTGCACTTCTCCTGCGTGATGACGTCGACACTGTTGCAGGTTGACTCCTGCCTCTTCCGCTGCCTCTCGGTCGCCGACTCTCCTCTGCCACTCGGGACGTGCCAAGATCCTCTTTAAGGCAGCTTTGAACGCAGAGTGTGCATTTTCCGTCGGATTCAGGAACGGGGAATATGGGGGTAGCAGCTTTGGCAGAAATCGCAGAGGTGACTGTACAATTCTTACCTCTCTGGCCATGCACAACTCGTCTGGCAGGTTGACCGCGTGGAGCCCGTCCAAACGATCGACGGGTCCAAATGTTGAACCCCGTCTCGTCCACGAAAACGAGATGGGCAACCACGCCATGTTCCATGAACCATTGAGCGTAGACGACGCGAATGTCAAGGACCCGTGGAGCATTCCTGGCGTCGGAAACATCTTCTGCCAGCTTAATGTTATACATCATTCCATCGAGAGCACGGGTTTGTTGGGCATTGAGGCCTCGAAGTCCGCCTTCATCTGCTGCAGCGTCGGGAGAGGATTTTCATCCAGGATGACCTGCAGCCGATGTCGCATGTCGTTCCTGCGTGTGGCCCCTACTCTCGCAAGCTTGTCGTGTCGACCTTCTCGTAGGTACCAGGGGCGGATCTAGCTTTTTGCCAAGGGGAGGGGGGGGGGGGGTGACCCAACGACGATGTGGAGCATCGTCCGCAAGCCGCGTAGCGGCGAACCGATTTTTTTTTTTGCTATTTTGAACCCCCGTAAGTGATGTTTTCCTGACATCTACTAACGCAATGGAAACCATAAAAAGCACTCCATGATAACGTCTGGGTCTGGACATATTATGATGGCGTTTTTCTATGCACATTACGGGGGGGGGGGTTAAACCCCCTAAACCCCCCCCCCCCCCCCCGTGGATCCGCCACTGGGTACGTGGCAACAATCGACCTTGCTGTTGCTCTTTTGATGCCTAAATCATCGACTACTTCTAGATAGTCCCTGTTTTCGCTCTCAGATGCTCACTGGTTAAATCGTTTGCTCTTTCTTCAGATGAGAATGAACCATTTGAAGAATTTGTTGCACGAATAGTGAATTTGGACGAATCAAAGTGAAATTGATTGCTCTTTCCTGAAATCGTTTGCTCTTAATAGGAATCTTGATGACCCATTTGAAAAATTCGTTGCACAGATCACGAATTTGAAGGAGCAAAAACGAAATTGAATTTACATGTACCATGGCGATCATATCGTTTGTGAATTAGAATGGTCGAAATGTGAAATAGATTGAACAAATTGTGAAATTGAACGGGAAAACCTATAAAAACATATGAATTACATGTACATAGCAAAAATATCTGATTTTTTGGTGTGAAAAATAAACACTCGAATGTTTAGCAAGAGTAACAGAGTTGCTAATCAAATATATTTTGAAGTGAAATATTGTTTTAATTTTCTTTTAAAGAGGGAGAGAGAAATGCATGAACAAGCGTATTTAGTATTTAGTTAATGAGTTCCAGACTATTGGGAAACTGAAACGAACCGATCGTTGTAAAAACGTTTTGCATACTTTCCAAAAGTGAAATGAGCTCCTGGTGCGTGTATTATGGGAATGAATTATGTTATTAATATTAAACATTTCAAAATATATTTTGGTAGAATTTTCTTAAAGTAAGAAAATCCGAGTAGCGCGATCTGATATTGATAAAGATGGAATATAATCAAAGTTTTCAGTTTATAAAAAATAGGAGCTGAAGGCGACTGATAATGACTGCCAGTACATTATACGTATTGCTCTCTTTTGTAATTTAAAAAGGACTTCTAGTTTTGTTTTGCTACAATTACCCCAGACATACAGTATAATATATGTGACAATATTAAAGAATTATACAATGTGAATAAGGCTGAACAAGGAAGACAGCATCTTAATTTATACATAATCCCAACGCATTTTGATATTTTGGTACTTAAATAGTTAACATGTGCATCCCAATGCAAATTTTCGTCTATTTGGACTCCGAGAAAACAAACAATTTTAGATTTGGATATCGGTGTAGAATTAATACTTAAAGCAAGGTCATTACATATTTTACTAGCATTAGATAGCTTGTTATGAAAGGAAATAAAACATGTTTTAGTAAGATTAAGGACTAACCTATTAGCTTTAAACCATTGAGATACGTTACATAATTCGGAGTTGATATTTTCTTTTACATCTTTCAAGTCTGGTTGAGTATAGAACAAAGTAGTGTCGTCTGCATACATAATGAAATCAAATTAATATCGTTAACATAAATAAGAAATATTAAGGGGCCCAATATAGAACCTTTGGAGGTAGAACCAAAATATTATGATGTAGAATTAGTATTTAACTCTAAAGACATTTAAGCAAAATATTACGAATATATTTATTGAAATAAGTCTGTAAATTCTTTGCGTCTTTCCCGCGTCTTAGTTGACTGCACATATATTTTGGGTAAAGTGTATTTTGAATTTTCCTTCTTCGTTATACCATTATGAAGTTGAAGTGATATTAGACAATCAAACGGTTATGAACCTTAATATCGCTCCATTCTTCAAGATAATGCAGTAAATGATTATGTATGTCAGTCAGTTAGATTTGAACTAGTTTGAATTAGTTATAAAGTGTAATATTGCACTCTTTATGTTTATTGGTTAGTAAACTGGTGGAAGGTTGTAGTGAGCATGTAAAAGGAATTATTGAGTTTATGAAGTAAACAAAAAAAAAACAGTTAAGGGTTTATTATAGATTTGCATAATTTAATATCATATTGTTGTAGTGATAATTTGAGCAATATTATATATATATATATATATATATATATATATATATATATATATATATATGTTTACTCTAAATTATGTCATAAAGTGTTGTCATAAATGTTTTGACAACATGTTTTGAACTAAGGTTAAACTTAATAAGTGTATAAAGCATATTTAAGTTCTATATTCTCTGAATTAATATAATCAAGGAGGTTCAAACAGATGGATTAGGTAAAAAGTACAGTTATCATAGCTTCTGGATTTGCTTTTAAGTGTGGGTCACATTTGTCCCATAACGACAACGATAACGATATATTTCATATTTCACCATAATTATAGTCGGGTGTACCTTTAATTGAAAATCCAGTTATGGTTATCATTATCGGAAAAAATGTGACCCACGCTTTAGACAGAAATATGTTTACAGAAAGTGTTGAGCACAAGGTGATGGAGAAAATTTAATACATGCTTTTACAGCTTTCAATTCGGTAGATTGGTAATGGTCATATACACATAGTGATAACTTTAACTTGTACATATTTACTTGAAGGTTAAATCAAGGTTACGCACTTTCCTTTGTGAATTTAATATAGCTTTACTTAGAGTGTAATAGCTAGCACAGAATAGATGCCTGTGAACATGAAATATTACATATTCTAGTTTTAAAAAAACCCCAAACTGTGTGTATGTGTTCTTGATCAGAGTCAGTTTGTAGGCGAATACACAGGACTGGCCGTAGACGTTACCGCTAGACCAACTCCTGATCCTTTACTAATAGTCCTACACTTTGAAGTAGGACTATTGGTCTTGACGTAAATAAACTACAGAGAGGTTGATCCGAACGCACTCCGATTAATAGACACAGTCACAACAGTTAAAGTGCAGTTCCAATCCGGTTTAATTGAACATAAGTATTGAACGTGGAACATAATCGTAGAACATAAGTCACGTATGAAGTGTAGAATGGAGCATATAGGGTGGAGAATATACAGTGAAGTGAAGATATAGTGGAGTGGTTCGCTGAAATGCAATAATGAAAATATAATACATAATTAATGCAAGTTCAGCGTGTAATATACAATATACAACATTTATTAATACCAAACTAACTTTAATCCTGATTAAACTACTGTGTGAACGAACCCTCACCATTGAGGAGAACCCGTGCCCATGGCAACGTTATCTTTTCTTGGATGTTCTACCACTGTGCACATAGAACAAACAATGGAGCCTTGTGTGTAGCCCCTACTGAATACCTAACTCACACACACATTAACATACACAGTTAGGTTCACAGAAGGTTACTGAAATACTTTGACTTCTTATAACTACTTTAAACCCCCATAGACATAAATATATAAGATTGGAACATATATACAATGAACACAGTACTGTATTCTACTATTCACAGCTACAATTATGCAGTATTAAACCTAACTTAGGGAACAATGAGGTCTCAAACTGTTCTCTCTCTCTCTCTCCCTCTCTCCCTCTCACTGGAGAGTATACCAACATTGTGTAGGCATAATGTTATATACACACAGAGTGCATCGACCGTGCGTGCACACATTCTTATGCAAACTTTCTCACTTCAGGATAATCTACCCAACATTTAAAGGAATAATTCTCATTAATTACACTTAACATAATGCTACAATTAACACCAATAATGAATATGACATATATATAATTCAATGTTTGACTCACCGATTGTTTGGCCTCTGGATTTCCACAAATAAGTGGCATAAACTTTCCAAAACATAAAGATGTTGGCCGTTGGACTTTCCTTTGTCTTTATAGTGATTGGCCTATGGTGATGAGTTGGCATCTTCCACCAGCCTCAGGACTAATTTGCATGTTTGCCCAAGGTGTTAGCCAATGAGCAAACTGTTGCTGTGTGGGTTTGGACTAGCTGAGATAGGATTGACCAACATGTACCTATCTCACATTGGGGGAATTGTAACTGGGGGAATTGCAGAGATGCCAACCGTTCCGGAATATGCATGAGGTCAAAATTAAAATGTGAATTACGCAACGGTTGAATGCTTGTGAGAGAAAACATGACAACAATAACCATGCTCTCCGCTATTCACTTGTCATGAAAGCCTTGAAATCCACCTCATACATATTCCGGAACAGTTGGCAACTCTGGAATTGTTACTGGGGGAAAGTATGAGTCTTGGGCCAATTGGGTCTTCTGTACATCAACTGGGTAATTTACATAAAATATTCTGATAGTCTTAACCTTTCAGTTCCAGACCCATTTGATTCATGCCGCAACAAGGACTGTTGGTCTAGCCGCACGGACACATTTATTTCTAGACTTGTTTGTCGAAAGTGGCCTAAAAAGAAGCACAGGTGGTTTTCATTTATCTTTTTGATGTGAAATAGGTAATTCTATAAAAGGTTAAACTTAATAAGTGTATAAAGCATATTTAAGTTCTATATTCTCTGAATTAATATAATCAATGAGGTTCAAACAGATGGAGTCTCAACTAACGATAATTAATGCAAACACCTGGCAGATTATAAAGGATGTACAATTGAATTAATAAACTGCCTTGAGTCTTTGAAGCGATGTCTGATGTCGCCAAAGTAAACGGGAAAGCTTTAGAGATGTTTTGACATTTGAATGTTTACGATGTGCAGTTAAATTCATAAATCGACAAACACAGAAAGTGAAAGTGTAGTTTTAAAGTCAATAATTTCGATTTCAATCTGAAATTCCTCTGCCGCAGGATGAACAATATTTTGAGATATAGCCTTAAAAGTGTCACAAATGCATGCCTCTTTAAGGGCGATTTTAACACCTTTCCGCTTAATTCCGATTATTAAATTTCATATTACCATCGTGAAAAATGGCTCTAAGAAATATAGCCAACCAAAGTAGTGGGCACACGCACCCAGTCAAGAAATTGTCATCGCAAATCTGGTATTTTTGGCACTAAGAATGTGAACTTCGCTTGAACCATATTATATCATTCATGTCCAATTTGGGTCTGCGAAAACTAATTATCATTACAACAGGATATCCTCCAGTGTATACTTAACCATGGTTATGCAATAAAACGAAATTTATTTTCCGCTCGTTTGGAAGTTTGGATGTTTTCGGAGAGCGCATATTTGTCATGTTTGTTGTGGCGGCATCACAGCTCGCTTCATAGGGAGGCTGTCTGTTATAACTCCATCTGTTTGAACCTCCTTGATATAATTCAATATAAATAAAACACGATAAGAACTACTTTCGATAAATAAACTCAAGGGCAATTTCAGAGGCCTATTGTACTACCCATAGAAATGAGGTTTGGATTACGTAATACACCATTGTAATGTAAAGGTGATAGACAGGGCTATTGAAATTGTCTTGAGTTTATTTTTCGAAAGTAGTTTTTATCGTGTTATATGTATTTTGCGGTTTGTAGAATGTTTGTTGTAGACTATTCTAAGCAAATTTAGACTTCATTATAAATTTTCCATTCTTCTATAGGTGAAGGACTTATACATGTTTCTGTTATGTCCAGTCCTTTTCCAGATGAAAGGTTTTTATTCATATTGTGTATTATTCTTAAGGTGAAAGTACCGATTTGATATATGAACCTGATCATTTATCTGTGTCAAGTATTGTACATGTATTTATGATCCCTTTTATGTTTGCTCTATGTTCACGTATTGAATGACTAACTATTAGCCTGAATAAATTCAGCTGCTATACAATTCTAAAGCGGTGTTTCTGGTTACGGGGCCTCTCACCCTTTTAACGATCCAATATCGATATTTGTAATACTGCATCAATGGCAATATTTGACTTTTCCTGTCAAACATAACTAAAGTTTAGTGCAAAAATCCTTTTTTTTTCATCTTAAAGTGGAACTTGAGTTCTGACCATGCGATTGCATTGTGAAAGAAATATTCTGGAACCAGTTAAGAAAGGTTGGTTATGTTACATAAGAATTGGTGTATACTGTAAGGTTTATAAAATGATAGCAAACTGGCTCAGTCTTGCTGAAAGTCAATTGCATCGCTCACAAAAATGTCTGTATGGGACTACACACACAAGTGGCATGAAAGCTTAGTCCAAACATTTGAGCTATTTCTCGTCATAATATTTCAAATATGAGGGTATTTGAAGAGCATTTGAGGCTCCAATACTATTCATCTTTCCTCATGCATGTTATACTCGTTATCCATTTATTTCAACCTGTTTGTTGTTCTTAATTTTTAGATTTAAGTAATAATAAACAAATAGGCCTACTGTATAGCTTCTTTATTGTGCATATTGTTATGAAACCAAATTTGCTGAATTTTGTCTGGTTTGATGAAATTTCCATCTACAATGTTTTGAATAGGTGAAGGATGAACCGTAGCAGATAGACATAGATATGTCGATAAGAGAATGGGTTAGAGAATGAGTGATAGAAAGAAGGAGAGAAGAGAGAAAGAGAGGGAAGAGAGAGGTAGTCAATGAGGAGGGGAGAAAGAGAAGGAAAGAGAAGGAAAGAGAGGGAAAGAGAGGGAAAGAGAGAGAAAGAGAGGGAAAGATAGGGAAAGAGAGAAAAAGAAGGAAAGAGAGGGAAAGAGAGAGAAAGGGAGGGAAAGAGAAGGAAAGAGAGGGGAAGAGAGAGAAGATCATAGCTAGGGGAGTGCTCTTTATTGCGAGTGTCAAAGTCATAGACACGAAGAGAAAGAGAGAGAGAAGAGAGAGAGAGAGCGGAAAATGATATGGAGAGGGGTATACAGGCGGAATATATATATAATTATATATATAGAGAGAGAGAGAACCAGAAAGAAAGGGAAAATGGGGTTATGGTCTGGCTTTTTTACTGAAATGTTGCGCTATTGGCAGGCTAGCCGACTTGATCTTTACAGAGCGCAGATGTTCATTCAATCAGTCGGCAAGTCTTCACTTTGTTTCACTCCTCCTACAAATACTACAACTATGTAGCATTGGTGTATGTGTTACTACTACTTCAATACATTTGTTTTCTTCTTCTTAAAGGATTTTAAGAATGGAGTATTTCAACAGTAAATATAAGTTAAACCAAGTTTTGGGGCCAAGATAATTATTAAAATGGATTGTCTTGAATCCTTATTTTGTCTTAATTGCGATTACGGTTAAAAGTGAACATATGAATAAAACTGGGGTATCAATTTAACAAAATACAAATAAATAAAAGTTGGAAGGTGGATTCTGTTTTTTAATATTATGGATTCTTTAAAGACGTATTACTTATAAAAGGGTGAAATTGGTTGTTTTTGGAACCCCCCCCCCCCCTCCCTCGCTCTGCTCCTCCCTTTCTCTATCGCTTTTCTCTCGTATTCTCATCTTTTTCGATGTCTTGTTGAACATATTGAGTGATGAAATGAAAAAAAAACGTTATTATGCAATCAGTTTTCTATTATACCTAATTGACCTGTTCACAAATTCAAATTTTATGCATACTTTTAAAACAAAAGTTGATCTTGACACCCTGAAAGCTTGTCGGATGCTCGTGAGACATAGCAACAAGTAATGTGTGCAAAACAGGTTAATGGAATACCTCGTTACTAAGTCCCCAGGAAAGAAACATCCATAAATTTGAATAACTTTGTGAAAAGGTCTATTGACATCGTAGCCAAGGCAATATCGTTAGCACTATATAACTGCTCTCAATTATTTCAATATCATGCTTGCTGAATAATATCAATTTAAAAATATATCTTTGTCCTATCTAAAATTCCCCCCCCCCCCGACTAATCGACAGTTGACAGCTAAACCATATATGACTGAATACAGTTCACTTCTCAGTTCACTAATTAATTTCCATGTGGTACAGTCAAACATGCAAAACTAGGTCGAAAAGCAGTCTACCACAGATAAATCATTACCATTATTAGCGTATGTAGGCCAGGCATTCAGATGGGGCAAAACAGGCAAGAGGATAATGGTCCGAAATATTCCAGCAGAGAAAACACATTTCATTGGTGGGGTTGGGGAAGACCACATTTTATTTCTCAACATGGGAAGGAGCACAGTTTGTAAAGAATATTCACTATTGATGGATGGCTTTCACATTTTTTTAAACCCATCACATGGCTTCCTGCCAATTTGTTCTCATTTATATGATACATGTATAACTTTTTGATGAAATATCATGAAGCTTGCACCTTCTTTTGATACCAGGATCGATGGCCGATTGGCGAACGATCTGGAGTACATTTGAATAATAATATCCACAATTTCATGATATTTTAAGACCATTTCGATTGTTATGGACCGTCAAATATTATCATATTCAACAAGTCACGATTTCAGTTCCTTTCAGTTGTTCTTAGCGAGTTTCCAATAGTGTGGACGTGGAAGGCGTCCACGTCGACGGGTTAAGCGTAACCAACACGTCTACTACTCATGCTGACTAGGTCGACGTTGACTGGAACGGCATGACATGTTCTCTTTGTCTTTTTCCCATGTTACTTTTTGTGTGTTTTATTTTTTCATTTCTTTTTCTATCTTTCCCTATGTTATTCCTTGTTTTTCAGGTATAATTTCTCTTTCCTTATCTTATTTTTTTAAATTTCTCTTCCAATCTTTCATTTTGTTATCATTTGTTTTTCTCATTTAACTTTTCTGATTATTGTTGTTTTTCTGTCTATCTTTCTATCTATATATTCTTTGTCCTTCTCCTTCTCTTATCTTCTATTTTTTATGTTATTCTTTGTTGCTTTTTTAAATCTTATCTTATGTTATTCTTTGTTTTTCTTTTCTGTCTCTCTTTTATTTTATCATCTGTCCGTTTTTCTTATGTTATTCCTTGTTTTTCTATTTTTGTTCTTTTTATCTGTATTTTAATTGCTCTTGCCCTTATCCCACGTATCCGGAAAAACTACCACCCGGACAGTTACCCCTAGGACAGTTACACCCGAGCACAATTACCCCCAGGAACAAGTACCCCTAGGACAATTACCCCCAGGGGGTTAAAACTTTGTTCCGGGACAGGGGGTATATGGGGGTAATCGTCATTTTAAGGGGGTAATTTTTCCTGGGGGTAATTGTCCAGGGGTGGGGGGAATTGTCCGGGGGAATTGTCCTGGGGGTATTTTTCCTGGCTGGTAAATGTCCTAGGGGGTAGTTGTCCGGTGATAGTTGTCCGGGGTAGTTTTCCAGGGGTAGTTGTCCTAGAATTCCCTTATCCCATCTTCTCTCTTCTCTCATCATTTCTTTTTTTGTTGTATTTTTGTGTTTATTGAAAAAGAACACAAGAATATAACGTATTTACAATGATATCGTATGCATTAACTATTAAAAGACATACCGTAAAGCAACTTAAGACAAGACAAGACAAAACCCAAGACACGCCACCACACATGACAAGACAAGACATACGGACAAACAAGAGATACATGACATGACACTGCACCACACCACAGGTAACAATACAACACAACACAACAAAAATGTCTCTGAAGATAAGGACAGCAGAGACCCACCATAACCATGGTAACCGGGATCATAAAAAGACTAATGCCCAATACTCTAATGGCATAATAAACTGCAAATGAAAAGTGCTCAAGTTTCATCAATAATACATCTAAATCTTTACAATCCCAAAAAAGGCAACGTTCTGTCTAGGGGCCGGTGGGGCTCTGCTGTAAACCCATTATTCACAAAAATAATAGAAGTAAATCAACATAACTTGTCACTGACTGTAACTAAGTATCACGGCAAGAGGGAGTGAAATGTATCAAAGCTCAATTAAATAAATGAAATCGACCATTTTCTAAAATGTGAGGTTAATTTCCCCCTTTTCTCTGATATCTTATACTCGATATTTTGTTTCATTTTAACAAAATTAATAAATGATTGAAACTTTAAATCTACCTGTTGAAATTTGCATCGAATGATATAAAATTTTAGACACAAGAATAAAAATGTAATACACCTGTCATGTCTGCTCCCAATGTCAACACCAAATAGATAGCTAAAATCTGAATATACTGTAGTCTCATTGATCTTGACATCAATAAAATCAGAGAGCTTCTTCCACATAGGGGCAACCTCTGTACAATCACAAAATATATGCTTCAAAGTTTCAGGAAACTTATTACAAAAATGACAAAGTGGTGAATCACTTCTACCTATTTTATATAAGAAAGCATTTAAGGCTACGGCATTATGAAAAACTTTGAAATAGAAAGACCTTAACTGGGTATCCATCGTGCACATAAAATTGTTTTTATGTATAGCGTAACCAATCAATTTCATTTCTTTCTAAACCAAAACAATCTTCCCATTTATTTTCAACTTTCTTTCGAGGCAAATCATCTGTAATTCGCAACAAAGAATATGCATATCTGGGTACTTTGCTTTTTTTACCAACTCAAAAACAATCTTATCAAAAATGTTCTCATTGACATCTTTTCGGTTTAAAAACCAATTCATATATAAACCATTCATCAGGGAATCATATTTGCTACGATCTGTTATAGGGATATTATATTCGATTACTAAATCTTCAAAAGTCTTCACAAAATTGCCACCCCTATAAAGATCAGAAACATACAGAATTCCTCTTTCATACCAAGCATGATAATAATAAAAAGGTCTATGCCTCAAACTCACATGTTTGTTGTACCAAATAATATCTTGCATATGAAAATCACTTAACTCCATTTCTTTCAATACTAAATTTCTATATTCATACCAAACTTTCAAAGTTTCATTCATTTGGCAATTCTTTAATTTATTCAATACACATTGGGGGGCATCTGCTCTCCATAACATTAAAGGGTCATCATGAAAGGATTTAAACATTTCTAATTCTATTTCTTTCCAACCACTCGAATAACCATCATCTAAAAAATGCTTCACCCAAACCATTTTCTGTGACTTAGCAAAAGTACAAGGATCAATCATTTTCAGCCACCTTCTTCATACGAATCACAAAGTAAAACCCTTTTAACACGATCATTGCCATTATTCCAAATAAATTTATATAATATAGAGTTCAGTCTTTTAAAAAAGGACTGAGGAATGTTACACATAAAACCGAAAACAAGTACAAAAGCTGGGGCAATAACAAAGACTTAACAACTGTTATTTTCCCAATCAATGACAAATTCCTCTGCCTCCAGCAATTCATAACTTGTTCTATCCTTTTTAATTTCACGGGAAAATTCAGAGCATACAAGAGTTTAGTATCTAAAGAAAAAGTGACACCCAAAGCTTTAAAAGTCTTAACTTTCCATGTGAGACCATTTTCTTTAAAGGGGGTTTCTTTACAGTTCTTTAAACTACCAATGTGAATCGCTTCACATTTAGACATATTTATGCGACAACCTGAGAAACTATGAAAATAATGTAACAACTCAAACAAATTACAAAAGGAGTCCATTTCCCCATTAAAAAAACAAATAGTGTCATCAGCAAACAGTGAGATTTTCTTTTCCACTCCACCGACCATGATACCTCGAATATTCAGAGTGTCCCTTATAGCAATGGCCAACATTTCAATCGCCAAAACAAACAAATATGGAGAAATGGGGCACCCTTGAAATATACCACGGTTCATCGGGAAGGGCTTAGTCAAAAAACCATTATTGATAACAAAACTGGATCTACAGTTATAAAAGGTTTTAACATATTTCATAAAATTTCCCCCAAGATCAAAATGTTCTAATGACTGGAATAAATAAGCATGCTCAATCCTGTCAAATGCTTTCTCTAATCCAATAAAACTATTGAACCAGGAACATCAACAAAATCAGTATATTCAATAAGATCAATAATAGTTCGAATATTTGCACCAATATTACGACCAGTTAAGAATCCTTGTTGATCCGAATGAATGAGAAAATTAATACCCCTTTTTAGACGTTGACTCATGACTTTAGCAATTAATTTATAATCCACATTCAGCAAGGAAATAGGCCTATAATCTTTTATTTCTAAGGGGTCTTTCCCTTCTTTTAATATCAAAGTTATTATCCCTCTTCTCTGTGTCTGGGTTAGTAAACCATTAACAAAAGAATAGTTATAAGAGTCCATCAGCATATCAATAATATCATTAAAAAATACTACGTAAAATTCACTTGGGAGGCCATCCAAACCTGGGGTTTTATTTGAATACATTGTTTTTAACGTGGCCCACAACTCAGATTTTGTAATTGGAGCATTTAGAATTTCTTTTTGAGTCTCTAGAATTTCTGGAACATCTAAACCAGAGAGGAAAAGAGAAGCTACCTCAATATCTTCTTGAGCACAATTAGAGGAATATAAAGACTCAAAATATGCACCTATTTCTTTCAAAATTCTTTCTGGATCAGTTGAAACATCACCATCATTTAACTTGATTTGACGAATAATCTTTTTTTCATTATTACGCTTTTCTAAATTACAAAAGTACTTAGAGCTCCTTTCCCCATGTTCAGCCCATTTTATTCGTGATCTCACAATCAACCCTGCAGTTTCTTTATCCAATAATTCATTCAATTCATCCTCTAATCTTTCTATTTTACAAAACAGCTCCTTTATCATATCACTATTACTACTATCTGTATTACTTTGTAAAATCGCAAGTTCCTGTTTAGATCTAGATATTTGCTCTAACAGTTTTTCTTTCCTTTCATTTTTTCCTTCTTTTTTCTACTTGAATATTGCACACAAAAACCTGCAATATAGCATTTAAAGGCATCCCAAATTAGGTTAGGATATTAGGTCTGAATTCTTGTGAATGTCCTTATAATCCAAAATTTTTTCTTAATAAATTTAACAAACAAACTTATCGTCATGGCTTAAATAATAAAAATTACACTTCCAATAACCCTTTCCACGGACAGGAAAGTTGGAAGCCAAATTCATATAGACCAAGGAGTGGTCAGAGCAAATTCCAGGGAGTATTTCTGAATTTTTAACCTGGCTAATTAAATCACTAGAAATGAAAATATAATCAAGCCTAGAAAAGACAAGAGGGTTCTGTTGCTGCCTTGTGAAACCTATCCCTTCTCCATGTTCTCTCATCCATACATCATTTAAATTATATTCCTGAACATAAAAATTAAAACATATTTTTTTGAATGGATATTTTTATGATGACTACGTGCCCTTTATAGTCCAATGGGCCAACAGCTAAATTCAGATCTCCTGTCAGAATAATATTAGAATTCCCTATTTCTTCAAGTTTTCCAAAGATTACTGAAAAAAAATCAGGACTATCATCGTTTGGACCATAAATATTAACCAAAATATAATTCAGTTTATCTATTTTACCTTCAAAAAAAGAAACCTACCATCATCATCAATCAAAACTATAACAGATTTTAACTTTCAAAGAAGGTTTGAATAAAATTGCCACCCCTCTGCTTCTAGAATGAAAACTGCCAAAATGAGCTTGACCACCCCACTGTGATTTCCAAAAAGACTCGTCCTCTTTGAGGGAATGCGTTTCCTGCAAACAAATTATGTCATATTTCCTTTCATGTAAAAACATAAACACTTTTTTTCTTTTAAAACTGTCAGATAACCCCCTACAATTAAAAGAAATTACATCCATACCCACCATTATATAAAGTAAACATAAAGAGGTTCATTAATACCATACTCCCACCTGCAATCCCAAATAAGTACAAGTACATTTTGAATAACAGGTCATAAATCATGAATGATTCTGACTGAGCAAGAGAGACAGAACAAATACACAAAGACATACACAAATAACACAAAAAAGTCACAGATAATCTTGAAATAACAACTGAGGCAACCTTACATAACTTAGAGCCTCCACAACATCATAGTATACATAAGCCAACAAATTATGACACCTTGTCAATACTTGTAAATAAAAATATAGAACATCGTGTTAACAGTTACCAAGAAAAAAGGTATTATCAGATAAAAATCTTTCTTCCAAGAAATAATCGGTGGGGATATATAGAATAACCATAGCAAACAGTTATAGAGCAAAAAGGCATGGCTCGCACAGACATCTTTCCTCTCCCAGAATAATGGGTGGATGTAACATGACTAATCACAAGATCACAATATAAATAAACCAGCTATAACAACATAACTTGTTCATACTTGCAAAAACATCTAGTCAGCAAATAGTGAGAAAAATGGGATGGTTCAACTTCTATAAAGACATCTATCTCCTGAAATAATGGGTGGGAATATATAAAATAACAACTTGCAAACAGTTATTGAGCAAAAAGGCATAAGGTAACACAAAAATCTTTCTTTCTATAGGAAGATGCAATGTCT
>CM046865.1:7154913-7547083 GCA_025617745.1 Heliocidaris erythrogramma | reverse complement strand
AAATCAATCGACATACTTAAAGCTTCTTGTCAGTTTCTGACGACTAAGGTTAATGGTATAATTGAACCACCGTGACTATTAAGAAGCGATTACTTCCCCAGAATGACAACATCAGGAACTGGGGTGTCGATCCGTGTTCATGATTGGGGGGGGGGGGGGGGGGGGGGGGTTACCGCGAGGAAGCAAAGCCAGTGGAGTATCTAGGGATTATGGCACCCGGGGCATAAAATGAAGTCCCCCCAGTGCCCAAACGTATCTACGTTAGCGAGGGAGCAAAGCGACCGAACGGCAAGTTTTTCATTTTTAACCATAAAAAACGCAATTTCTTGTGCATTTTACCCAGGAAATTTTGCAATTGACCACCGCAATTGAGTGGTAGGGAAAATCGAATTTTATAAGCGGTTTTCTATTCACTCACTTCTACAATCGGGAGCAAAACTAACGAAAACCCTATAAAGGCTTGAGAAAGAGTCGAGAAATTCAGCAAGGCTACCTGAAGTTGAGATTTCTTTCAAAAGTTGAATCGTTACAAATGCTGTTTATACACTTTATCCAATATTGGGGCGCAATATTTACCAGGAATCATAATTCTGAAACTTACATGATATAGCGGCAAAGCAATTGCATCTTTATATTTTTTTTCTAATTTTGAACCATTTAAGCTATTTAAGAACTATATAGGCCTACTGGGGGCGCGAACTTACGAGATCATGAAAGAAAATAATTATGAGAGGGAGCAAAGCGATCGAGCTTTGGAAAATTTTCGCATTTCAAATCTTCAAAAACTAGATTTCTATTGCATTTACCGTGATTTTTCTTCATTTCCCCTCTTTTTTCCCCTCTCCTTTTGCGTTTTTTGCGCCACCTCCAAGTGCCGCCTGGGGCATGTGCCCCCTGCCCCCCTCCCCTAGATACGCCACTGAGCGAAGCGACCCCTCCCATACCAGAGACTTTTTCGAAAATATGTCTATAAAACTTGCATTTTAGAGCATCCCAAAATGTTTTTTTTTAATGAAAAGAAGGAATGCAAGGATCTACGCCTATGGACGGAACCCCTCAATTGAGAATAACAATGCGAGCGAACGAATTTTCTTCGATATTTTCGCATTGAAATGATGACATTTTTTTATTTCCTTACTTCTAATCATTAAAGAATGTGATGGTATTTCAAGATCAAACATAATGAGTATGGATAATTATTAATTTTAAGTAATGTATCATAATTGTTCTTCATTTTATCCAAAAATATTGGGTGGGGGGATGATAATACATTCCCCCACCTCAATTTTTTTTGGGATATATATATATATATAAAACAAGGGTCCCAAGTCCTTGTGTTGCCATAAAGCCATTATGGTAGTAGCCGGAGGGCGCATTGTTACACATAATTTGTATATATATATATATATATATATATATATATACCCCATCCCCAACGGGATCGACACCCATGATCCGGAAACAAAATCTATCGATGTATCATTGACGCTTCACTCAAACATGTCAATCTCATCTTGATATACCGCTTATTTCATGTTAGCTTGTGATAGTCATTCTTAAAGGCCGAATTTTTTTATCATGTGACGTAGTACTTATATATTCTCGTCACAGATCAATATAAGCAGAGTGTGAGTGATGGAAGAAATGCTATGATACATATTTATTGCAATTTAACAATTTGGCTGGTTATTTTATCCTTGGAATAGTTTACCGATATTTACAAGTATTCGGTTACAAATTGTCGTATTTCTTTCAAATAATTATATAAGCTATGACGAATATTTAGTAATCTGCATTGACGGTATGGAAGTGAAGACTTTGGAAAAAGCCCTACTGGACAGCAAAATATTTCTGAATTTCCATCGTCGCTAAAGGATGTAGCTCGCTGTGTTGACAGTCTTTCTCTTGAACCTTGTGATAATGTCGTTGTTGCCTGCTGACACAGTTACTGTACTTCTTTGGTATTGAGTTGTCGCAATCGTGGACCAATGCGATCGCGCCACTGCAAATGTCCGCTTCTTGGAGACAATTAATGCCTATAAGGTGTGTTGGATTAACAGAGTACTTTTTAGCGTGTATGGAGAGAGTATATATTCCTTTGTTGTTTGGTAACATTTGCTTCAATGTTGCTGTTACGGTTGAGTGCTCAACAGCCATTGTTTGTATGATAGTCAAAACTCATTTGAGCCAAGTCGTATGATTACCGGCTGTAACAGAGACAACAACATTCACACAAACGAAGAGCGTAAAGTTCATGCATATGTTCAATCAAGACATATAAACATGAGAACCAATAAATAAATGAATAAATAAATAGATCCAGAAATCATAACTTTCAGTGATCTTCACTGAAAGTCCTTTTTCAATCTTCCACATGACGTCCGTTTCTCTGGATGCATTTCTGAGCTCGAAGGAACATCGCTGCCATGGTCCTATGAGGTGTCTGCCTGTCTTTTCGCAGATCGGTTGCTTCTCTGATAATTCGTTGTTGCAAGTCATCCTGGTCTGCAGGTGGGCTGTTGTACGCCTTGAACTTCAGGAACTCCCAGATGATTCCACAGATTCGTCCAACGCTGTGACTCAGTTATCATTACAAAAGGCTTTCTTGCTCATTGTGCAGTGGAATCCAAATCAAGCAAGGCATTGTTGATATTGGCGTAAATGGGTTTTCACCCAGACCCATTATTGATTCCCATCCAGTAAATTCATTACTGATTCCCACAAATGTGGTATTAAATTCAACTGGAAGAGTTATTCTATCTAACTGTCGTGCAAGAATTATGATATCTCTATCATATTTGCCATATATAAGCATTTTAAAAAGTGTAACATTATTTCTGACTCGCAGTGTACATTGTTACAAAGAGAGTGTTTCGTGAGACAAGACAACTTACTTAGAAAAGATTGGATGCCAAATTGTGCTGCACAAATCGGGATTAATCTACTAATTCCGTTTACAGAGTCGTAAACATGTATATTTAATACCGCATTTGTTGTAGCGTTGTCTCTCTAAATAAATTAGTCTTTAGATTTTGTATGCCTGTTATTTTGTCGTTAAAATTCGAAATTTATTGAATGTGCAGCCTAAATGTGTAAGATGACTATAAGATGAATATACGCCTATAGATATTGCGCACATTATAAATGTTATTGTTACGTGAAAACTAAGTGCAATGTGCTGAGAAGCGTAATTTCGTTTATTCCGTATTTTAGCCTAGAATTGACTGTGCCTATGTAAATAAAGATATTTTACGAGTGAGGCATTATTTGACGGAAATTGTATTTTATTTTAAAGTTGTAACAATTACATGTAGATATAGTCGCACTATTGTATGAATACAATTGCAAATAGGTTCTACAATATCATTGGAATATCATCCGAATTGATGCCCAGTCGTTCGATTCACTTGCATTGAAAAGTTAATTATAATCATTCAATCAGCCAAAATAAGCATTTAATGTGATTTTAAATACAAGCGATCGCACAATTACTTTCTGCAATGTGTATTCAAGTCATATCTAACAAGCAAATTAACTGGAGTTTCGGATAGCGAACTCTTGAATTCATCGTTGTCATGTGCCATCATTATTATCATGACTATAGGCCCAAGAAGGAGAGAAATTCAAATGCGTATTTGAATGTGTAAATTACGTGGCATATGAATACACTCGTTGTTAATCCATTCCTTATATATTTTCTTCAAGGGATCAAAATAGCGAATATCCTTTGTAAATTCAACAAAATAATAAGTAATCATAAATAAATTGCATGTCATGTGATACAATTTTATATCAAATTGTATTCACTTGCTTTTCTAATTCGCAAAGAATGAGTTTAATTGTTGCCAAATGTTGATCAATACGGTATCAAAATTGAAGTGGAGAAATTTACAACTGAATATGATTTCCACAAAGCGCTTATTTTATGGGGAACGCAGAATAAATTACCATATAATTGGTTGATTGATATAATTCGTCAAGTATATGAATACATAGAACATGAAATGCATTATAGCAAGGAAAATATATATCTTGAACCCAATGGGGTCCTAAGAACAAAATTATAGATATTGATCAATCATATATATTCTGTTTTATTCATATAAACATCAAACTAAGCAAGTATAAGACTGTTAAAAACTATGACACATAAAATATAATACGAACAAGCTTATTTGACACATAAGGAGTTGAAAATACATAGTAATTACAAAATATTTTAGGAACTCGTTTTTTTTTTAATATTCTTTCAGTTCAGATTTGAATGTGAACAAGTTGTAATAGTTTTTAAATGATTTGAAGGGAGATTGAAAACTGTACACCATTAAAATAGAAAGAATTACCATAGTAAAAGCGAAACATAATATATGCCTTGGACTTCAAATGTATGCAGTGTTGATATATTTGTTTTAAAATATATTAAAAAGCATTTGCCTTTTTACCATAGACTCTACCAATACTAATGAAATAGATCATAACGTATTTTAAGAACCGTTTTCATTCGTGACAATTTAATTTCCAAATAGAGTTACCATGTAATTATAAGTTACTATAAGTTTTCGGATCACTTCAATCCCTTCGTCACTCAAATTCATACAAGCATTCAAATGCACCTCAGACGAATTTAGTTATTCAAATTAAGAACCCGATCATTTGATTTTTCATCTATTCGCAGTCCAAAAGAAGTATGCACATTTAGCATTTTTAGGATTATTCGATTTAATAGAACTGCTGAGACGGATGGTCAGATCGGACAACTTAATTACAAAATATTAACTATGATTCACTCAAGCGAGTGTGTTCCAATTGCGAATTTGAATGACAAAATTACCAAACCGACCGGGAGAACTATCATGACTGTATTAGTTATGCTCTGCTTACAAAATAAAATTTAGCTGATAGCATAATGTTTATGTCACTTGCATCTATTATCAAATATTGGCTTTTGTATTAAGAGAAAGAGAGGAAAGCATACAAACAGGAAGACAGACAGACAGACAGAGAAAAATAAAGAGTGTTTGAATGAGAGTGAGTGAGAGTGAGTGAGAGAGGGGGAGCGAAGGCGAAGCTTTGAAAGAGATGAAAAGGAATAGGAATGTAGAAAGAAAGGGGGATAGAAACGGAGAGAGAGAGAGAAAGAGTTTGTTTGTTTGTGTGTGTGTGTTTTATTGTGTATTTATTTTTAAACTTCATTGACGTAGTACATGTACATCAATTTTTGTTTTAACCACCCCCCCCCCCCTAAATAAGAAAAGAAGAGAAAACACACATTTCAGAGTTGTGTAGTTTATACAGGGTGGCCCAGAAAGTATGCTACACCTGAGATCTGCAAAATTTAATAACATCATTGACACAATTGTTTTATTGGGTAGAGAATTCTTCTCAGAGTAAAATGACATCAGGATCAGAAATTTTGGGTAAGGAGTTTTGATTCTAAGGCTATTTTGGTAAGGCAGTGTCATTTTCCAAATTTCCTTCTTTTGCTACTCTAGTCATGCTTGAAGCAGAGTCCCTTTTGTTGACAAACGCATCAATGACTGCTTTCTCTTTGAAAACAAAGACAACATGAATAAAATGGAGATTGTATGAAATGTCGTCATTCGCAAATTTTTCAATGCTTCAAGCATGACTACATTTGAAAAAGTAGCAAATTTTGAAAATGTCATTGCCTCATGAAAATACCAGTAGAATCAAAACGGCTTACCCCAAGTTGAAGTTCTTGGAGTCATTTTGCTCGGAAAAGAATTTTCTACCCAATAAGATAAAAACAAATGATATTGTGCCAATGATGTCCTTGAAATTACATTATGAAGTATTGCATTCCTTCTGCGCCACCCTGTATAGTGAAGGAGTGGATGATACAGCACAGCCTCGACGGAGGTCGGAACAGTGGGGATAGGAGGCAAGAAAAGCATTCTTAAGTAGATTTCGAGAACATGACGAGGGTAATTCCGAATTCACAATCATTCATACATGGTTTGCCTCTATATTCTTACCACTTGTCTTGAGCCATACTTGTTCAACAAGGGGGGGGGGGGGTGCATAGATGGGGGAGGAACGCAAAATCACAGAATAACAGTTATGCGTGTCCGTGGATTATTTTTGTCTTCTTCTTCTGCCATGACCCCCCCCCCCCCTCCCCGGCTACGCCTATGAAATTCCCTACCTATATGCGATGGAAATAATGGGGTTTGAACCCGAAGTCATTACTTGTTGTTTACCTATTATATGATTCACACTATGAACATGGCAAACAAAGAAGCGGACAAAATAATCAGCTCCTCATTCTACACTTGCTCTGGTAGACAAAAGAATATCCCTTCATTGCTATTATGTAAGATTATGTAAGGCAGGTGTCACGTGTATTCTACTTATTTTACATAATAGCAATGAACGGATGTTCTTTTGTCTACCAGAACAATAATTGTGGAGGGTACAATGAGGAGCTGTTATTTTTTTTGTCCGCTCTCTTTTGTCATCGTGTTCCTAGTGTCAGGAGCTACAGTGCTAATTCGTTATCAAGTGTTATCATGTGAAATTTATACTGATAAATGACAAACATGTTAAGGCGATTGCAAAGGTGATATCAGAGATCATCGACTCGGTTCCATTTGACACCCATTGAAACTAATATTTTCAGTTTCTAAATTTTAATTTGCGAAAAACGCAACACTCTGCTATTGTAAGAATTTTCTTTGTTATCAAAATATATACATGTACATAAACAACAATTAGACCATTTCACTGCCCGAATATGGGTTGGCGGGTTCCCGAATATTGACGATTTCAAAATTCTCAAGGGTGGCTGCAACCTCCTATTCGCCTGACTTGTATGCCTATAGTAATAGTCAAAACAAGATTGTCACTTTAATAGTCTCTACCCCGCACCATAACCACGTTTGACGATGTGCGCAAGCATGCCTGTTTGCGAGAGGGTAAAGCTACAGGTCAACATACAAACAGACCTCTGACCGAAAAACTAGGAAGATTGCTGTAAATAATAAACCTGTAATGTTTACGAGTAAAGATACCTACCGCCAATCGAGGGATAATGATTAGATAGATAACGAGTTCAACCCCACTCTACTCACCCACATCATGCAGTCAGTCATGTACGTGTGAGTGATTAGTCAAGCATTATAACTCCGTGAAACAATGAGTTTACACACTGATGCCTTATGAAAGATTAGTCTTAACCTAGTGAATGAGGAATGTTCTCACTTATGCGTCTTCCTATAGTACCTCGTATTGACATGGATACCTGAATTAAAGGCGATCTCTCAGTTGCAACGTCACAAAATGAACACCGGACTGCAACACCATCATCTTCCGAACCAAGGAAACAGAACGCCCAGTCGTAGTTTGTGGCAACTACTCCGCCTCAATGCGCTCCAGTTCGGTGTGGCCTTCGGTTACCCCATTGTGACAGCCCTAGCAACACCAATCCTCCTCTCTCTGGGCCTCCCCAACCAGCTTTTCGGGATAGGATGGCTTCTGGGTTAAGTCCTCGGATGCCTTCTCTCACCCATCGTCCTGGTTGGGAGTGACAGGTGCAGGAGCGGCTGGGGAAGAAGGAGACCCTTTCTCCTTACCCTTGTTAGGCTAGGCTGTATTCTCATCACGATGCTGGGCGTGGTCATAGTCGATTATGGTAGCAACGTATGTGATATCCTAGTCTAGATTCTATCCGTTTTTTATATTTGGTTTATTCCCCTACGCTGCTCTTACTCTACACTCAAATCCCACACAGAGCGCGACTCTACTAATCACGCGGTCCCCAAAATTTGCGAGGGTGGAAATCGGTGGGATAAAGGACTAGCTATTGTGTTAGCGTTGAGGGTACACGGAGACAGTCCAGGCAGTGGACTAGTGATATCCCCTCAAAGGCCTATTTGGTGGACGTCTGTAATCAACATGACATGAATACGGCAATCAATATAAGACTCGTCTTTGGAGGTAGGCAATGGAAAGTAAATAGCTGCATTTGTTATTCCATCGATACCTCTGTCTGGCTCTTTGTCTTTATCCCCTTTTCTGTATATGTCTGTCTTTATCTTTCTGTCTCTCTCTCTTTATCTATCTTCTCCACCATGTCCACTGCCATTTTCAGACCTCCATCAGTCTCTTTTCATCTCTTCCTCATGCCCCCTTTTTCTCTTTCAGTCTTTCTTAAAAGGAATAAAAACAATTTGTTGTTACCGACGATGGGTCACCCGTTTATTTCAGATCTACGAAATAACTCAATATGAATTATCACAACAAGCTAATTGATAAGCTTGAATTATCTTATTCATTAGTGGTGAATGAAAGTTGATGTGTCCCAAGACAAACCGGGCAAATTGACGATTTAATCGCCCGGTTGTTTTTCCCCCAGTCTCATACTAAATCAGCATTTTTGCAGTCTTTGAACAGGTACCGTCTTTTCAACTTACAAACTGGTGTTCTTAAGAAGCGTAATCTATTTTGATCACGGCATAAATCAAACATAGCCCGATCTCTGGACTTTAACTACAGACGTATTACGTAACGTTTGTTTTACACTTCTGGTGACTCTCCTGTGGAATGATTTATATTGTTCATTGCATGATGGGTATCATTAAAGCATCATTAAATGTACAATTTTTCGAAATTCTTAGACATGATCTATTTTCCCCGTCATTACTACATGTATCAGTAACGTACCATATACAAATTGAATGCACTGTCAAATGTCAGATATTCTTTTGAACTACAGAATACGTTATTGTGATTTCTATATGAGTCGTATGATTATCCCCTTTGTCGGTTGCTTTTATTGCACATTTTTAGGCAATAAGGATATGGTTCGAACAAGAAATTCATTTTGATCTTTTAAGTTTGAAAACAGAAAATACAACATGTTTGAATCATCTTCTTTCCTGCTGTAAAGTAAAGTGAGAAAAAGATCATTTGTGATCAGTTTAAAGTTACCAGGAGATTAATGATTCAACTTGTTTATTTTCATTGGTATAATTTCTTAATTAAGATGTTCTGTTGATACCTTAACAACATTTCATATAAGACTAGTGATTCGTATAGCTCTACCTTTTGTATAGGTGGTCGTTTTTAAGCATGTACTATTTTATTCTAGGCGATTGCTCAAGGCATGGAGGGTAAGCCTCTTCAAAGTTCCAGGACATGAAGACATCAAGCGGCTTGATGTCTTCGGAGGGCTTCCAAGTGGCGGATCCAGGCAGGGGAGCCAAGAACGCCCCCCTAGTTGTTCTGTTTTGTGATTTTTACCGATACCCCCTCCCACACCCTCCGATCCCTCAACGCTGGCGCCCCCCCCCCCCTTACTTCAAATTCCTGGATCCGCCACTGAAGCCTTTTTCAATATCATTGGTAAAAGTGTATACTTCTGTTTTCATTTATTACAGTGGGTAATTTTAAGATATTTATAGCATGTATTCCTGCCGCATCTTCCTGAATTTCCACAGGTCTAGGTGGTGTTATCGGGTACCTCTTCGTGGCTATCGACTGGATGGCAACATCGCTCAGTGTAGCTTTAGGTAGTCAGCTCCGTGTCATCTGCCTATTCAACGTCACTTTCTACACGCTCAGCCTGGCGCTCACGATCTTCAGCATTCCCAAGGTTCCGCATCGAGCAAAGCAGGAATCGCACTCATCGACCTTAGCGACGGCGTCATCGTACGGCTATTGCTGCTGTGTCCATGTCGATAGTGGTATAGGAGATAGTGAGACCACGGGTGATCACGCACAATCACAAGTGGTCAGTGAAGATGGGGATACTGGAAATGACGATGTCGTTAATGATAAAACCATCGATGACGAACGTTTATCTATTAATCTTGACTAGATGATGAACAGCAGTTACTTACAGTTGAAAGCCGTTCAGTTCACTTGAACCTTCCACCACCAGAGCGGTCTATACGTAGGAATAAACCTTCTCCACGAACGAGACGAGACCGCAATCGACATGGCTTTGTTTCGAAACGGACAATGAACACGAGTGAATTAGTCAGTCATGAATCAGAAGCAGGACAATTTTCAGGGAAATGGCAATGAAGCTATAGGTCAAGTCTCCACCATGCACGGTGTCGCAGTCGACATCAAATATGACACTGATGGAGATCGTACGGCCAATAATGAGGACGAACCTGCAATCTGCACTGTGACAATAAGAGTGCATGATGGTGTACCATGTGTACCCGACAATGGATTGGGAGAGGTAGAAAGCAACCACGCCGAATATAGAATGCGGTCCCCTTATGATATGGAACCAGTTACCGTGAAATATCTCGTGAAGTCAGCCATCTTCATGCCTGGTATTCTTCGTCGGCTCATGTTCTGCTGTAATATCTCTTGGACGGCATTTTTAACCATGCTTCTCTTTTTCACAGATTACATGGGTCAGGCTGTCTATTTCGGTAAAGGGGCTTTTACACTTTCACGGATCGCATCCCGGACCATCCCGGATCGTCACTCCGGGATCATCCGTATTATCACCGGCATTACCGTGTATACACCGTGGAGGCATCCGGCGTGATCCTTGGCGTACCGGCATATCCCGGGAAAAATTAAGCTTGGTTTAACCGCGCCGCGCCATCTACGATACAGATCTGCCTAGATATGCAACGATTAATGACTTAAGTGCTTCATTATCCACCACTCTCTAGCGGCAGTTTGTCAGTGTTTGGTGAGATAAACAAAATGACCAAGACTTAATTGGCTGTCATTGAGCTGTCACTCGTGGAGCATTCACGACTGAAAATCTAAGATTCTACATTGGTCTGATAAATACAGGCCCATGTACATGTAGAATGTCAGTTTAGAATATAAATACATGTATTTCAAATGATAGATATGATCAATGTCAATTTCAGTTTCCGGAATACTTATCTTTTAATTCGTTTTTAAAGTGTACTAATCAATGAACAAAGTATAACACAGTATAATATCAACCTTTAAAAAGCTTACTGGCATTTTAAAGGTCAACAGTCAAGGAGTATGAATTAAATAAAGGATAACATGAAGATACGCAAGCGGAACCCAACTCCGATTGGATTCCATATTCTTTGCCAGCATGTATGGATTAGTTGACTAGTCTGCTTACAAGTCGCTTTCGTTTATTGAGAGAGAATTTTAACTTTCAATATCTACTTTAAAAAGTGATATTTGAAGCCCATATTTTGAATAGTATAGCGACATGAAAGATTTAAAGCCATGATTTCACTGGCCTTACGACCGGTTGCCAACTTCTGACAAGCACTGGTCGGTAGTTAGTTGTCAGAGATCGCAAAGAGTTTTTTGTCAGTTTATAAAAGGTTGTCAGGGGTTGGCGACTGTTATTGAAGCATTTGGTCGGCTGGAGGTTTGAGACATGGTGTCACTGCCTTGCGACCGGTTGCCGACTTCCGACAACCAATGGTCCGTAGTTGGCTGATTACTCTGGGTATGTCGGTGCTGGGTTTGGGAATCAATAAGCGACTGGTCGTTTATTATTCGGTGATCAATCGCTGACCTCAAGCACTTTACGAGAACTAAAGACCAGTCGGAGATCAGTTTGAGACCTGTCGCCCACCATTTCGGTCGGCAAAAGTTTTTCGATACAGCAGCGTAAACTTACAGCCTGCCAAAATGCTCCGGCAACCAGTTTCCGACTGCTGACAACCAAATAAAGAGTGACGAAAACCTCTTTGAGATCTTGGACAATCAAATACAGTGGTTGACCAGTGGTTGTCGGAAGTCAGCAACCTATAGTATACGCAAATGAGATCATGGCTCAAACCTCAAATCAAAATGACAACCAGTTGCCAACTCCTGACAACCTTTTAAAAACTGATAAAATCCTCTTTCCAATCTCTAACAACTAACTACCGACCAGTGGTTGTCGGAGGTCGGCAACGGGTAGTAAGGCCAGCGCGACCATGGCTGAAGATCTACAAGACATGAATGACCAGTTACTTCCCACCTAAAGAGAGCTGCATCTATTCTTGTTTCATTATTTTCATTTTTTATTTTAATTTTTTTTATTTGTTATTTGTTATTTTCTATGTTTTATTTTTTATTTTTTATTTATTTATTTTTTATTTATTTATTTATTTTGTTTATTTATTTATTTATTTTTTTGTTAACTTTTATTACTTTTTAATTATTTCTTTATTTATTTTTTTATTTTATTTTATTATTTTATTTTTTTTTTATTTATTTATTTTTTTTTTTTTAATTTTTTTTTTTTTTTTTTTTTTTTTTTTGGGGGGGGGGGGGGGGGTTCCATTGATATAAGTATATGCCATAATGATATTGCCTCAATATCAAGCGATTTATTATTGTTAGAGTGGTCCAAAAACAAGTGGGTATATTTTGAAGCGCGTTTGAAGTTTAAGGAAAAGGCGGTACATGAAATCTGTCGTCGATAGGAAGGTCAAAGCAATGTTCAGTCTTGCGGGCCTACCGACAACTATCAGTTGAAAGGTTCAGTAGAACGAAATTTATGAGGGCCTCCAGTATCATGGGCCCTCGGTCTTGTAGCTGGTTTTAGCCATGGGGGATAAAGAATGTTGGCTAGGTGAGTTCTGGCTAAGGTGAAAAATAATTTTTCAGCTTTCTTATTACCTTTATTACAACTTGGAAGTGTGGTTTTAGAAAAAAAAGAGAAAAGAAAATCAAGCAATTGTTCTTTTATTTTAGAATTTGTAATGTAAGTCCCCCCCCCCCCCCCAAAAAAAAAGGAATGAGCGCTCCTGGGTGGGCTCGAACCACCAACCTTTCGGTTAACAGCCGAACGCGCTAGCAGATTGCGCCACAGAAGCTTGGATACTTTATCACTTGTCATTTACTAAGCAATGGGTTAAATCCTGTTCTTAAAGAAAAAAAAAGACAAAAACATACAAAATAGTCAATTGATTGAATACCCACTGTTTTAATACATTTCACACTTGCTGTACTCACTATTCCTTGCTTAAAGTAGTCAATAGAACCACTTATCATTTTAACCTCCCTTTTCATTTATTATTTTACGTTACGAATTTGTAATCAAGGTTCAATACGTTTGTCATCTTTAATATGAACGAATGATTCAATTACGTTTTTTATTGGGGATTTTAAATCGTCATAAACAGATAATACATAATTATGCCTAGTCACAACATAATCAAACATTTCAAATAACTTTTATTGCACAATTGAATTACATTACCAGTTAACTTCGGCTACGTTCTCCCTAAGAAGAAGGTCTATATACTGTCCTTTTGCTGGTTAATCGCGTAATCTTTCAAATGCAGAAGATTATAATAAAAATAATGTCAAGTGACAATGCTAGTTGATGAATTTTGTTAGTCGAAGAGAACCACTGTGATTAAAAAGATTTTAAAAATGGATAATTTAGACAGAACGTTACTGTCGTCTATAAATACTTACACTACTCCGTATGAATTTGTCCGACTAAAGAATTATGAGGTGCAATTTTTACGATATCTAAAAGCTAAAACTTCGTTTAAAATCTTCAATTTTTATTTCTTTTACGAATCCCAAGTTTATATTGTATGTTTAGTGAATACACATATGATAAATACGAATAATAATGTCGAGATAGTAAAAAAAAACATGAAGAAATTCCCTAATATTATATTTGAGTTACGGACATCAGTAGCGGATCCACGATTTTTTAGGTGACATACATCTTAAAGAAATATCTATCAAGCAGATTTCAAAGAAAAAGGATAAGAAAAGTGAGAAAAATGGGGATATCACAATTACCCTTTGCCCCTTTCCTTTCTTCTCGTGGATCCACCACTTTAAAGACATCCCTAGAACATGCACATGATGAATAATGTTCTGCATTTGTGGCATTCGTACAATTTAGAAATCGCAAGTTGGCCAATAATCTCTCCAAGACATGTCATGCATGTTTGTCTGTTTTAAGGAACATCTTGGTGGTGAAGATATAGACCAGGCAATGCCACCATGTGGCTGACATAATAATGATTGACATGACACTTGTGAATATGGGTGGCACCCAAAACCAGTAAAGGTGAGACCGTAGAAGATGATGAGAGGCACCCAAGAGACATAGGCGACAACGTTCAAGAGAAAGATGGTTAAGAATGCTCTCGTGTTACGGGCGCACTGCATTTGTGTCGTATCCATTTCCTTATTGCCATCAGCGACAATACCTGATGCCTTAGTGCCATACAGACTCTCATTGGTGGCTCCTGCAACAGCTTTATCGGTAACCTGATGAATATCTGCTATTGCATTCGATTGTCTTCGGGAAATAACCAACAACCAAAACGTTGAAACAGTTGTCACACACATCGCAATTAAAATGTAACCGATGAGAAAGAAAAAGTACCCTTCAGTGCTTCCGCATTCTGTTCACATAATTTCGCAGGTTTCCCTGGTAAAGGTGATCCGACCAGGGTCAAGATGATGGATATTGTTATGGATATTGCCACGGCTAATGCAGCTCTCTGATCGGTGACTATTTGGTGATATCACAGAAGTTTCACAACGATCAGCTATCTACTGATGTCAAATTTAATGTTAATAGAAACATGGGGAGAGAAACAGACCATGGTACAAGCATACTTTAAACTGTCTGGCAGGGGAACAATTAGCAGCAGCGACGATAGTACCCCTTTTTCTTTCTAAAAAGTGCCCTTTTTACGTTCTGATAAGTGCCCCCTTTAACCTCAGACATTACTTCCCCTTATGAAATCTAATAATTGCCCCCTTTTTTGTCTAATTAGTGCCCTTTTCCCGTTCTAATAGTGCAATTTTTCCTTCTGTAAGTGCCCTTTTTCACTTCTGATATTAGAGTGCCCATTTTCCTGTGCCCCTTATTCTTTGTGATATATGCCCTTTTTACCTTCTGATAAGTGCCCACTTTAAACTCAAACATTACTGCCCTTATGAAATCTAATAATTGCCCCCTTTTTTGGTCTAATTAGTGCCCATTTCCCGTTCTAACAGTGTAATTTCCCCTTCTTATAAGTGCCTTTTTCACCTCTGATAAGTGACCCTTTTTCTTCGTATGACTACCCTTTCTTCTTTCTAATACGTGCCCTTTTCACCTTCGGATAAGCGTCCTTTTTTAGCTCAGATAAGTGTCCCCTTTGAAATCCGACACAAGTGTCCCTGTTTTCGTCTGATTGGTGCCCATTTTCCGTTCTAATAGTGCAATTTTTCCTTATGATAAGTGCCCTTTTTCACCTCTGATAAATGCCTCTTTTTAAGTGCCCCTCTTACTTCTGATCAGTTCCCCTTATTCTTTCTAATAATATTATTTTCCCTATTGATAAGTGCCCCTTTTGTCTTCTGATAAGTGCCCTACATATATACCTATATATACCGGTATTGTATACTGAGGTTGTCTCCGAAGTCGCTTACAAACTGTGCCCTAAAGCCCACAAAAGAGCCATATACCTTTAGCTCCAAATAATCAAAGAGGCTTCATAATAATAGATTCCCCTACTGATATCAGCACAATGAGAGGCAGTGGAGCAGGGTAGGAAGGGCACAATTCCCTAAATTATACAAGAATGAGCAGTGCCCCTAAATCATAACAGGAAGGAGGACAATTTTTTTCAATTTTTTTTCCGAAGCTCGCTCGCTACGCTCGCTCGCATTTACCATTGTATTCTTATCATACTAGGAAATCGCTGCTATTCAAAATATCTTCCATATTTTGCTCGCTCGCTTAGTTTTTTGTTGTTTTTTTAATTAAAAACAATGTCATTAAGACAAACAATAATGCGTCGAAAGTGATCCTCGATAGTGTATTAATCAGAGTGTAGCGGTATACTAATGTCTCAAAGTGGCATTTTCCGCCTTGTTTTCACCCTTTGTAGGTGCCTTCCCCCCCCCCCCCCCAAAAAAAAAAGTGCCCCTCTTTGTTGGTGCCCCCTCCCACTTTGAAAATCGCTCCACCGCCCCTGGTGGTCTTTATAAATGGCGGTCCTTATGAATAGCGAGGTAATTTGTATATGGTTTGCTCGCTATTCATAAGTACCGCTGTTCATACAAAACCGCTATTCATTTAGTCACACGTTATGGATAGCGGTCCTTATGAATAACGGTCCTCGTGACTAGCGAGGTTACCCCGTTCTTTTATTATCGTCCCATGAAACTTTAAGAAAAAAAAGCTGAATACTTTCGTTAAAGCAAATTTTGAAGGAAAAGACGATCATAATGAAAACATGTCTTCAGATCTATTATGTACAAAAATCCTGGGAGTTTGACAGCCAAGTCACACATGAGTTAATGGACGAAGTGCTTCGTAAGTCCACTTTGTATAGCGTGATAGGGGTGTCAAATGGGTTTGGCATTGATGTGTCAATCATGTTACTGCCCATTGACCAATAATATATCCAACCTGCTGTATTAGCCGAGTCATTGAAGCTCCCGACTTTGGGCTTCGTGTTTTCTTTCATAGGCAAACCATTTAATGAACTTTAATTCCAGATACAATATCACTTCCCATTGGGTTCGTGTTCAATGTGTTCAAAGAAACTATTCAATTCAATTCAATACATGATTTAATGACTTTCCTTAGTCTTGATTGATTAATATTTGAAGATTTGAAATGATACACACATGTATATTATTATTGCTTTATATTATTTGCACAATAATGTGGACTATTTCAATTGAAATTATTAACCTAAAAGTTTATGAAGTGCTTTTATTTTTCTCACAATATTCAAATACGTTTTGCGACATAAGAAAGTTAAAGCTTTTTTGTGACAAGCACATCACCAAAAGGTAAACTTTATATAGCACTGTTTGTTTGTTTTTGCGAATCTATTATTCACCGCTACAACGCTTTCAGCAAAACTTGAAGGAAGAGGAATTGACAAGCATTTAGAACAAAAACTCTGGCACAGGTACTACTTGCTAATAAATGCACTTTCTGTGATATGTATGTGATACGATACTGACGCCGCCAAAAGCATGAAAATTACAAATATTGTTTGAAATAACTACAAAAAGGCTCCCCTTCCACATCCGGTAATTATACAGCAGAATGTGAAATTACGGAAATTCTTAAGATAGATGCAGTATCATGCGGCATTCGTACAATACAACTTGGCCCATACTCTCTTTAGGACAAGTTTGGCTGTTTCACGGAACATCTTGTTGGTGATCATGTAGACAAGGCAATGCCACCATGTAGCTGACATTATAAGAACTGACATAACACTTGTGAATATGGGTGGCACAACGACACCACTAAAACACAAGCCATAGAAGATGATGAGTGGCAACCAGGAGACAAAGACAACAACGTTCAAGAGAAAGATGGTTAAGAAGGCTCGTCTGTTACGAGTGTGCCGTCTTTGTGTCGTATCCATTTCCTCATTGCCATCTGCGTTAGTAAATGATGCCTTATTGCCACGCAGACTCTGATCAGTAGTTGCTGGTCCTGTTGTATTCGTAGGCACTGTAGTGGTAGCCTCATGAATATCTGCAATCGCCTTCGATTGCCTTCGAGATATAACCAACAACCGGAGTGTTGAAACGATTGATATGAATGTCGCAATTACCACATAGGCGATGGTGATCATCAAAAAGAAATTACCTTTCAGTCCTTCAAAATTATATTCACATATGCTTCTCATGAGCTCCCTTGAAGGTGTCCCTGGTATAGGTGATCCGACAATGGTCAGGAGAATGGATATTGCTATGGCTACTGCCATGACCGATGTAGCTCTCCGATCCGTCACCATTTGTTGATATCGAAGAGGTTTTGCAACGATCAGGTATCTATTGAGGTTAAGAAGACATGTCAAAGTCAATGTTAAAAAGAAACTCGGCCATATCAATAGACCATTGTACAAGCACACGGTAAATTTTACATTGTCTGCCAGAGGAACAATTTGCAACAACGACGCAAAAGCCTGTCCGACTCCCAAAGCCATAAGATAAAGTCAACGCTTTCAGAAGCATTTTGGTCAGGACGTCAAATCCACTTGCTTCGTGACGAAGAACGCTGTAAGTAAATGCATTTGCTATGACACATAAAGGGGCTTGCCCTAGAAGGATGAGGAGCAAGGGAGAATATACCTCAAAATAATACGAGCTAGAAATTGGCGGGGTCACATTGCTACTCTGATTATCGGTTGTGATTTCCAGTACAGCCATGTTAAAAACCTCTCCTCCGTCACTTCAAGTTCATTGATTAAATTGCCGATGATTTTTTTTTATTGGTAAAAGCTTTCATAACAGCATTTGGAAAGAAGATGCGATCATAACCTAAACATTTCTTTCGGTGAAAAGTAGGCCTGTGTACATCAGGTGAGGTTGATTGTCGCTCCAGCAAAACAATTTTGGGAAGATACGCAACAAATATGAGCAGAGCGCTAAGTAAGCTGTCTCTTTGCGCAATCAGTTTTGGATGGCTAGAAATGAAAGACGCTATTAAAATACAGTGGCATTGACGTGTCAATCATGTTCCATTCATTGATCAACAAGGAATGACGATTTTAGACTGCTCCAATATCTGATTCTCACAAGTGCTCTATTCTGCCGTTATTCAAGCAATTGTAATTCAACGTTGCTTACCTCAACGTAATTCAACGTTCAGCTTGTGTAAAGTAAGTGTTGAGGACGTCTTCTTTTTCTTTGCAATCAACTTCATCATAAGTTCAGAATTATTATCAGTGGTAGTCGTAGTAAAAGTAGTCGTCGTCGTCGTCGTAGTAGTAGTAGTCTAGTAGCAGTAATATTATTAGTAGTAGCAGTAATATTAGTAGTATAGTAGCAGTAATATCAGTAGTGGCAGTAGTTGTAGTAATAGTAGTAGTAGTAGTAGTATAGTAGCAGTAATATTAATAGTAGTGGCAGTAGTAGTAAAAGTAGTAGTAGTAATAGTAGTAGTAGTAGTGGAGTAGCAGTAATATTAAAAGTAGTCGCAGTAGTAGTAGTAGTAGTAATAGAAGTAGTCGCAGTAGTAGTAGTAGTAATAGTAGTAGTAGTAGTAGTAGTAGTAGCAGTAGTAGCAGTAGTAGTAGTAGTAATAGTAGTATTAGTAGTAGTGGTAGTGGTAGTAGTAGTAGTAGTAGTATAGCAGCAGTAGTAGTGTCCGGTAGTCTTTTATCTTCCAACTATGAATATCATTCAGGTAAAAGTGGATGATACAGATGATTTTTCTTTAAAATGATCGCTAATAACATTCAAAAAGAAAAGAAATCTCGAAAGTGGACTAACTACTTCTTCCTCCTCCTCCTCTTCTTCCTCCTCATTCTTTCTTTATCATTATCTCTTCTTCTCCCTTCTGTACGTCCTCTCCTCCTCTTTTTTCCCCTCTTTTAGCGGAAACCCCGACTTAATTACAAAAAACAACAATTGAAGCAAGTACAGGCGAGTGGGATGTTCAAAATGAGTAAAGGGCTCAACGTCCAGTCGCGACGCGCCGGCGTCTAACCGACTTAGGGAGGCGGTGCTCAATCCCCCACACTCCCACAGCCCCCTTTTTCACCTGTCTTCAGACTACTATACGTTTCAAAAAAAATTTGTTCCTTGTATATACCCGTAAGTTACCAGGAACCTAGTTTCTACAGGCGTAAAACAATTCCTCACATCAACGTGAATGTGATGGCGCCATCTTACGTTCTCGATCTAGTTATGATCCTGTCGACATCTCACACGCATTTAACACAAGAACGTGATAATGCAGATAACTTTTACGCGACGGATGGCATGTAATAAATGATTAAGATTAATATCCTTTATTAATAAAGCATAATTCCTCCAAATTATTTGATAACCTCAATAATAAAAAAAGCATAACTGTCATCTTACAATAATGATAATGAAATAATGATAACAAAGTTATACCAGTACTACATGAAATTTGGAATTGACCTCGGAGCAATAATCGTCAGTTCAAATCATTTTTGCATGATGGTAGGCAAAAATATTAAGTAAACGAACCCTACCCAAACCTTACATATCCGTGAGGACCATCAATTTACGGTTGCATGGCTCTTGCTGTGACAACAATTGCTTTCTTCTGACGAATTCTTAACTCCAAAGGTAAATATAACACCATACGTATGACTCTAATCACAGCTAAGCCCTAATTCTATTTCATCGACGAAAAAAAGCCAAGAACAGATGTAGCCAGGGCATATGTAGGATAGCCCAGTGGGTTGGTTTAGGTTATGGGATATTCAGATAGTATAAAGTTTATAGTATTAAATACTTGTTCACACTTTAAACCTTTTGAATATTGTCTTGGTTGCCCTGTTGTGGGTGTCAGAAGTCTGTGGTCTCGACCAGTTTTGATGATAAAGATCTATCTTCCTGAAGGTGCGAACTATTTGTCTGTCTGACCTATACCAGTGATACGTTTTGTGTCGCAGCCTCTGATATTCGAGGAAACAATGAACATTTCGGAGGAAGTATTTTAGTCATAAACACGACTGGGAATATTATCAAGAGTCACCCGTGATTACGAATGCACTGGTCATTCTATTTAAAATGTCTACAAAAAGTTCAACGATAGGACAAAATAGAACATATGAATAAATAATCACAAAGTTAAAAGGGTTCACGAGTATATTTTGTTATTTATCTACAGATGAGTGGGCGATACATTGTCTATGTTATGCACCTCTTTATAAAGAACAAAGACTAGTATACAGCAATTGTTCAATATATCCTATAACATGTCGTCTTCATAGAAAGAAGAATTGTTCTGTAAGATGAGTTTCATGAATGGTGAGATTTATCCTCTAGATATCCAATTCAAGATTCATAAACCCACGGAAGGGTGAATGTAACCCATGCATCGGACGAATAAAATATACGATTTAAGAACAAATTTAGATAACGGATGCATCTGTTTTGCTTTTAAAACTGCTGTACATTATTACCAAAGATGTGCAATGCCTATGATATGCACCAACGTTTTTCTTCATTTATGATTCATGATTTCTGCCTTCGTTACTACCTTCTCCTCCTCCTCCTCCTCCTCCTCTTCCTCCTCCTCTTCCTGCTCCTCTTCCTGCTCCTCTTCCATATTCTCCTCCTCCCATTTCTTTTTTTATTTTTTAAATATTCTTCTTCTCCATCTTCTTCTTCCTTTTCTCCTTCTTCTCCTTCTTCTTCTTCTGCTTTTTCTCCTTCTTTTTCTTCTTCTTCTTTTTTCTTCTTCTTTTTCTTCTAATGATGATGATGAGAAAGTTCAGGCTCTGAAGATAACCAATAATGTTGAAATCTAAACTAAACATTAAGTTCACATCTAAACTGAACGTTAAAGGTTCAAGGACTATCACTTGCAATTAATATTCAGGTAATTAGTATTCATGATTTCCACTGTAACAGCTGATCAGTGTCATGGGTTTTGTGCAATGAGCTTATTCTTTGTCATGTTGGTATACAGTCAAAGATCAGCATTACGACCAGGTGTGTTAAAATAACTGAAAAAGAAGACCAAATAACTGAAAAAGAAGACCAAATATCGTGGGGGGGGGGGGGTTCTGTCCGACCGGATAACCTTGTTTCCCCAACCCCACCTTCATTAAACGCTTCAGTGTTCTCTGATGGCAGATCACACGCATTGATTTTTTTTTAATCAGCATAGATCATGCAAGGAGAGCCTTATCTGTGAATTATAACTTAAAGGGAAAGTCCATCCTGGTATTTTGTTGATACTATATAATAAAAGCAGATCGAAAAAACGAGAGAAACAGTGAAAGTTTAAGTAGTTATGATTTTTTAAAAATTTTAATCAATCAAACCCAAACTGGCTACTCCGTGACGTATCTTGCGAGTTCCTCCCCCTTTCGCTTAGTACAGAAAAATGTATTAATTTTATTTTTGTAGTTTCTGGTGGAATAGATTTGCTTTTAATACGGGTTTGGTGACACATATATGTGCAATGATTATATATAGGGCGCACGTGTGATTAAATATTTCTTGTAGGAGAAAATTGATGTTTTATTTTATTTTGTTTAAAAGTATTTATGGGGCAAATTGAAAAGGATCTCGCAAGATACTAGCCAATTTGTGTTTCCTTGATTACAACTTTTAGGAAATCATAACTTAAATTCTTATCTCTTATCTGCTTTTGCCCAAAATTTCAGATATCTGTTTCTTTCATTTTTCCGCTTCTTTTAACACCAAGTAGATATCGAATGAGGGTTGGCTTCCCCCTTTAAAATTATATATGGAACAGTGTTGGCCATGAGATATGGGCAATCAAAGAACCGTCCGTAATACAAGTTAAATGTATTCCAAAGCAAAATATGGCATTATGCTTCCCAGTAGATACAACAATGAGGAAACGAAATAAATCTATTTTTGCCCCTGAACTTTAACGAGCACTGTGCATCACCGATAACATCACATACCTGTACAGTTATATAGTTTATATCAGGAAAATACTTTTGTGCAAATTCAAGGATATTTCTGAGCAGGGGAATTCCCCCAAATTTCTAAAAACAGGGTGGAAATAGTTATTGAGATAAATAACGAAAGTCGTTAAAACGATTATGACACACTGTTATACGTTAACAACGTCGAATCAGATATAAACAAGAACAATTTAAATGTGCACTGGCACTGCAGAAATGCTGGTTTGAGAAGTGCGCATCAAATAGGTATATATCCTACAAACTTTGGGGCGGGCCCGTGTTTAAGCCAAGTAGAGTTATAATCTATCACCCCTACCACAACCAACACCCCCCCCCCCCCTAATAGACGGGGAAGGGATATCCCTTTTCCCCAAAGATATATCTTGATTTGGCGAAAGAAATGCCAAATTCTGGTTAGCCAAACAATGGGAGTATCTATACATAGAATCTTGTCTGCTCATTTACACTATTATATACATGCTGGCAGTAAATGATCACCATTTCTGACAACCAAATTATTTTGCTGGTATGTGCGTATTTTGTATTATATTTAGTTGACATATACAGTGCGTATCAAAAAAAAGTATACCCAAATTTTGGTAGCCTCTAATTAAAAGGTTATAACCTCTCTGAGCTTGAAATTTAGTAAAGAGTACTTGTATTCTGTGTAATGATACCTTATTCATAACCTTGCTGCCTCGGATGACTGAGCAGAAGGCTTTTCAAAAAGTTGTCAAAATCCTCTTGTACCAAGTTTGGGCTGAAGCAACGAATGTGGGTCAAACCAATTTTGCATTAGTTGCTTCGGGTGTAAAACTGGGTTATTACCCACGCCGATGAAATCGGCAGGGTTATGTAAAGGGCTCCGTATGTTTGTTTTTGTTTTTTTGTTTGTTTGTTTGTTTGTTTGTGTACAAGATAACAAGAGAACGGGTGAACGGATTTGCACCAAATTTTCAGGGAATGTTCAGAAAGTGACAGGAAAGAATCGATTAGATTTTGGTGATGATTGGTTGACCCCTGCACATTCTGTGTGACCTTGAAGTTTTGACCCTGTAGTAAAGTATAGGAACTTCAGTTCAGATAGTGACAGGAAAGAAACTAGAAAGATTGATGACCCCAAACTTCGCCTGCAGATGCAGAAATATTTTGGCCAATCAAAACACTCATTACTTCGTCTCACCAAAAGTCTATTTCAGGTTTATGAATTTTAGAAGACTTTTCGACCCATTATTTGCCATTTCACTTCAAATCCGTACGAGCCTGCAATGAATATTCAAAGCCAACGTATCCCAGCAACAAGGGATTTTTCGCGCGCTTGAACTACTACTGCGAAAGCGGCTATGTACAGTATACTTATACTAGTAATATAGCTAGCTATCGCGCGCGATACCTTTTTTTATCTACAAATTCATTTAGATTCAGGCTACCCTAGCCCTACGGCTTCTCCTCTATTTCTTATCTTCTGTGCATTTCTGTTTATTTTCCCGGTTCTTTCCACTTTGTTGTGGAAGTTTTTGTGATTTATTTTATCCTGGTGGACGTGTAGTACGTGATTTTAATTGTTTTCGGTGAAAATCTGGTGAGTTTGTTCGACGTGAGTGAGTCTATCGCACTCGCGAGCGTTCGCGTGTGTTGATCTGAGTGAGTGGGCTGTGTAGCTAGCTGTACGTACATAACTATACACAGCGCTGTCGCGAAGTGACGGCGATCTGGTCGGGCTATAGGGCCGGAGTACATAACCCCAGGGAGTGCAGTGCCTGTGCCTGGCTGACTGTAGTAGGATTGAACTTTTTTTCTTTGGGTTATAACGGTCCTGTCATTTGAGATTTGAGTTAGTTTATAACTCATTTATGTCTGTTTGAGTGGATTTCGTAGTTGTAAAATATATACAAAAACTGTATTTTTTTTAAATTTGTGTGGATTTGCAAAATTTGGTGGCTGATCGAGGTTCGCCGAATACATGCACGCCAGTATCCACTTTGACTTTGTTGATGGGTGGTGACTGAGCTGAGTGAGTAGGCTCTGTGCCTCGCATGCATGTCATTTTGAAGTCGAGATCCAACTTATTTTGTCGTCATATTTATTTTATCCAAGCCCGTTGAAAAAAATACCCCAATTGCAATGTAATTTAAAGATAGAACATGAATACATTTACTAACACTTACATGACTGAACACTGAATACAAATTGCTAACATTTTTTTCCTCACCACGCCACGCTCTCTGACATGTCTAATCAATTACTTTTAGGGGAGAGATGTTTCAATAATAAAATATCTTTTTCAGAAGATTTTTTTCAAGGGTGTGGACACACAAAGCTATGACCTGGATATGGCAAAATTTATTGGGGGGGGGGGGGGTAGATGTGCCTCTTGTTATCCCCTTTGAATGGCTACTGCTTACAAAAATAATCGCAACAAAACAAAACCGATATTGGGTTTATGGCGACAGGGGAACCAACCAGTAAAAATATATCTGCAGTTTCAAGAATAATCGCTCCGCTAAGGCGTGGGTCTGCCGCCTTTGACGGCCTTTCTAGTTTCATTTGATTTTGTGCATTTGATTAGAAATGGTGTTAAAATCAACTCAAACTCAAGAAGGCATATTGCAAGCTAAATTATTTGCCATGATTACACAATCTTGGCTTCATACGCTTCATACGCTTTTTTAAGGCAAGCCATTTTACTTAGTCATTCAAAATGGACAACATTTATTTGGGAAGTTTTTTTCTTGAAAGTCTACTATCAATTTCTCTTGTACTTCTCATTACACGTATTCTTCTTTTTCTTCTTTTTAGTCTTTAAGGTGTGTAAACCTTTGAGTTCACCTGCTATTCGCGAAAACACCGTGTACACCTTATGCCATGGACAAAATTGATGAGCAAAGAGTTTTTAGTTACCACGAGACAAGAAGTTAGAAGGCTGTTAAAATAAATTTAAGATTATCATATGGATTGAAACAAGGTCATTTGAAAGCTTAGACACACTGGATCCCTTTGAACAATGAAGCATTGAAGCACAAAGGACAATTAAACTTTTAACTTTTAAAATGATTTTAGACTAAAGTAACACATTTACATGGCTTGACCCACATTCGTTGCATCAGCCCAAACCAAAAGGAGATTTTGACAACACTTTTTTAAAAACACTGGTGCTCAATTATCCATGGCAGAATTGTCATGAATGAGGCACCACTGGACAGAAAACAACTTACCCTTTACCATAAAATAAATTTCAAAGTCGCATTCGTTATAACATTTTAAATAGAAGCTATCAAAGTTGGGTATATTTTTTTGATACGCACTGTAGTTCGTAAACGATGAATTCTAAGTTGAGGCAAGGTTATAAGAACAGGGACTTTACCAAGGGAGATTCCCTGAAACACGATAAATAGGGATGGGAGAAAACAACCCATGACATTAAAAAAGGAATGGAATACAATATGTGGCTGCCACTGCTTTCCAGAATAGCATCTGAAAGATTGGAAGAAAATAAAGCCATAAGGAAATACATGTGTCGTATTAGTTTCAGTCATAGTCAGGTCGGAATTTTTCTGTTCCTATTTTTCTTTGTTATCTATATTTGTGTTATATTTTAGTTTTAGTTGTAGTTTTAATTTGTTGTCTATATAATTTTCGCAGTATAGGGAACTGTGCTTGTACAAGGCCCAAGGGCTTTATTTATGTAGTTCCCCATTTCATTTCTAATTCGTTTATGACTTATTTTGTATTTGTTTTGAATGTACATTTTAATTGAAAATGAAATAAATGAGAATTTACACTTTCAGAGTAATCGTCGAAAGGCTACCAGTGTGGTATCAGTGTAGTGTAGTATCACTGGCACTAAAAAGAAAAGGCACACTGCGTGTACTGTAGTGCATAGTGTAGGTCTACGGGACTACCCACATTTATTGTGGTAAACCTGACTGTACTTGGGGCAGGTAAATGACTATCTCGAGTTATCCTTAAAGACCTCAGCCTGACCCAAAACAACCATATATTGACGTAAAGCTTAGTAAACAAAGAATATAATTACCCTGGTTATTCATAAATTTTCGTCTCCGTTTATCCATAAAAAATAAAAAAGATAATTTTTTTGGTCCGCCCCCTCCCTATGGTGTAACACTGCAGGGGGTCGCTAGACGTGTGACGACATGTCATGTATACAGCTCCGAGTGCGTCTACACGATATGTCGTCATCAAATTTTCACCCCCGCAAAGTAGCGTTCCGCAGAGACGGGGCCCAAACCACCGGGGCTCAACATTCGGGACGCTGTTACTCATTCCACAGGAAACGGAATCTCATGAAGTTGGTTTCAATTTGTTCAGAAAATATATAGCTCCCCGTGGATGAATAAAGGGTATATTTCAAAATTCGGTCAGGCTGAGGTTTTTAACATATTAGAGCATTTAAAGAACAATCCTCATGTGTAAACAAATCTTTCGGCATATTACTCCCAGTGTTAAACACTGGGAGTAATATGCCGAAAGATTTGTTTACAAATTAAAAATTCCTCCCCAGTCAAGCTTCTTCGTTTACTAATCCTCATGTGATATTACCACAGGAATGTTCTTCCACATGCGTGATATGTATTTCCTTAGAAGAGCGAGACTAATCCCTATTTGCATATAGGAATGTATTTGCAGGTTGAATGACCACAGGTGTGGTGCAAGGCTGAGAAGAAGTGAATCGTCATTGACCTTGTTCGATTTTTCAGCAGCGGACGTTGTTAAATCTGTTCGTGTTAAATTGACATCAATTTACATCTTTAGTTTTGGCTCACCAAGAATATATCATAATAATTAGCATAATTCCTCCAGCTTCATAACGGGGTCATCCCTATAGCTAGAAGGTCCGATAGTTAGCGGGTCCGATAGACCGACACCCAATAGATAGAAGGTTCGATAGACCGAATGTACGAGAGGGTCCAGTAGACAGAAGGTTCCATAGACCGAATCGGCAGGAGGGTCCAATAGTCCGAAGGTTCTATAGATCGAATGACCAACGGGTCCGATAGTCAGAAGGCCCGATAGATAGAAGGTTCTATAGACCGAATCGGCAAAAGGGTCCGATAGTCCGAAGGTTCAGTAGGGGTCCGATAGTTAGAAGGTCCGATAGACCGACACTAAATACATAAAAAGGGTAAAATAGTGGATAAAATGATAAGTGGGTAAAAAATAAGTGGTTAATATAAGTGGGGCGTTCCAACCAAAGAAAAAGCAAAAAAGGAAGAGGTTGAAAAGGAAAGAAGAAAAGAAAAGAAAGGAAAAGAAGAGAAAAGGAAAAGAAGAAATCAGAAAGGAAAGAGAAGAAAACAAAACTTCAAAAACTTCGCTCACTAGCATTATTAGGGTTATTTACCAATGCCCATTATATTTTCATTATTGATATATATTAGTTATTAATATAATCGCCATATTTATGTATATAAACCAATGCCAATTATATTAATAAGTCATATTCTTATGGAAGTTATTTGGTTTGCATCTTGAATCTCTAGCTAATGTTATGCTATTTTGCTACTCAAAGAATGTTAGCAACATAACTGAAAGGAATCGAGCGGCAAGTTGACCTAAAGGGGCTAAATAGATGAATTTTCAGAAATAATGGCCTGTGACCAATACTCTCTTCCCAATATGAGAACAGAAGATGCCGATAACATGTTACACATATTATGAGAACGGAATAACAATACGCTAGAACCTATTCTCAGGATACAAAATTCTTCTTTTTTTTTCTCTCTCTCTCTCTCTCGTTCGCTCGCTTTGCTCGCTTGTACAATCAAGAAACTAGGCCTAGATTGTTTCTTGCAGCAAGCACCTCTTACGTCCTGCGGCAACAAGAAGCCCGAATATCATAATATTCGGGCAGTGAGGTATCCGACTATTCTCGAATTCCCCCACCCCCGTTCCCCCCCCCCCCCCCCCAAAAAAAAAAAAAAAAAAAAATATGGTATAATTTACCCGACAGAGTCCACAGACTAAAATTTGCCACAAGGTAGTGGTATGGGTGTAGTCGGTGAACATTAAAAAAGTATAAATGCTGAGATCATAGCTGGTAGGAAAATATCACCTGACAACCCTCAAAAAAAAATGGAAACGCCCCCCTCCCAAGAAGGTGGTAGGGCCTAATTGAAATTCATTTTTATCGGTCAGAATCTTTTGTTGTCAGAATCTTATTGTTATCTTTTGTTACTTTGAATGAAAATTCAACTATAAAGTCTGCACCCCATAAGATTTCTTTGTTTAAAATATAACACTTGTGTTAGAAGGGGACGCTCTTTCCTCAGCTTGCTCCACTAGAAAAAAATGATGGGCCTCGGGGCTTTAGTGTGACTATATAATTAGATTTCCATGTTTAAAAAAATGGTCAGCGTTCCCCATTGCCAATACATCGGTTTAGTGGCAAAATTAACCGGGGGGCTGAGCTGCATGGGTGGACCACCCCCACCCCACGGTGATGATGATGATGCTCTGATAAAAATACTTTTAACATGTTGGAAATGTATAAAACAAAAATAAGTTCCCATTTTTTTTTTTGAGGGGAGGGTGGGCCTACAGACCTAGTGCATCGGTTTATTGCAATACACATAGAAGAAGATAAGGCATTACACTTTTCCTTTTATGAGATAAAACTATTAAAAACTTATTGTATCCACTTATTTTACCTTTTTTACGTTATTGTCGGTCTATCGGACCTTCTAACTATCGGACCCCTACTGAACCTTCGGACTATCGGACCCTTTTGCCGATTCGGTCTATAGAACCTTCTGTCTATCGGACCTTCTGACTATCGGACCCCGTTGAACATTCGATCTATAGAACCTTCGGACTATCGGACCCTCCGCCGATTCGGTCTATAGAACCGTCTGTCTATTGGACCCTCTCGTACATTCGGTCTATCGAACCTTCTATCTATTGGGTGTCGGTCTATCGGACCCGCAAACTATCGGACCTTCTAGCTATAGGGCTGTAACCTTGATAACACAGGTGGCTGGATAGTTACTACAATTTAGATCAAGATACTGAATCTGAAATATGGAGAAATCAGATACTTCCCGGTACAAAGAGAAGTTTTATCTGAGGCGACATCAGGGATATGAAGAAGTGCAACATGAATGCCGAATGCATGCAATATAGATAAGTCAGAGAGGCGTGAAAGAGGCAGTATGCCTGATTGAGTGATGAGTTTGGTGCTTATTTGAGAAGATATAATGAATAGTGTCGTGGTGTGAATATGGTGAGATAATTATGTAGTATGTGTATGACGACAACAGAATCTGAGGAGAAATGAACAGGAAAATTGGTTACAAAAACAGCAAGATTTTTTGTTCCCTAAGATAGGTTAAGCATTAGCTGAAGATATACATTTATAGATCATGCATTTAGAGTTAAACGGACATATACAATTTCTTGACATAGAAATATGGTACAGCCTTATTTGAATGTATTTTGATGGAAATATATGTCCTAAGCATAGTATAGTACATGATGCTTATTTCCACCGAAATTTTCCGTTTAAATATATCACATTATCTTGATAATAGTCATGCTTGCATATCCAATTTACAGTGTCGGTGTAGTATTTACACATTTTACACGTGTATAAAATATAGAAACACGAGCCTGGCCATCCAAGCCTACAGGTTATAAGGGTCGGCAATTCCAGAATACTGTCCTACTCGAAATTGAGGCCATTGAACATGATGAATAGGCTATAGAGATCTGAATGTTACTAAAATTAAGTAAAGGAACTTGATTGTCAGTATGTTAATGTGTTGGTTTTCTACTATTTTCAGTTTGAAAAGCTGCAACCTGCACTTTTTACTAATTGTAATATACCCTGAAGCTTTCGGTAAAGGAATTTATTTTTTTCTTTATAATGGGCATGGGTTCAACATTTCTCGGACCGCGTTGCTATGTGTTACATTCGCCTGTAAAAATTATTGTGTACATTGCAATAGTTACAATGACTCAATTGCTTATAATTATAGTCGGTGGATTCTTGACAAGCTGGAGAACTTGTCAAGGGCTTTGTTAAGAGGTTGAAAGTATTTCAGAAATAATTGATGGAACGTGAATGGAATTACTTTCCTATGTGAGAAGAGTTCCTTTTGCGACAGCCACCTTATTTTTATTTTTTTTTTTCACTGTTCTAATCTAAGTTAACATTCAAAAAGAGGTTGACAGAAGAGTTTTCTGAATACTTAACGTTTCCCGCTTTGAAAAGAGGGAAAGCTTCAAGGTATCAAAATCCAAACAAATAAGATGAGGAAAGTAAGAAAAGTCTTCTCTCGAGATGTTACAGGTATATAGGCCTACTGGCCATGGAGTTTCCAGTAATGAATAGAAGTGAAATCTACCAGTATTTCGTTTCTTTAGTGAAAGGAGGTGATAATATCATCTTAGAAGTCCAAAGTTAAGTAATCTTTGGAAATAGTTAAAATGATTATAATCTATACGAAAGTGGAAAATAAAGTAAAATATGGAATTTATTGTGGTAAACTGTACTTGGGGCAGGTAAATGACTATCTCAAGTTATCCTTAACATATTAGAGCATTTAAAGAACAATCCTCATTGTGATATTACCACAGGAATGTTCTTCCACATGCGTGATATGTATTTCCTTAGAGCGAGACTAATCCCTATTTGCATATAGGAATGTATTGGCAGGTTGAATGACCACAGGTGTGGTGCAAGGGTGAAGTGAATCGTCATTGACCTTGTTCGATTTTTCAGCGGCGGACGTTGTTAAATCTCTTCGTGTTAAATTAACCTCAATCTACATCCATTTAGTTTTGGCTCGCCAAGAATATATCATAACAATTAGCATGATTCCTCCAGCTTGATAACACAGGTCGCTGGATAGTTACCGCAATTTAGATCAAGATATTGCATCTGAAATATGGAGAAAGCAGATAGTTCCCGGTGCAAAGTAGCCTTTTGACAAGGCCTCTTGACTTGGCTATTTTCCTCGTCATGCTGTGGCTGAGATGAGACTAGCCGGCGACGAAAAGAATCAACACGGCCCTGGAGAACGCGCGATCGAGCGACTTTAGTCGCGAGGCCTTTTGGAACCTGGGTTTCCATCGTCCGATATGAATTATTCACGAGTTGACATTCGTATGCTAAAACACGCCTACCGAGGATTATCGACCAATCACAACGGTATCTGCGGGGCTTGCTTTCCATGATTGATGTAGCTTGCACGGGCCGCGGCGCCGGGTGCCGAGCGAGCTAGCTCGAGATGAAGGCGAATTTGCATACCAAATTTATGCTGACGTCATGCGAAGATACGTTCGCTGATTGGCTCCTACCTATAAGGTAGCAGATCCTCGCTAGGAACAAAGGATAGCATAAGAAATACAGGCCAGGTTCCAAAAGGCCCTCGCGACTCACGTCGCTCGGTCGCGCATTCACCGGGCTGGGCGGCTAGTCTTGTTATGCAGCCGCTACTAGCTTACTTGCCGAGAAAAATAGCCAAGTCACGAGGGCCTTGTCAAAAGGCTAGGTGCAAAGAGAAAAGTTTTATCTGAGGCGACATCACGGATCTGAAGAAGTGCAACATGAATGCCCAATGCATGCAATACAGAGTCAGAGAGACGTGAAAAAGGCAGTATGCCTGATTGAGTGATGAGTTTGGTGCTTATTTGAGAAGATATAATGAATAGTGTCGTAGTGTGAATATGGTGAGATAATTATGTAGTATGTGTATGACGACAGCAGAATCTGATGAGAAATGAAGAGGAAAATTGGTTACAAAAACAGCAAGATTTTTCGTTCCCTTAGATCAGTTAAGCTTTAGCTGAAGATATACATTTATAGATCATGCATATTAATGTCATGATGTTCCATTGTATTGTATATCGCATAATTTGTATAACGTATGCATTATTTGATGAATTGAGAAATCAAGCAGAAATAAATAAATCAAATCAAATCAAATTTATGTGTTATATTCGCCAGTAAAAATTCTTGTGTACATTGCAATTCTTAGATATGACTTAATTGCTTATAATTATAATTACAGTCGTGGATTCTTGACAAGCCGGAGAACTTGTCAAGGGCTTTGTTAAAGAGGTTGAAAGCATTTCAGAAATAATTGATGGAACGTGAATGGAATTGCTTAATTATGTTACCAATGATTCTCTTTTATCGTGAAAGAATGAAAATTCTGAACCCTTTGTTAAAGAGGAGCATGGTTATCGCTATTCGGAATTATCACATGGATAATGACCCATTGAAAAGAATTACACCCAACTTGACAGAAGAGTTTTCTGAATACTTATGTTTCCCACTTTGAAAAGAATATTTCCACCACCTGCTTTTTATGTACTTTTATGTAACTTAGATATTTCCCTGTTCAGACTTTTCACTGTGAAACACTTTTCATTTTAAAACTCCAGTCCCCATTCTGTTCTGTTCCTAATTAAGTTTCTTATAAACTAAAAAGTATATTGATTGCATTTTGCTAATTTTTAACAGTTTTCATCAGAAAAAAATAGAGAGAAGTGCCTTTGCTCTTTAAAGATGACAATTCATAATAGCGGAGTAATTATGCAAATAATTTGTTCGATTTTAACTATCCAACTCAGGATATGTTGATAGCCACTGCGCCCGATTTTAAAGCATTTGGTGACTATTTAAGTATTTGGTAACAATTACACTTTATTGTATGTATGATGTCAATATTAAAGAAGTGGAAAAGTTCTTTATGTAACATTAAAGTTATGGTTAAGTTACTAGTTCTGGTTAAGTTACTAGTTCTGGTTAAGTTACTAGTTATGGTTAAGTTACTAGTTATGGTTAAGTTACTAGTTATGGTTAAGTTACTAGTTATGGTTAAGTTACTAGTTATGGTTAAGTTACTAGTTATGGTTAAGTTACTAGTTCTGTATAGAAGAAGAGAGTATAACTTGTGTAAATCGCTTTGCTACACATCCTGGCAGCCCTTCTAAAGCCATTGTGATGACTGTCATAATTTAAGAGCAATTGAAAAGTGTGTAGAGAGTAGATACATTCTTTTTATTTTAGTTCTTATCTTATACGCTCCTGTTTTGTACTTTATCAATGTATATACAACACTTCGTTACTATGGTGGTTTGAAATCAACTCTCAGTGACATCTTTGAATGAGGTCTTATCAAACGAAAAATATTTTTTAATCCTTTTTGCAGATCAAATTGAAAAAAATTGATGTATATGTAATGCATATTCATTTATGTAAACATAAATGGTCGATGTAACTGAGAATCGCCTCTTGGGAAGAAAAACACAATCAAACCTGGGAGGTTCTTGACAGTGCCATCCGGAAAGAGAAGCGGGATTACTATTTAGCAACCAACTTCCGGTAGACAGGATTACGGCTAGCCTCTGCTGCTGCTGCTTCTACAAACTCCCACCGGATGAATATTGATCGCTTAGAAAGAAATGGCATATATAATATAGATTTAAGAAAGCAGCTGTCTGGGTTGCAGTAAAGGGAGATCAGACATTTCGTTACAAAACAGAAAAGAATTGGAATTCTATTTTTAGAGTGAAGACCTTGACAGTGCGTGATTTTACCTAGATATAATGTATGTGTTTCCAGATAACACCTGTGGGGATTTTTAAGGTAGGGGCAATGGTTAAGAAAGACCTCCTTTAAGACTCAGTTTAGGTCATCAAAGAAGATACAGCTTATAATTATAATGATAATCATAATAATATGTCATGTCATGTTTACCCCGGAAAACGTCATCTTCTCCTCGCTGGCCCTGCAATCACAATAGATATTTTGTAATTTTTTCCCTCCGTAGTATTACCCATAATAAATTCTAGGACAACTACCCCTGGAAAACTACCCCCGGACAACTACCCCCTGGAGAACTATCCCGAGGACAACTACCCTCCGGACAATTACCCCAGGGAAAAATTACCCCCATAAAATGATTCCCCCATAAAATGATTACCCCTATACCCCTCCCCCATGGCAATTATCCCCTGGACAAGTACCCCCCCCCCCCCCCCCGACAACTACTATGCAAATTTTATACATACCTTTCAAACAAAGGTTGTTCTTGACAACCTGAAAGCTTAACGGAAGTTTGCCGGACATAACAAATGTATGCAAACTGGATTCCAAGCATTGAGGCTCATTTATAAACAGCAGGTTAATGGAATAGCTCGTCACTAGGCGCTCAGAGAATATATGTGCATAAATCTGTATACATTACAGAAGCGGTCTATTGTCCAGTGTAGGTTTCCGGGGGGGGGGGGGTAATTGTCCTGGGGTAATTGTCCTAGGGGTTAATTGTCCAGGAAGTAGTGTCCGGATACGGATTATTGATCAATACAGGGGTAAATGTAAAATAATCAAAGTACATCAGTTTTAAAAAAAGGGGGAATCCAACAGGAGGTCCATTATTTCCATTGCGGTCTAGACTATCTGTTCAGTAGGATGTGCTTAAGACCCCGTCAGTAATAAGGTTATGTAGGAAATATTTTCAGGAAAAGTTTTTTTTTTTCGAATCAAAAGGAGTGTTTACTTTAGGGATAGCTGACAAGGAAGCGTAACTTCTAGAGAATAAAATAAATGAAAACGCAGTTCAAATAGAATAAAGACTTCAGTCAAAACAATTAGAATGTTCCTGAAACCAAGGTATAACATGTAAATTTAGTTAAAAGAAGACACCACTGGCAAATTTTGAAAAAATATGTTGTTCTGCATGTCCCTAGAAACTAATCAGTATCGAAATTGTAATTTTTGAACAGCCTACAAGTGCGTATATTTTGATATAAAAAGTATGTTTTTCCACTGTCGATACGCAAATTGGCTCGTGTCGGCCAAAGCTGTCACGTCATTGCAGCACTTTGAGTTTCCACCACAATGCGTGTGCGTTACGCGTCCGTAAAAGCAGACGATAGCGCATATAGCATGCATACATATTCGTGGAGTTGCAAAAATGCCGTTGTGCCAAGCAATTTACTGTTCGAATCGTCGTGAAATTGTCCGGTAAAATCCTTTTTTGCCATCCCTGATCCGAAGAAGGATAGAGAAAGGTGTGCTGTATTGATAAGGAACATTGGAACAACCAAATTCAACGTCAAAACGTACATTTATTTCCGTTTTCGAGTGGTCTGTGAAGACCATTTTGACGTTTTGGCGTTCGAGACCAACCTACAAGCCGTGTGCCTGGGATACAAACCCAGGAAGCTGCTAAAGCCCGACGCTGTACCAACCATATTCTCCCACAAAATCTTTACAAGCAAGCAATCTTTCTTCGCCCAGAAAATCCCTCATTCATCTCCTTAGCTTAGATTACAAGCTTATTGAAGAATGTGATCAGATTTTACTTGAAGATTAACCAGGAATTTGTTAATGTCGTACTTGCTATCTATATCGCGAACGTAAGAACGTAAACAATGCAGCTTGCTGCATTAGCTTTCCGCGCGTGCCTTAAAGTACACGCGTTAATGGGAAGCACGTACGAACGATGACAAACAGTAGTGCCAATTTTAATTTTATTAATTCGATAAATTGTGAAAAAAATTTGCTAAAGCACTTTATTTTTTCAGCAGATAATATTCAAAAATGCAAAAAACTGAAAAATTAATACCATTTTCTTTTTGTCATACATAATTGTCTCACAAATAGCATTTTTATAGGCGCTGTGAAAACGATCTGTGTATTGCTCCAAATCGGCATTACCGTGATTTGCCGTGGTTTTTGCTGTAGTGCTGCAGTGACGTAACAGATTATTGCGGCTCGTACTAGTAGATATTGTAATATTTATTTTTTTTAAATCGAGATCTATGATTTTATCGACCTGAGCGATGACTTTTTTGGTCAATCTGACTAGTTTTATAACATTAAAAATTGTAAAAGTGCTAAAATTGGTCAGTGGTGTCTTCTTTTAATATATGCTTCATGGATTTTTTTTCTCTCTCTGTCAATTCGCTTGAGTTTTTATTTTTCATAACCCGATTCACTTTCGAACTCTTTCTTTCCATTAAGGCATATGATTCCTTGTCGCCACTACCAGCAGCATTAATACAAAACCTTCCCCGCTCCTGGATAGCAGCGTACATACAGTTCCGAAACTACTTGTCGTGTGACCAATCACACAAACAGTACGTTAACTCCGATATTCAACTCGGTTACCGCCGTGTACTGCCATGACTGTTTCCGTTGTAGTAAAGGAAGGAAAGGTAGAATAATAAAAACCCAAATAGATGAATAGTTTTTAAGTTTATAAAATTTTTACCACAAAACATAGGCTTATCCAGATATAGATAAAGTACCAAGCCCCGCGCATCGTACATGCGCCAGCGATAGGGAAGTCGTTTAAATATGAAAGTCATTACTTGCATTTTGATATACTGGTACTAAACATGTGTTGTAATTATTTTTTTCAAGCCTCGAAATTGTTTTCTGTAAAAGTAATTTCAAATCGAAACTAAAAGCACATCTTTTTTTATATAATTCCTCATCTTAGTTATAAGCACATCAGAAGCTCTTGCAGAGCAGTAGCATATATGCATAGTTTCTGTTCTTTACAAATTGACTGATAATAATCAACTAAAGATGACAAAGAGTACTCCGTTTCACGCTGAGCCTACAAATGCATGCATCCCGATTGCGAAACATTTCACGCTGACCTGCGGCGTTAGTAAACTGATAAATGTACTACAGTAATGAATAATAGATACACAAGAGCTAAACAACAATATCACACCCTAATTTGGATATTTAAATGAATCAGATTCTTGTACTGCTACTACGAGAGTACTATCTCACCTGAATTAAGCATACATGTAGTACTTCCTGAACTGCTTGTAAATAATAAATGATAACTAACATAAAACTTAAAATCCATTTTAATACCAGATTGTAGGTTTTAATCTAATAATGGTGTCTGAAAGTAACTAGTCTCTCTTAATACGATCAACTTAAGAAACAACAGACGTCATATCATTGTTCTTACAGAAAAATATTTTTTGTACCGGTGGGAGACTAGTCTCCCACAATTAAAAACAAAAACCCACCTCCTTATCTGCACCTTCTCTGTATTTCTTTCTTTCATCTTTTATAACTATTTTTATCTGCCATATGAGTATGTGTGTCTGTGCCTACCTGTGTGAGTGGGTGTAATAAGGGTGGCGTTATGGGTGTCTGCAAGCGCACCTGATCGTTGTGTGTGGGTGTGGGTGTGTGTATGTGTGTGTCTTTCTCTCTCTTCTTCCCATTGCATTTCCTTGCTATCTCTTTTATTATGTTTCTCTCTTTTCTACCCTCTCTCTCTCTCTCTCTCTCGCTCAATCCTTCCGGATTATCTTACTGCGTGTACTGATACTCATGATGATGTCATAAAATCACTACATGATCATGTTGATGGCGTTTTATCGGACAGATGATTCATTGATTGCATTTTCTTATGATGGTGCGCTGTACATTCATACTCCTAGTCATTATAAAAATACTTAACGGAGATCTAGAAATGTGATTCACAGAATGTATTATTCTAACAAATAGGCCTATTATTACTTTTTACTGTCGCTTTATGATTTCCACCACAAATACCGGATAAATTAAATATTACTGTTTCAAAAAGGTCAAGTTAATCATTACTACATCCAATCAACTTATCGTTGCGACCATAATGCTTGAAAAGAGTTCAATAATATGCCGTGTATTATAATTGAATTTTCAATTCCGTTATTAGTTGTACTTTACCTACTTTTTCTTTGAACGAACACTTAAGATAATGCGAATAACTCGCGACAAGTCATTCTCATCTTTCAATTTACTCTTCTTAGGCGGCTAGTTCTGTCTATCTTGGTAGCTATACGTTTTGTTTAATGCTGATGGCTATACAAAATATTCAAAATAACCGTTTTTATCAATGCTTTTTTATGATGATTTATGATGTTATAGTTAGGCACCTTTACACAATACTACCAGTCTCATTTCTTAAAAACTACCTTGACACGCAATGCGTCACCAAAAACTAGTCTGGGTCGAAGACCCTGCTTTCATTAATCAGCAAACAACACAACAACCAATCATTTATGACTGGATAATTCAGGTTTCCTTAATCCAATAAATAAACGGAAATAAAATAATAAACATTGATCGATCAGCAATGAAAACCAAAGGTAACTTTGGGGCGTTGATTTATTGACCTGGATTGGCTGTTTTTTATTTTTTATTTTGTAGTTTGATTTCGTAATGAATAGTGATATCTTGCAAAGGGTCAACAACAAATGAATCATTTCCTCGCCCAGTGAAGTAAAATGTAGAAAATGGGTGGTTTTATATCCGATATGAACACATCAAAAATAAATTGGCAGGATGTACTTACATCAGCCCTTAACCCATCAGGTAATTTGAATTTGCATACCTCTGCTTTTTCTCCACATGTTTTTGCCCAGAATCTCCAACCTCCCCCCCCCCCCCCCCACCTCTCTCTCTCTTTCTCTCTATCTCTCTCTTTCTTTCAATCCACCTTTCTCATTCCCTCTTCTTCGAGCGTAACGTTTTATGTGTTATATACTAGAAGACCATTAGAATTGATGCATATTTTGAGCTTTTGGGAGATATCAACAAGTTTGTGGGGTTTCTTCGCTGAAAAATCACATGCACTGCACACATAAATTGATATATCGGACTTCACACAAATAGGCTACACGATGATAGTTTGGTCCAAACTTTTCAGCTAGGCTACTTCTTATCATATTCGAATGTGACAGCATTATTTTAAAGAGCAGTCCTTTTCAGGGGACATTTTACAATGATATTTTCTAAACTGACATAAAAAGAAGGAGGAAGCTCACAAGGCTTCTTTGAATGCATGCACTGGTTAGAAAAAAAATATCAATAAAATGACATTACTTTCATTTTCAAATCATATTTGATATATCTGTTTACTAAATTTACTTAAGTGTTTTGTTTTGTCTACAAAACAGTGAAATATGATCAGAGCAGTCTCCGAGTTCCTTATAGAGAATGAAAAAAAAAATATGAAAACTGAATAATATTATTATTCATGTAGCTTCCAGTCAACGATAATTAGGATTCAACCACGGTTATCCCTGTACCTCTGAGTTTCTAGAGAAGTATTGTCTCTGGTACTCAACATGCAGCAGTTTCTCATTCACTGAAAATTAAATACATGTATAACACTGATTATGAGTACATTACAAGCCCACACATAGGCCATTAATGTCAAGGATACCTATAAAACAATCAAATGCCCTTTCTAGAGGCTCATGTTATGAAGGTAGAGCTTTGATGTATTACTTCGACGGATGGCTGGAATATAACAATTTCAAATCTTTTCTTGGGATTTCAATTGCACTTAGATTTTATAAAAATATATTTTTATGAGATAAGTTTTAAATATTTTCGAATTTCAAACAAAATAAAAAGAGACTGATGAACTAAAAGGCTAAATTGCATTGATGATATAGTAGAAATACACATGATTTGGTATACATGTAGATCTACACAGAGATGCTTACAACTGATATATTCGTCTCTACCACAATCATCTAGAAAATGATTATTGTAAGAAGGTAAGTAGTCGTTTGTATTAATGGCACTCTTACATCAAAGTCAGATTTGAGGCACGGTGAATTTCGTTCTTAGCCATTGCGGCAGGTGTGAAACGTTTAGTGTATGAATAAGTAGACTAGTCGTATACATGGACTGGAAACACACTCGAATATGATCACATTTTGTTTTGTCCGCTGGTTGGTTAAGTGCCCTCTCTATCATTTCTCTCACTCGCTTGCCCACAACTTCCTCGATTCGTAAACTGAGTTCATTATTCTACGATATGCACCGGATAGGCGATCACGCTTCACACCGACTCATTCTGATTCTGTCAAGCTACCTGGATTACGGTTCTCGGCAGTGGTCTCTGAAGCTACCTCAAGTGTGGTTCTTTTTTTAAATGACTGGATGATTGTAATACTGATATTTGATTTGATGAGAGCTGGTGTTGGACAGAATGGATACCTCGTCGACCGTGTCAGAGGGTACTTTGGTGACAGTTTCACCTACCTTCAGACTAATTGGTTCTACCGAGAACACAACTTTTGATCTAAGGTACTCACATATGATGGACATTACAAGTGCCTCTCATATAACTTTCACTAACTTCAGCGAGTCCCCACCGACAAGCAATGTCAGTGAAACCAGCGGTATGCCTACCCCGCCCCTAGCCGAGAGGGTCATCGAAGCTCTTATCCTAACTGCGATCTGTGTAGTGGCCCTGTCAGGGAACACTCTCCTTTGGGCGGTGGTGCTTAGGCATCGCTCCCTGAAAACGGCATCCAACGCCTTGGTGCTCTGCCTTAGCGCGGCAGACCTACTGGTCTCGACAGTTAGCATGCCCGTGACCATTGTAACAATTTCGAGCGGGATGTGGCTCTTCAACGACCGCCTCTGTACGGCGTTGGGTTTCATCAGTATGTGCACATTCATCGGGTCTGTCATGTCACTGGGAGCAATCAGCATTAATAGATATGTCTTAATCGTACATCCTTCAAAGTTTAAGAAAGTCTATACAAGGCGGAATACGGATTTTTCATAGTCGGTGAGTAAACATTAATCAAAATTTATGTTTATGGAAAGACTTTGTCCATACTGATTTTTAAAGTAGTAACTCGTTATTATATGTCTTATAATTGCATTACAAAACATCTTTTAAAGTTGCTCGACACAGTATAGCTTCTTTTCATAATATGGGTTCGGCAAAGAAAGAGAACAACTTCGGGAAAGAAAAAAAAAGTGTTTTTGTTTTCCCCTAGGGCATTTTCTATAATCCGTTAAACCCTGTAAACACGGTGCTGTGAATAAAAATGAAAATTATCTTTCAAACCTGAAACACCTTTTCCACAGTGAAATGTAAATCTATGAAACTTTGGTCATGTAGATGGAAAATGATGTATATATCTTTCATGGAGGAAATGATACTCTAAACCAGCATACATGCATATTTGAGCAGCTGCAGTGTTTTTTATGTTGAATTTTGTGTCTAAATATTAGCGAAGTCCACCCTGATTACAAGTTGGTTTTAAAAGAAGCAGAAAAAAACTGAATGAACAGATTAGTGAAGGTTTGAGCATAATAAGATAAGAAATCAGAAAGATATGATTTTTTTGAATTGTAATCAATCAAACACAAATTGGCAACTCCGTGAGGTATCAACAAAATACAACACTGGATTTTCCTCTTAATATTTTCTAAGGGATAGCTTGCTCACAGTGCACTACCATGAGTATGAAGAGCGTCGGAATCGTCCGTTCTGTAAACAAATTATCAATTTGCGCTCAAGGTCGTTGATGAAATCATAAATTGGGCTTTGGCTTTTTTATTCATTATCTTTCCTTTTTAATAATTCCCTGTGACGACCATTGCGTACAGAAGGCTTTATTTCTTTCCCCTAAATTAAATTTGCTTTTCAAGGTTATTCTATCTAATGATATTCTTGTTAGCGTTTTGGTGAGAATTGATATTTGCTTGATTAAGTTGCATAAGTAAAATTTTCCTTCACGAATTCATGAATAGGGCAGATGGGGCTGCAGAGTCAAAACACTAAAATCTTAAAGTAGAACACTCAAGAAAATCACAAATATGGCAATTAATGTATCACTAGAAATTGGGAAGCTTACAGATGGCAATCGTATGAGTTTTATGTCAACTGCGTATATGATGATTATAAAAACAACATAAATAAAAGCTCTTCTCAGCATGTGGAATATCCGAGGATTCGCCAGAAATATAGCGATGTTTTGATGTCGTCATACGAGGGATCGATCCTGCTTAAGCAGACGACGTCCTATAATGAATGAACGTAATTGCAATGCAATTATTTATCAAATTATAAGAGTTTGGTACATTTAAACATGACCTTATTTCACACCATTCTAAAAGGGAAAGTGAACTGATTCTGATAACTAAAACCGTTTGATTGTAAATACACAGGAGAAGGGTCAATGATCAATGAAATAAACCCCATTTTCAAATTGAAAAGCCCTGCGAATAATAGCTGGATGGTATTCGTTCCCTCTTGAAACGCCGAACATGCCGCGGTGCAAGCAGCTGAAAATACAATGGCGTCTTATTTTGTTTACAAGTGACTGATTCCTTTATTTTTTTAACGCTGCATTTTTCATCAAAATAATACCATACACGAAGTTAAGAGTGAGGCAACAGACTAACATTAAGACTGACGCTAGTCAAGTAAGAGAAATAAGTGAAGAGGAGATGACAAAACAGGCACTGAAAAATGTGTATAATGTTATGGGACATCGTCTGCTTAGACAGGACTCGCCCCTCTTGTGTCGTCACACATCTCAGCAGCGTTCAAGGAGCTTTTCAGCTGCTATATCGGGGGCTGTATTTTACCGTTTTATAATTGATAATAATCATTAATTCAAATGTTTCCAAGCTTTAAATTTGGATAACCTTGTTTAATTTATGCCATCTATGCAATAATAAGTATTAAGCCAATATTTAAAATCATCAGTGTTCTACTTTAAAAGCGTGACCACACTGGCAATACCCTCATCTCCCCTACTCTTTATAAGTGGGCCTGAGCTGCCCCAACCATGCAGCAATTGTGATATTGTCATCTTGATAACTTGATCCCAGTTTATTTTCTACTTACATGTATACTGCCAGTCACAGTGATTATGGTAAATGCACTAAAGGCATATCGACACCATCCTGCCTCGAATGAACGCATTCACTAGAATTTAAACAGTGTCAGCAACCCATTCTTCGTCCGTTAGAAAGTTAATCGAATGGAAAGCATTCGATCGTTGATACTATTTGATATGAACTCTATCCAAGCTCTGTAAATCAGGTGACGAGGGAGAAATGCCACAGGTTATGTTCCTTCAAAAGCAGTGGAAATTGGAAGATTGGTTTTGTATTAAAATAGCCTCATTTTCTTCGTGATTGAATTTAGAGCTTTTAGAGAAAGGACATCTTACATTTTGAAGTAAAAGCTTTTGAAGGTTGTACTCAGTTGTAGTGGTTTAATTTACAGTCACATCTGGAAGTGAGAGACACAATTACTCGAATAATTCTTAATTTTCACCCAGCGGCAAGGGAGGGTATAATCACTGGCGCAAGGTGGCTAGAAATGGACGTGGTACTGTTATTATAATTTTTAAATTTGTTTTATTCGTTAATTCATTTTTAAGGGTTTTTTTAATTGATTTATTTATTTTGTTTTTATTTCTATTTTTTTTTTGGGGGGGCGGCACCGATATTACTACATAAATGAACTGATGAGTATGAGAGAATGTTTGAGGGAGTCCCATCATCCTTTTTTTACTCTACCTTTTTTTCTTTCTCCACCCCCCCCCCCCCCTCTCTCTCTCTCTGTATGTCTCTCTGTCTGTCTGTGTGTCGCTCTCTCTCTGTATCTATCTATCTCTCCTTCCATTTCCTTTTCCGCCAGGCAGTGGGGCATGCCCCCGTATCTCCCCTTAACTACGCCACTGGGTAAGATAATTATGTAATTTAAATTTAACCAAACCAAACCAAACCAAAAACAAACAAACATCGAGTATTAGGGTGGAGCGAAAATGTGCCCAGGCTGCTCTGGCTCTTGGTACGCCAAAACTAGGGTTTTAAAACGCTTGAAAAGATTGGTTTATTTTACCTGACTGCTAAGAAAGCATGACGGTATGTTTTCTAGGCTAAGTAAGGAACCAGGGGACTGACGGCTTTAAGTCCTGTCCGAGGGATTGGTAATGAGGATATGTCTTATACAAAAGGACACTACCGCATACACTTGGTTTGGAACCCGGGTCCTCCCAATTACGAGACTACTGCTCTAAGTACAGTGACGAAGCTACTTTTGGTGACTTCGGTAACTGGCTCAGTTACCATAGTCCTGTGCCAGTCGCCTCAGAGTATCCATGATTTTATCCAGAACCTCTCAGCTCAGTGCATGGTATATAATTATGATTATTGTTCAGCCATATATTAAAGGAGAATGAAACCCTGAGGAAAAACCCATTATCTCTCAAGTTGCAGCTTATCTCCTTAGCTCAAGATATATCATGGGAAAATGAATTTGACACAACATTTGTTGATTTCACAAAAAGACAAGCAGCATCTGTACAGATAATGGAGAAATTTCGTGTACAAAACATATTTGAGAGTTGTACTTCTAAACCTGCCATTTTAAGCAACATTGCCAATGTAAGGATCGCCATAGAAAGAAAATTGAGACTTTTCAAACTTTCATAACTTTTTCATTTCGTAACCGATTTTGATGGAATTATCTTTTCATTAAAATGGATATTTCCCCAGGGTTTCATTCTCCTTCAAGAGAAGATTGATTTTCGTGATAGGAAGAAGAAGAAGATGAAGACAGTGGCGGTGATTGAAAGCTTCGAGAGTTCATTATTCTTTCACCAATATGTTTGAAAGACATGCAGAATAGAGATCGCAGAAAAAGTGAATCAGTATGATAGTTGTAGGTTAACGTGTTTAAATGTCAGATTATACACGATTCCAGTTAAATTCATGCGGTCATTAACATGGCACATTGGCGGAAACGTCTTGTTAAACTTTTACTTCCCGTACAGCAGAAGAGAATTCCTGTTTAGAATATGAGTTAAAAGGCTTTAGTTCATGTCATTTAACACAGAGTTAAGGCTCTTCTGGCTCTCAACAGACGAAATATTCTTGAGTTCTGGCTGAAAACAATATTTGTTCTTCTTTTGCTCCTTTTTTTTAATGACATGAAACTAACATTGTATGTATGTGCAATATTACAAATAAATGATATCTGCCAAACGACTTTGGTGGAACATGTAATAACCAAGGAAGACAGAGAAACATGTGAAAGAGAAAGCGATAAAATAGTCCCGACTAATGTGGTCAGCCGGTCTCCTGTTTGAAAATATCAGTTGTGCTTGCATCTGACTTTCAGCACGTTCCTGTGACTTTGCTTGTATTGATCTAAACAACATATCCACGATCAGAATTACTTTTAGCCATTTTCTTCAGAGCTGCAACGCCATTATGCATAACTATAGAACTCATGATAAACCTTAAAGGTAATGTTTAGTTGTGGTAAGCCGTCAAAAACGTTTTGTCAGATTTATTGGATATTTGTTGATAAATAGCAAATACTAGCAATACAAAGATGATGTGAAGAATTCAGGCCCTAAAGTAGTATACTAAACAAATGAGAGGCAACAAATAATTTAGGTGCCGGGTCAGGATATAAACTCCCGAAAACTTCATCGTGCACTATATACACACAATGACACACACACACCATCTCCGTACGAAGCCTTGTATAGTAACTGCGCTATATAAATGGGCATAGTTGTGTGGGGTGGAAAGGTCCTCGCGTATAGGGCAGTATATTGCCGTGATCGAACGTTCTTTACATAATAATATTTACGGTAAAATCCACCCGAAATCATTGATGAAATTCCAAATGATCTCGTACAAACATCTTTTGATTAATGGAAAACACCATGAAACTATTTAACATTTTCAATTCCTCTTTTGCTATCAAAACTATACATGAGCTTTAAGGTCTGCACCTAGATAAGTGTCTCCTGTAAATAACGAAGAAGTATTACCATTGATATTGGGGGCACTGAGTTTGAACAAAAACTGAAGATCATTAGAAGAGAATTCATCAATGCATGGTCTAATGGTCATGGCTGTTGCGACGACATCAAAGCACATGTAAACGTGACCTCCTATTGGAGTATCATTCCAAGAAAAGAAGTAGCTGTCAGGCTGTAGGTGAGTATTGTGAGTATCACGCTATTGGCTTATAGCTTCACTTTATTGGCTTATTGGCTTCTTGGCTTAAACCAAAAATAAAATAAGAGGGGTTGAGATAGTGGGGGTCTTGCAAATCATCCCCTGCCATCAAAGATATCTGACAAATTTGACATTGGATTCACTCATTTAATACACTATAGCCCTCCAGAACACTATCGTATTGCACAACTTGAAGTTTGGACAAAAAGGTCAGATTGCAAACGATTAATTATATGAACATAAAACAATGAAAAGGGGAAACGTCTATACTAATATTGCTAATAATTACTCAATGAAGGTGAATAGATACAACAACAGGCACACACACCCCACCCAAATATACAAGTTGGCCTACATATATATATATATATATAATTGTGAAAGAATTGGGAGAATAATGGTTGCGTAGCTTAAATCAAAGTTCCCCAGAGCTGTCCTCCCCTTTTTGAAATTTTTGCAAAGGCTGAAAAAATGTCTCCGCCGGGAATCGAACCCGGGTCGTTGGCTCAGAACGCCAATGCCTTAACCACTAGACCACGGAGACGGGTTAGTGGTTTCGGCGACACCAGATCCAATTGACCGACAGATTTTGACAAATCTTCAACCTTAATTAATTAATTCCTTTGTCGGGGGCAGGTGAGTTTTGAACAAAGACAAGCCGCGTGCCTCAGCTGGATCCAAGCGAATGCTTTAAGATACATGTATACATTAGAATAAGTATTATTAACATTTGTGTAAGGAAATAACATATACAACAGCTTTGGCAACTCCCGTGGAAATAAATACAATTGTGAAAGAATTGGGAGAATAATGGTTGCGTAGCTTAAATCAAAGTTCCCCAGAGCTGTCCTCCCCTTTTTGAAATTTTTGCAAAGGCTGAAAAAATGTCTCCGCCGGGAATCGAACCCGGGTCGTTGGCTCAGAACGCCAATGCCTTAACCACTAGACCACGGAGACGGGTTAGTGGTTTCGGCGACACCAGATCCAATTGACCGACAGATTTTGACAAATCTTCAACCTTAATTAATTAATTCCTTTGTCGGGGGCAGGTGAGTTTTGAACAAAGACAAGCCGCGTGCCTCAGCTGGATCCAAGCGAATGCTTTAAGATACATGTATACATTAGAATAAGTATTATTAACATTTGTGTAAGGAAATAACATATACAACAGCTTTGGCAACTCCCGTGGAAATAAATACAATTGTGAAAGAATTGGGAGAATAATGGTTGCGTAGCTTAAATCAAAGTTCCCCAGAGCTGTCCTCCCCTTTTTGAAATTTTTGCAAAGGCTGAAAAAATGTCTCCGCCGGGAATCGAACCCGGGTCGTTGGCTCAGAACGCCAATATATATATATATATAGAATAAAAAATAAAAAATAAAAAATAAAAAATAAGTGTCCTGTATATGTGTATATATATATATATATATATAACTTATGTATAACAATGCGCCCTCCCGGCTATTACCATAATGGCTTTATGGCAACACAAGGACTTGGGACCCTTGTTGTGCGGTTACACATTGTGGGGAAAAATTGCATAGTGGAGTCACCAGAGTGCTCAAACTGCGAGCAGCGAGCATAGCATATAACGCAAATAGTGAACGTCTCACATAGAGACTCTCCACGCAATCTAAGACAGTGCTCAAACTGCATGTGCAGCGAGCGTTAATACAAATTATGTATAGCAATGCGCCCTCCCGGCTATTACCATAATGGCTTTATGGCAACACAAGGACTTGGGACCCTTGTTGTTCAGTATATATATATATATATATATATATACTGAACTACAAAAGAAACGTCGCACTTTTCAAATTGATATCTTTTACACATGATATTGGAATTTGATACGTAAAATCACATTTTATGTTTTTTTAACATCACAGATATGGCATTGACCGTCCATAACACATCATCATAACAAAATGTGATTTCTGTGTAGGATTAAAACTCATATCCTTTCCGTGAACATGGTAGTACACTCGACTGCAGCTTTTTGAAAAGCATGATGCACATGCACATCCTCTATCCAGTGGGTTTAAAAGGGACCCAAAACCTTCATCCTGTCATTTGTTTCCTGAGCGCTGTCACCATGCCACGTCTGACTCGAAACCAGATGGATCAAGCTATCGGACGTCTTCATGCTGGCCAACGTCCTAGAGTCATTGCCAACGACTTCAATGCAGCGTTCGGACAGTAGAGAGACTGCGGAAGCGATACAATGCAACCAACAGCACCAACGATCGTCAGCGCAGTGGTCGTCCCAGGGTGACAACAGCACGTCAAGATCGCCATCTTCACCGGGACCACTTGCAGGATCGCTTCCGCAGAGCAACAGAATCGGCTCTACAGACTATTGGCACACACAACAGACCAATTTCTGCAGCAACTGTTTGTCGTCGGCTGAGAAGCTTCAACTTGTCTTGTCGGCGTCCTGCTCGGGGCCCTATCCTCACCGTTCGACACGTCGGGAACGTCTCCTGTGGGCCCAACAACGTCAGAACTGGCGCTATCAACGACGATCTGTACTTTTTAGTCAAAACAAAGCAAAACATTTTCTCAGTTTTCACTCTTGAATAAAGAATATGTGTCATTGTAAATAAAACAGTTTCAAACACATACATGTGCGACGTTTCTTTTGTAGTTCAGTATATATATATATATATATATATATATATATGAAAATGAAAGTATTAATTATATTTTCGTGATTTATATATCTAAAGTCTATATAGATTAAAACGTATCTTAAAACATATATAATATACAGCCCTGGAAAAAAATATTAGACCAGCCTCTTTTAAAAGCGTATGTGGCAAGTGTTGGCTACATCAGTAATTAAACTTTCACATTGATTTCTACTACCTAAGTCATAATGATTGAATGACCACTCCCTAAAACAATTAACCCCTACAGTATCTAACCCCACGGACAATTACCCCCAGGGTAATTACCCCAAGGAAAATACCCCCCCCCCCCCCCCAATAAATATAATTATCCCCGAATTATAATTAGATCTAGAGGCATATGCACCCCAAATGGATGGATACTTCAGAGTAACTAACAGAATGAAAATATCCCAGAGGATAATTGTCCTGGTGATATTCTCCGGGAAGGAAGGTTTTGAAAGAAATGTTCTGACAGTAATATGGTCCCTGGGATAATCGTCCAGGAGTATGCCTGATTGTCTGGTTAAGTTATGTTCACTTTTCTAGAGGCAGTTCAGTTCTTGATGGAAAATTGCTATGTACATTTTATGATAGCAGCCATGCCTTGTGGCATTTCACTTCAAATGTTCTCATTAGAATCATAAGCAGGCCATAGTGCTTCAACCAAGACAAGTAACACTTGAAATTCACCCCCTCAGACAGTCATTGCCTATTATGTGGTCAAAAACTCTTTCTCATAGGAAAATGGGGGGGGGGGGATTTCGGGGTATATTCGTCCGGGGAAGTTTGTCCTTGCCGTAGTCGTAGCTCGTGGGTGATTGTCCTGGGGTAATCGTCACACAGGGAATTGTAATGGGCAGTAGTAGTCCATTAATAATGAATAAGGTGGTAATAATCATTTTCCTAGTTCCATAGACAATGGACTTCGATCTCACTACCTGAATGAGTCCAAATGCAGCTGGTCTAATATTTTTCCAGGGCTGTATATATATATATATAAAAATTATGATAAACTGATGTCGACATTATATTTCTCTATTTCAGTTTGCAAATAGATCGGAGTAAATGGATATTTCAAGCCAAAACGGAATGGATGATGACGTAGCAATTAGTTATAGTATAGTTATAGTATTTCTATAACAATCAAAAGAGGATCGCCCTTTTTGGAGATTTCGCGTGATAAACCCAACTTACCCCCCCCCCCCCCCCCAAAAAAAAAAAAAAAGATTTTAAACGATAAAAGGGCTGGACAATATGCAGATATCTACCATGTGTAAACTGCATGAATAGTAAAGTGATTAACGTAGACTAGCAGAAGACAAAGGTTTGTGACTAAATTATCAAAGCAGTGTTAGGAGGAGCACACATTGCCAACGACTTCAATGCAGCGTTCGGACAGTAGAGAGACTGCGGAAGCGATACAATGCAACCAACAGCACCAACGATCGTCAGCGCAGTGGTCGTCCCAGGGTGACAACAGCACGTCAAGATCGCCATCTTCACCGGGACCACTTGCAGGATCGCTTCCGCAGAGCAACAGAATCGGCTCTACAGACTATTGGCACACACAACAGACCAATTTCTGCAGCAACTGTTTGTCGTCGGCTGAGAAGCTTCAACTTGTCTTGTCGGCGTCCTGCTCGGGGCCCTATCCTCACCGTTCGACATCGTCGGGAACGTCTCCTGTGGGCCCAACAACGTCAGAACTGGCGCTATCAACGACGATCTGTACTTTTTAGTCAAAACAAAGCAAAACATTTTCTCAGTTTTCACTCTTGAATAAAGAATATGTGTCATTGTAAATAAAACAGTTTCAAACACATACATGTGCGACGTTTCTTTTGTAGTTCAGTATATATATATATATATATATATATATATATATATATATATGAAAATGAAAGTATTAATTATATTTTCGTGATTTATATATCTAAAGTCTATATAGATTAAAACGTATCTTAAAACATATATAATATACAGCCCTGGAAAAAAATATTAGACCAGCCTCTTTTAAAGGCGTATGTGGCAAGTGTTGGCTACATCAGTAATTAAACTTTCACATTGATTTCTACTACCTAAGTCATAATGATTGAATGACCACTCCCTAAAACAATTAACCCCTACAGTATCTAACCCCACGGACAATTACCCCCAGGGTAATTACCCCAAGGAAAATACCCCCCCCCCCCCAATAAATATAATTATCCCCGAATGATAATTAGATCTAGAGGCATATGCACCCCAAATGGATGGATACTTCAGAGTAACTAACAGAATGAAAATATCCCAGAGGATAATTGTCCTGGTGATATTCTCCGGGAAGGAAGGTTTTGAAAGAAATGTTCTGACAGTAATATGGTCCCTGGGATAATCGTCCAGGAGTATGCCTGATTGTCTGGTTAAGTTATGTTCACTTTTCTAGAGGCAGTTCAGTTCTTGATGGAAAATTGCTATGTACATTTTATGATAGCAGCCATGCCTTGTGGCATTTCACTTCAAATGTTCTCATTAGAATCATAAGCAGGCCATAGTGCTTCAACCAAGACAAGTAACACTTGAAATTCACCCCCTCAGACAGTCATTGCCTATTATGTGGTCAAAAACTCTTTCTCATAGGAAAATGGGGGGGGGGGGATTTCGGGTATATTCGTCCGGGGAAGTTTGTCCTTGCCGTAGTCGTAGCTCGTGGGTGATTGTCCTGGGGTAATCGTCACACAGGGAATTGTAATGGGCAGTAGTAGTCCATTAATAATGAATAAGGTGGTAATAATCATTTTCCTAGTTCCATAGACAATGGACTTCGATCTCACTACCTGAATGAGTCCAAATGCAGCTGGTCTAATATTTTTCCAGGGCTGTATATATATATATATATAAAAATTATGATAAACTGATGTCGACATTATATTTCTCTATTTAAGTTTGCAAATAGATCGGAGTAAATGGATATTTCAAGCCAAAACGGAATGGATGATGACGTAGCAATTAGTTATAGTATAGTTATAGTATTTCTATAACAATGAAAAGAGGATCGCCCTTTTTGGAGATTTCGCGTGATAAACCCAACTTACCCCCCCCCCCCCCCCCCAAAAAAAAAAAAAAAAAAAAGATTTTAAACGATAAAAGGGCTGGACAATATGCAGATATCTACCATGTGTAAACTGCATGAATAGTAAAGTGATTAACGTAGACTAGCAGAAGACAAAGGTTTGTGACTAAATTATCAAAGCAGTGTTAGGAGGAGCACACTTTTGTTACCGGCAACTTATTTAATATTAATAAGTTGTAGTTCTTGTTATGGATATTATAATGGAAAGTGTATTTAAGTTATAGCCATAGGCAGGATGCAGCCTGGACCCAAACACAATCAGCTTGGACACCGCTGAACCACATTCATGTATAGACACTAATCGTCGTGAACAGATGAACCAATAAGCTGTGTTATAACTCAAGGTTTCAGAAATCACCTGTTTTCTTTCTTTTACCGCAAATTCAATGCGATTCATAAAGAGATTGATACCATTGCTATTCTCTGTATTAGTGCACCTGCACTTAGCGATATAGGACTTTCATGTATGTTATTTACCTCCATGAATTTACTTCTTTTAATTGATTTGGGTGATTTGGTTGATAAACTATGGTTGATGTTTGAATAAACGCAGGTGGGTTTTAGGCGTGTGAGTTGTTCTGTGTTTTTTTTTTACGACATATCTCCTTTAAATCGATAACAAAATATTTTAAAAAGAGATAAAGGTGTTAGCTCTCCGGGGGAAAATAAATTGTTTAGCGGTGTATTACGTTATGACCAGTTATGCGATGAAAACGAACACAAGTCATGTACTATAGTTTGATCCTGGACTATCGGACATTATGATCCACCTACTGTTCCTGTGCTTTCATTTTTTTTTACACAAATCGAATTCTTAACTGAAAATCCAGGACGACATACTATCCCTAGCCCAAACTTTAAAAAATAACAAGTATTAAACCCAAATCCCCTGTCAATCAAAGCCCTAACCCCATGTTGACAAAATAGAGCCAGGACCAAATGTCAGGGAGGCAATAATGTCCTTTCTCCTTCTGGGTAGCGTTTCATCAAGTGTTTTGTCAGTGATTTTTGCCGACAAATTTGCTCTCAACCAATCAGATGCAAGGATTTCAGTAGCTTATAACAGGTGTCGGTAAAAAGCACTGACAAAACACTTGACGAAACGCTCCCCAAGGCACCAATCCTATGTTCATAAGAGTAAGATAATTCTATTCAAAGGGGCTTAATAATCATTAGGCAAATAACTTTTCTTTAGAAAAGGGGGAAAATGCTAACCATGAGAAGCACACAATGTAATTGAAAATAGTTGGATAAGAAAATGAGTCCACCCCCCCCCCCTTTTTTTAAATTAATGATTTCGTTTTAGTATGATTAACCGCTCAAGCATCCCTGATGTAATCACTCTCTACCCTCATACGACGCACGTAACCTGAAAATAATTATGTCCTTGCCATGATAATAAGTTTAACAATATTGTTAATTTTATTAATGATAAATTAAGTAATGGAATACACCTGATACTTGAGCACGAGTGACGGGTATTGTGTTTCGTCATTCCTCAATCAAATTAACTTCTAATCTAGAGAGGTTGGGCCCTGCTAATTAACGACAATATTTTTAGGCATTATGAAGGATGTTTTATCACATAATGCCAATCATTCTGGTCATTTTCATCTACATCAAGCACAACCCAGTTATTTTCACAATGTATACGATGTATATGATAGAAATAATATATTTAGCTTAGCAATGAAAATGACGTTGTAACAATAAAATGTCGGGTTTTAAATCATTGGTGTTATATGCGATCTTTTCTGGTGAATAGCAATGAAAAAAAGGGGGGGGGGAGTATATAAAACAAAAGTATGGCATGCGCTCAAAAGATTTTATTCTTCTTCTCTGTCATGACCCTCAACAGTCTCCATAATTGCTCTAATAGTCCAGTAGACGGTACCATATACCATGTACAAGACCGGGAAATGTTGTTAAGTACAAGGTTTTTTTGTTGATTTGTGTCCTAGATGGGTATTGAAGTAAATTCAGCTTGGTTGCCACCTTGGCAACCTTGAGCATTTCTTTTAATTAGCCTAATTTAGTACACGGCTCCTCGTCACAATTTCAAAGGATACATAAAAATTTTCTGTAGAATCTGGTTTTATGAGCTATTTGCCCTATTTTGGGGGTGCTGAACATGAATTTACTTGTTGCCATTTTTCTAAATGACGTCATTGACCGTTGCCATGGTAACGAAATATTTTCTAAAAACTAACATATATCTCTTACCAAACAACATAAAAATATAATGTAAGTGATGAAGTGTATCAATTTCAAGCTACCCGTTAGATTAAAATCAAAATCTCAGTTGTCAAAGATCATGTCACAATGCCCGACTTTCGACGCCACCGAGGGAAGGAAAAATGCACCTACGCGGCTATGGGAGCACTGCCCATATTAACGTTAGACAGTTTATGAACATTCATACTGTCATGCTTTCCTTTCCTAGCTCTTAATGCAAACGGATAGGTAGTCTAAGCGCAAAATAAAATCGAACTTGGTGTTTAAGTAATTGTTTGCAAAAATGAAATTAATAATTTAATAGCACCAACACCTAGTCTTCTTTGTAATGTAAACTATTTTTCTTTTTTCCATTTTCTTTATTTTTTTTAGGGGGGCGTTTCGGGGGGGGGGGGCACCTCCCCCCCCCCCCCCCCACTTCCGGCGCCACTCACACTGACCCCTTATTCCATAAACTTAAAACGCTAAAAAATTTCGAATTGAATACTATTCAAGTAGCAGTCATGATGTTAAAGTACATTAATAATCAACTTCCACCATCCTTTAAAACATGTTTAAGTTTAATAGTTCTGTTTATCTAATTACCATAATTATGTGCAATATGTAATATGTTGCTAATCTTAATCCAGAAAGCCTAAAACATAAATAATACAACTTTTCTAGGGTTTTCTATGACGCGGAATTCATTTATGACACCTGTTTTTAATTTCAAGTAATGCTACTGACGTAATTAGCATAATAATCATAATGAGCTAATTAGCATAAATGAATTCCTCGTCATAGAAAACCCTAGAAAAGTTGTATAAAGTATATGTTTTCAGGCTTTCTGGATAAACAATGACAATTTACGACAATTACATTACTTGAAAATAAAAACTGGTGTCATAAATGAATTTCCTCGTCACAGAAAACCCTAGAAAAAATTGTATTATTTATGTTTTCAGGCTATCTGGATAAACAATGACAAAAAAGTCCATATACTGCACACTCTGCACATATGCTAATCAGCTGATTATGCTAATTATGTTATTTACGACAATTGCAATAATTCAAAATTAAAACTGATAATTCCTTGTCATAGGAAACCCCTAGAAAAGTTGTATGATTTATGTTTTCATGCTTTCTGGATTAAGATTAACAACATATTACATATTCCATATATGCTAATTATGCTATTATTAGGCTAATAAAAAAAATTGCTCAAGGTTGCCAAGGTGGCAACCAAGCTGAACTTACCTCAATACTCATCTAGAACACGAATCAATAAAAAAAACCTTGTACTTAACATCTTTTCCAGGTCTGAAAAACTTCTACTGGACTATAATTATCTTTTTATAAAGCAAATGCTATTGACGTAGTCAAGGTTTCCACCATGGCTAACCAAACGTATGCCCTGGGCTTTATTTTTTAATCAAAAAATTGAATTAGTGTTAATAAATGGACCGTGACTGGGGCAATTATCTCCGGGGCGTCATGGCGATAGTGCCACCATGACCATGGTGACCATGTAGTAGTATTAAAGATAACGTTGTGTTATGGGCCCTCTTTCATAAAAAGTTGCAATAAAACGCAACTCCCAAATACGCGATCCTGGTTGGTTACAAATCATGTTGCGTTTAATTTTTGGAGTTGCGATTAGAATCAACTTTTTTATGCAAGAGGAACCTGGTCCTGCAGTAAGCCAGTTGGTAGTTAAGTTGGCCCATGTGCAGATATAGGTCATCATTTTGTATCGAGAACAATTTATACGCTCTTATTTTGTACTCACCACAATGCGCGCGCCGGTATGATTTTAGTTGTTTAACAAGTAGCGCGTCCACCATAACATACGCGTACAGATTTAATTGAGGTTATTTCAGGGTTATTTTGCACCATGTACTAATTGCGAACTGGCTTGTTAGTAGATGGTATACAAATATATGCTGACATGAGAGGGTCTGGTTGGTACTATTGGTCCCTGAGGGGACGTGAACCTCGGCAATTTAATGAGGGGCGCAGCCCCGAAAGAAAATGATCTTCTTCACGTCACCAAGGGCGATATAGTTTAACCAGAGACTCGAATTTAGGTAGTATATACATGTACATGTATGTGGTTTATATCCGTCGTCTTTGAACAAAAAGCCTAAATCAACTGATCTACTGATCATCTGCACCCGTCCGTAGGCCTATACGGTACGTACATTAATTTGCACGGATATCAAAGGCGTAATGATGACATCTTTACGCGCCAGTGCCTAAAACAATAGATACGCACAAATGAATGCCGTCACAATGTAGTACGCACCTTTCGTGTGTGATGTCATAAGCTGCATATAGTATACGTGAATATTACGACTTTACACGAAACTTGACTCCTGATGTTACCTTTGAAATGCAATGGGTATTTATAAGGGTTGTCGTTACTTAACATTAATGGCTAGTTGCTAAAAAAATGAGCAGAAAACTAAGAGAAGTAGACTGGTGAAAGCTTGAACGAAATCGAACAGACAATATATATATATATATATAAACGGGAATTGCTGAATCTGTTATGTAAATGTGATGAATGTGATGAAGCGGCCTCTCCCATTTGTTCCAGCACACAAAATGACTAAAATTTCAATTTGTCAAAATTTATTAAAGGGAAAGTCTACCCTGGTATCAACTTGGTTTTAAAAGAAGCAGATTAATTAAAGAAACATATCTCGGTGAATATTTGAGCAAAATCCAATAAGAAATGAGACAGCCATGGATTTTTGAAGTTTTAATCAACCAAACACAAACTGGCAACTCTGTGACGTATCTTGTGAGCTCATCCCCCATTTGCCCTGTTCTGAAGAAAAAATCATAAATTTTCATTTTCTTTTTAAAAAATATTTCATCATACATGCACCCTAGATATAATCATTTCACTTATCCTTTACACAAAAAATGTATGAAGCAAATCTATTCTCAATACAATACAATACAATATATAATAAGCATTTAGTACGCTCTTCCCATAAGGCTCGGAGCGTTTACAAAATATTTAAATTATAGAACACATTATAATTTGTATATAAACACAAATCAGAAAACTCTTCAATCGTCCATGTGGGAACTACCAGGTGGTTTTATGGAGACAAAATGTAATGAATGTACCTGTTACAAAGTTTGATAGCGGATTTAAAATAAATATGATTTCACAGCTTTTTTAAAGGTCTTTATGGATGCTGTCTGTCTAATGGTCAAGGGGAGATTATTCCATAACCTAGATGCAGTAACTGTGAAAGTCCTATCACCTGACAAATTTCGGGTCATTGGGTAGCTGAGCTGAAGGTTGTGATTTGAGGATCTGAGATTTCTACTAGGTGTATATACAGTTAAGCATTCAGATATGTACCCTGGAGCCTGGTTATTGATAGATTTATAAACATAAAGAACTAATTTGAAGATGATACGTTTTTGAATGGGCAGCCAGTGAAGGGAACGAAGTAAAGGTTGAGAAGAATGACTTCTGCCAACCTCTAAAACAAGACGTGCAGCCCAATTCTGCAGACACTGTAGACGGTTTACATGAGACTCTCTCGTCAAAGCAAAGAAAATGAAAATTTATGAATTTGTGCCTATACGGAGCAGATGGGAGAGGGTGGACCTCCCTTTAAACTCTAAGATGTCTTTCGTTTTATTCTGAGGACCTATGACAATATGCTATCCATAATATTGTTTTAGTACAGCCCCGGGGAATAGGTTCTGGGTAGAAATAAATGATATCCGAGGAGACGCAATGGCTCAGTGGTAGGGCAGTGGTCTCGCAACCAGGAGGATCGGGGGTCGAAACCAAGTTGATGCGCTAGTGCCCTTTAGTAAGACATTAATCCCATTACCAACTTGAAGCCGTCAGTCCCCTGGTTGATTACTTACAAACATACACATGTTTTCTTAGCAGTCAGGTAAAATAAATGATCTAACCTTATTTTAGTGTACAACAAACTGCTGAGTTTTCCAAGAATACGTCACAATCGGCTGACCAAGTTGCAAATATGATATTCGCTTAGATTTAGTGATTTCATCTCTCAAAACTTCATAACTTTTTAAAATTATTTTGTAAGATTCCATTTAAGCTTTCTTCATCCTGTTTATCTTAAATTTCTGCTTTCACACACATTGATATATAGAAAATGTTGCATTGCTACTTAATGATAAGTTCGGAAGCGCATAAAGACGTTTATGCGGTACCCTGCACCAGACAGAAAAAAATGTTATTATTAACATTTCACATAGTGTTGAAGAGAGACATACTGAAGCTTTTCATCTTGCACTCATCGGAGAATGAACAGATGAGTGCAAGACGAAAAGCTTCAGTATGTCTCTCTTCAACGCCATTTTCCGATTCTGTAGTAGTAAACATCATTTCACATAGGCGTAATTATAAGTAAGGAGAGACATTTATAGGAAAGAGATGCCTCTCTCGTTATTGTAGATCTTTCTCGTGGTGGAATTATATAACTTTAACGGTGGGAAAGAGAGTATAAACCAAATAGAAATGAAAACCACTTCTTCGCCAAGTCAGAATTGATGTTTAGGAATTATTGTGGCCGTGAAAGAAGCTAGTGCCATGTCATTCTATCTTCGCCAAAATAGTCCGAAATCGATACAAACGAAGACAAATTATTCGAAAGTGACTGCAAACAATCATGATATTCCTTGATTGTGAGCACACACACACCTGGTTCATCTGAAAATACTTAAAAGATAATTAACTTCAAACAGATAATCTGATAACGATTACGATTGAGTTTAATGTGAGAGGAAGGAAACATGAAATGGGTCGGTGGTATTGGCTTTAATATATCTGTTGAGATTTATGAAGAGTATATCTTCAATTATATATAATAAATTTCACTCTCTTCATTACTCCTTACATAAAAAAATATGAGAAGACAGAGATGGAAAGAGAGAGGGTTAAGTAATTGCTAGAAATATGATAGTGGGTCGGTTGATATGAATACTAAATTTCTTTCCAGTAAGCAACCCCCTAGTACTCTGTAAGAATTTGCTCCTATAAATAACTACTCAAAATGGCGAACACTTTATAGGTACTCTTATAGGTAATCTCAGGTAGATGGTAACCTAAACATTGCAGTAGAAAAATTATGGGCCTAGTCCATTCAGCAAACATTTACATATTTTCAAACAAGGTCGTAAAATATATTCAAGAATTTATTACGAAAGTGGTTTTGTGTGTGTCGAGCTGATAGGAATTGTTCTTTAGATTATATAGCCGGTGGGATGGCGTAGATTTGTGAAGGAACGAAGAGTACGTCTTCATAAAGGAATGTGGTCGGCATATTAAAAAGAATAAAAATCCCATTTAAAAAGAAAAGGAAATCCATGTATTTGGATAGTTCGATAAGCCGGACAAGAAAAGTTTGTACCAGCGACTTAAGTGTCCAAAGACAAAGAAAAACGCGTCGATATTATTAATAATGACATTTCGCTGAATCATAGTGCAGATTGTTGTGTGTATTGTTTGTATACAATCATTTCTGTTCGTGACTTATGTCATGACATTCACTGAGATGATTCGAACCTGATTGGGTAGAGGCACACCCCCTTGATGAAATAAACTGTGAATACTGTAGAGGGGAAACGACCACATCCTGAATGTATATATCATGAATAAGTCCTTACCAAGTTGCTGTGAAATGGGCAGATTGTTTTAAGGGAGGGCACGAATCTTACAACTTTCATGACAAGCATTAAAAAAAAGAAAGAAGAAAAATGGCATCAAACATTTTAAGGTCGCTTTTAGGGGGCACAGCTTACAAAATCGGGGACACATTGTACACTTTTCTTTTCAAGGGAGGGTCATGGACCGTAACCCCTAAATTCACCACTGTGTGTCACTAAAAAAAGCCCGAGGCATGCAGCATGTAGGAAACATACTTGCAACTATCATTGATATTAGATATTAGTCACCAACATTGGTGTTTCATTTAGCATTCTGTTACATTATCTAATTCTTCTTTTAATATTCCTTTCGCAACAAGGGCTCACTATTGGCTGGTATCATTAATCGTGCGGTTTCGTGCCAACGTTGTACCTGTAATTGCTATAATACCTAATTATAAGTAAATTTGCACAAAGAGCAGAAGAGAAATAGCATATCAATAATTTGAGCCAATAAGCCAGCGTTTTTCTGTACAATATTCATTAATTTAAATCAACTTCTTTATTACTTGTTTGAGTAGATTTCAGATGTGTTGCAATTATCATCAAGAAGCGTTGGCGAGCCATACACTAATGCTCCAGCGCAGTTTTGTGACTTTAGTGCGGTTAGATTGCAGTCACCACTACTTAAATTTGAAAAGGGTCTGTAGCATAATGGCGCCAAGCAACCTTTCTTTTATCACTTTGCATTCATGAAATCATGAATTTTCCACATGGTATGGGAGGCAATTCTGTCAACTCGGAGTACTAGATGCATCACGATTGAATGATTGATCTTTCAAACTATATGAGCCTGTCCTTGACAGCATATCATGTCTGTGGAGAACATCTTGCTTTCACGCTCTGACTATTCATTCATGACTATTGTCATTTCAGGAGACTGAGATACATTATTAGGTTGCGGTGTTTGATATACTGCGGGATGTGACCTAGGAGTTGAACATTCGAGTTCCCTTTATATTTGGTTTTGAAAATTCACATGCATAATATCACAGTCTATTATTTAATTTGATTGACCTTTTCCTTATGAACATGCCCTGGATATATATGTACACTGTAAAAAAAACTGTAATTTTACAGCAAATCTGGTGTCAGCAGAGTCGCCATAACTTCTAATGTAAAAATACAGATTAGTTGTACCTTTTTCCTATGACACTGAAGTACAAATAACATCAGTTTAGCTGTTATGAGTAAATACAGCAGTAATCTGTATTTTTTGCCCTGTAAAAATACAGATATTTTTTACAGTGTAGTTGAACATTAGAGTTCCCTTTATATTTAGTTTTGAAACTTCACATGCATAATATCACAGTCTATTATTTAATTTGATTCACCTTTTCCTTATGAACATGCCCTGGCTATATAATTATGTATAACCCATTGCCTACGGGAAACCGTGTGGTCCCTGTGTTAATCCAGCGGAATAAGAGAAGTCAGTGGCCATCAGGTTAAATGTAGAACCATGTCTACGAAAACACAAAAACTCAGCGTGTGCATTATGTTTCGCTGTTTTGAACCTTGAAACTACTTTTTATAGATTTTCAAAAAACATTGTAGTCGTTTTATACATCACCGACGTATCATTATTATGCGCTATTTTTCGACAGACTTTTGAAATCCTCTCGATTCTTTTAGATTGAGGTAAAAAGATACCATCTTTTTTAAAAAGGTACAATCGAATTTCCCCATTGTGGATGACATTACGAACGCTTCCATTTTTATCGGATTTAGATCAAGAATTGACACGGAATGAAATCTGATTATATAAGGTACTTATCAACCAGCATTTTCTGATCGTCAAGATGGTTGATAAAATGTGCCGGTACAAATTTAGACTTTTAGCTGTACTTTGAGAGGTTCATAGAAAGTCATATGTGGAATTCAAGCATGGTCATTTCCAGTGATGATCACTACTGAGTAAGTGAAATAAAAATGTAGACATGATTCAGGTGCAGAATTGAGGACCATTGAACGCTAGTGGGAAGGGTGGAAGTTGATTTAGAGTGCATAAATCTGTTTGATCTTTGTTAATCCTTTAAGTTTTGGATCTAAACAATTAATTTCTTCGTCGGTACAAAGAGATTCAGAATTGGAAAAAAAATATTCGTTTGAAAATATGAGGCAACAAACAAATACGAAAAAAAAATGAGAATCAGATTCTTTCCTTGAATATGCTGATAATATGATACGATGTTTCTCTCGTCAACTTGTCGGAATGTTATCTAATATCGTCGGCGTGTATATCTTATTTACACTTGTGTCGTGAACGGACAGTTTAAGTCAAGCAATCAATGCTGACTTATTTTCTACATCAAATCAGCGAGCGTTTTTATTTACATTCTACAAAACATAACCATGTTATCAATACATGAGGAAATATGGTTTGGTTTTTTTTTCGTTTTTTATGGGGCTGAGTCCTGGTTCTTTTGAACATTGGACTGTATTTTTGTTGTATGATTTAAGTGGTGTGAAATAAAATAAAACAACAAGTATTTGAAATAGATTTACTCAATATTTCATTTCTTTGTATCAACTTGTAATAGTTATGTACATTCCTGATCGTTTAATGTGAAATACTCGTATCTCAGAAAAATATTTTGTCTTTTTCAATTCATGATTTTGAAACGTTTAATTTGCTCTTGGTGCTGCGCCACACACCCCTCCCGATCTGAAGGTTTTACTCTTAACCTTTAATCTGTATCACTGATAGATTGATTGATTGGAACATAATCATTCAGGTTTACAGACCACTCTCTACTGTAGCTGCGCCGTGAAAATGAATTTCATCTATATTTCATTTGTAATTGTGCTTCTTACAATGAATGGAACATGGCTTCCAATTATCTAGCTAGGAAAGCTAATATAATCCCCTTGTTTCATTCCATATAATGTATTGTCAGTCGATAATAACCCTTTTTCCCCGAGTGACTTTAGATCCTGTCATGAATTGTAGATGTGGAATGTGTGTTGTGTTGTCGCGTTGGGTTTTTCGTTGCCATGTTGAGGTCTCTAAAAGTATAATGTTTAATACATGAGATCAAGACTATTTCAAGCCCAACTTTTTCGTCGATATTCCTAAATACTCTGCGATTCGTTTTTTTTTTAATTATGAATATTGTATATCATAGTTACAGTACAGTAAGCTACGAAATATACTCTTTTTTAAAATGAAGAGTTATTTCGTTAGAGAATCCTAAGTGATCACTTAAGCACAACATTGGGTTTTTACCATATTATAAACATGAATAACAAATCACTTTCGAAAATATTTCTATGTGGATGTTTTGCATCTATATCTCGTGTGCATTATTTTTCTCTTCTTAATTTCATTATAATATCTGTTTCCAGTCACTATACCTCAAGCAAATCGTATCATATGATATTCTCCTTTTATGTCATAAAAGTTCAACTAAAGTTCTAATTTTCCAAATTGCATAAAATGTTCTCAGATCATTTCATGCATGTTATGAGCTATATTATAAAACGTTTTCCATACGTAAAGGGCTGGTTACATTTGTCCTATCACGATAACCAGTGGCGGATCCAGGGTGGGCACGTGCCCCCCCCCCCCCGGCCAAAAAAAAAGGCTTTTTTTTTTTTTTTTTTTTTTTTTTGCTTGTCAGGGAATTATGGAGGGAAACTGGACACCCATAAGCCCCCCCCCCCCCCCCCCCCCGAGCGAATTTTGAAGGTCTAGCGAAAAAAATTTGATTCACCTTTTCCTTATGAACATGCCCTGGATATATATGTACACTGTAAAAAAAACTGTAATTTTACAGCAAATCTGGTGTCAGCAGAGTCGCCATAACTTCTGATGTAAAAATACAGATTAGTTGTACCTTTTTCCTATGACACTGATGTACAAATAACATCAGATTAGCTGTTATGAGTAAATACAGAACTAATCTGTATTTTTCCCCTGTAAAAATACAGATATTTTTTACAGTGTAGTTGAACATTAGAGTTCCCTTTATATCTCGTTTTGAAAATTCACATGCATAATATCAGTCTATTATTTAATTTGATTCACCTTTTCCTTATGAACATGCCCTGGCTATATTTGCATAACCCATTGCCTACGGGAACCGTGTGGTCCTTGTGTTAATCCATTGGGAATAAGAGAAGTCAGTAGTCATCAGGTTAAATGTAGAACCATGTGTACGAAAACACAAACTCAGCGTGTGCATTATTTTTCGCTGTTTTGAACCTTGAAACTACTTTTTATAGATTTTCATAAAACATTGTAGTCGTTTTATACATCACCGACGTATCATTATTATGCGCTATTTTTCGACAGACTTTTGAAATCCTCTCGATTCTTTTAGATTGAGGTAAAGAGATACCATCTTTTTTAAAAAGGTACAATCGAATTTCCCCATTGTGGATGACATTACGAACGCTTCCATTTTTATCGGATTTAGATCAAGAATTGACGCGGAATGAAATCTTTGTAAACGCTCCGAGCCTTACGGGAAGGGCGTACTAAATGCTTATTGTATTGTATTGTATTGTATAATATAAGGTACTTATCAACCAGCATTTTCTGATCGTCAAGATGGTTGATAAAATATGCCGGTACAAATTTAGATTTTTAGCTGTACTTTTTAGACGTTCATAGAAAATCATATGTGGAATTAAAGCTTTTTCATATCCAATGATGATCACTACTGAGTAAGTGAAATAAAAATGTAGACATGATTCAGGTGCAGAATTGAGGACCATGCACGCTAATGGGAAGGGTGGAAATTGATTTAGAGTGCATAAATCTGTTTGACCTTTGTTAATCTTTTAAGTTTTGGATCTAAACAATTAATTTCTTCGTCGGTACAAAGAGATTCAGAATTGGAAAAAAAATATCTGTTTGAAAATATGAGACAACAAACAAATACGAAAAAAAAATGAGAATCAGATTCTTTCCTTGAATATGCTGATAATATGATACGATGTTTCTCTCGTCAACTTGTCGGAATGTTATCTAATATCGTCGGCGTGTATATCTTATTTACACTTGTGTCGTGAACGGACAGTTTAAGTCAAGCAATCAATGCTGACTTATTTTCTACATCAAATCAGCGAGCGTTTTTATTTACATTCTACAAAACATAACCATGTTATCAATACATGAGGAAATATGGTTTGGTTTTTTTTTCGTTTTTTATGGGGCTGAGTCCTGGTTCTTTTGAACATTGGACTGTATTTTTGTTGTATGATTTAAGTGGTGTGAAATAAAATAAAACAACAAGTATTTGAAATAGATTTACTCAATATTTCATTTCTTTGTATCAACTTGTAATAGTTATGTACATTCCTGATCGTTTAATGTGAAATACTCGTATCTTTTTCAATTCATGATTTTGAAACGTTTAAGTTGCTCTTGGTGCTGCGCCACACACCCCTCCCGATCTGAAGGTTTTACTCTTAACCTTTAATCTGTATCACTGATAGATTGATTGATTGGAACATAATCATTCAGGTTTACAGACCACTCTCTACTGTAGCTGCGCCGTGAAAATGAATTTCATCTATATTTCATTTGTAATTGTGCTTCTTACAATGAATGGAACATGGCTTCCAATTATCTAGCTAGGAAAGCTAATATAATCCCCTTGTTTCATTCCATATAATGTATTGTCAGTCGATAATAACCCTTTTTCCCCGAGTGACTTTAGATCCTGTCATGAATTGTAGATGTGGAATGTGTGTTGTGATGTCGCGTTGGGTTTTTCGTTGCCATGTTGAGGTCTCTAAAAGTATAATGTTTAATACATGAGATCAAGACTATTTCAAGCCCAACTTTTTCGTCGATATTCCTAAATACTCTGCGATTCGTTTTTTTTTTAATTATGAATATTGTATATCATAGTTACAGTACAGTAAGCTACGAAATATACTCTTTTTTAAAATGAAGAGTTATTTCGTTACAGAATCCTAAGTGATCACTTAAGCACAACATTGGGTTTTTACCATATTATAAACATGAATAACAAATCACTTTCGAAAATATTTCTATGTGGATGTTTTGCATCTATATCTCGTGTGCATTATTTTTCTCTTCTTAATTTCATTATAATATCTGTTTCCAGTCACTATACCTCAAGCAAATCGTATCATATGATATTCTCCTTTTATGTCATAAAAGTTCAACTAAAGTTCTAATTTTCCAAATTGCATAAAATGTTCTCAGATCATTTCATGCATGTTATGAGCTATATTATAAAACGTTTGCCATACGTAAAGGGCTGGTTACATTTGTCCTATCACGATAACCAATGGCGGATCCAGGGTGGGCACGTGCCCCCCCCCCCCCCCCCGGCCAAAAAAAAGGCTTTTTTTTTTTTTTTTTTGCTTGTCAGGGAATTATGGAGGGAAACTGGACACCCATAAGCCCACCCCCCCCCCCCCCCGAGCGAATTTTGAAGGTCTAGCGAAAAAATTTGATTCACCTTTTCCTTATGAACATGCCCTGGATATATATGTACACTGTAAAAAAAACTGTAATTTTACAGCAAATCTGGTGTCAGCAGAGTCGCCATAACTTCTGATGTAAAAATACAGATTAGTTGTACCTTTTTCCTATGACACTGATGTACAAATAACATCAGATTAGCTGTTATGAGTAAATACAGAACTAATCTGTATTTTTTCCCCTGTAAAAATACAGATATTTTTTACAGTGTAGTTGAACATTAGAGTTCCCTTTATATCTCGTTTTGAAAATTCACATGCATAATATCAGTCTATTATTTAATTTGATTCACCTTTTCCTTATGAACATGCCCTGGCTATATATGCATAACCCATTGCCTACGGGAACCGTGTGGTCCTTGTGTTAATCCATTAGGAATAAGAGAAGTCAGTAGTCATCAGGTTAAATGTAGAACCATGTGTACGAAAACACAAACTCAGCGTGTGCATTATGTTTCGCTGTTTTGAACCTTGAAACTACTTTTTATAGATTTTCAAAAAACATTGTAGTCGTTTTATACATCACCGACGTATCATTATTATGCGCTATTTTTCGACAGACTTTTGAAATCCTCTCGATTCTTTTAGATTGAGGTAAAGAGATACCATCTTTTTTAAAAAGGTACAATCGAATTTCCCCATTGTGGATGACATTACGAACGCTTCCATTTTTATCGGATTTAGGTCAAGAATTGACGCGGAATATAAGGTACTTATCAACCAGCATTTTCTGATCGTCAAGATGGTTGGTAAAATGTGCCGGTACAAATTTAGATTTTTAGCTGTACTTTGAGAGGTTCATAGAAAGTCATATGTAGAATTCAAGCATGGTCATTTCCAGTGATGATCACTACTGAGTAAGTGAAATAAAAATGTAGACATGATTCAGGTGCAGAATTGAGGACCATGCACGCTAGTGGGAAGGGTGGAAGTTGATTTAGAGTGCATAAATATGTTTGACCTTTGTTAATCTTTTAAGTTTTGGATCTAAACAATTAATTTCTTCGTCGGTACAAAGAGATTCAGAATTGGAAAAAAATATCTGTTTGAAAATATGAGACAACAAACAAATGCGAAAAAAAAAATGAGAATCAGATTCTTTCCTTGAATATGCTGATAATATGATACGATGTTTCTCTCGTCAACTTGTCGGAATGTTGTTTAATATCGTCGGCGGGTATATCTTATTTACACTTGTGTCGTGAACGGACAGTTTAATTCAAACAATCAATGCTGACTTATTTTCTACATCAAATCAGCGAGCGTTTTTTTATTTACATTCTACAAAACATAACCATGTTATCAATACATGAGAAAAAATGGTTTAAAAAGCTTTTTTTTGTTGTTGTTGTCGTTTTTTTATGGGGCTGAGTCCTGGTTCTTTTGAACATTGGACTGTATTTTTGTTGTATGATTTAAGTGGTGTGAAATAAAATAAAACAACAAGTATTTGAAATAGATTTACTCAATATTTCATTTCTTTGTATCAACTTGTAATATATAGTTATGTATATTCCTGATTGTTTAAAGGGAAAGTAACCTCAGCGTATGAATTAGCTTATTTTGAATGGTGTAGTATATGCCTCTTATTTGATACATGCAATTTCATGTAAAAACACAGGATATAGATATAAATCACTATTTTCCAGCCAAGTTATCGTCTGCTAGCAATAATAAGGGGGCTGCCATTACTTTATGTGTACACGAACATATTTTTCATCCCAAGTAAAATTTCCTTCATCGTTAACTTGTAATTGATTTTTAGAGGACAAATATATATTAGATAAAGTCACATATTCTGAAATGTAAGTTTAGTTTTATATATTTTTTAAAAGGTCTTAATTTGTTCATAAAAAATATACTTCATAAAAAATATACGTCAAGGACGGAGAATTGACGTCAAGGACGGAGACAATCGTAACAATACCAAAACAAAGCGAGGAATCTGCTTTACAGGATGGCTATTAGAACTCATGGGTCGTCAATTATCTAGGCCCATGGCCAATAACAATCGTAATACAATCAGAACAAAGCGACGTATCTGTTGTAAAGGTAGGCTATTATCAATGCATATGGTACCTAATGATCCGTGTCATGCACAAAATGGCAGCCTCCATGGAAAGACGTAGCAGACAATAGGTGCATCTAGAATATCACGTGGGGTTACTTGTCCTTTAATGTTGCAAGGGAGAAATACTCGTATCTTTTTCAATTCATGATTTTGAAACGTTTAAGTTGCTCTTGGTGCTGCGCCACACACCCCTCCCGATCTGAAGGTTTTATCCTTAACCTGTATCTGTATCACTGATAGATTGATTGATTGGAACATACTCATTCAGGTTTACAGACCACTCTCTACTGTAGCTGCGCCGTGAAAATGAATGTCATCTATATTTCATTTGTAATTGTGCTTCTTACAATGAATGGAACCTAGTTTCACTCAGGTTAGTTTCGAACATGGCTTCCAATTATCTAGCTAGGAAAGCTAATATAATCCCCTTGTTTCATTCCATATAATGTTTTGTCAGTCGATAATAACCCTTAAGCACAACATTGGGTTTTTACCAGAAACTGTAAACATGAATCACTTTCGAAAATATTTCTTTGTGGATGTTTTGCATCTATATCTCGTGTGCATTATTTTTCTCTTCTTAATTTCATTATAATATCTGTTTCCAGTCACTATACCTCAAGCAAATCGTATCATATGATATTCTCCTTTTATGTCATAAAAGTTCAACTAAAGTTCTAATTTTCCAAATTGCATAAAATAGGCTCAGATCATTTCATGCATGTTATGAGCTATATTATAAAACGTTTTCCATACGTAAAGGGCTGGTCACATTTGTGCTATCACGATAACCAATGGCGGATCCAGGGTGGGCACGTGCCACCCCCCCCCCCCCCCCGCCAAAAAAAAGGCTTCTTTTTTTTTTTTTTTTTGCTTGTCAGGGAATTATGGAGGGAAACTGGACACCCATAACCCCCAAACCCCCCCCCCCCCCCCCACCCCCAATGAGCGAATTTTGAAGGTCTGGCGAAAAAAATTGTTGTCGACGTCAACTGTTATAATTTGTTTAGGACTATTTTTTTTTCTTCCTCTAATTTATTATATGAATCATCCTTACGATTAAAATCTTGTACCTTGCAATATGACGTATGGCCTATGAGATTGGTTCAGATAATCTATTTACAAAGGTTGGAGTATATTGCTGATGACCGTAAGCGACAGTTGTATTGTAATAACTGAATTCCTTGTGTCAAGCAAATTAACGTCGGGAAGGTTTCGGAGAGGTCTTCGGGGTATTTTGCATAGTAAATATATGGACCCTCATATTGTGTTCCTTAGGTTACTGGGTTCAGATCATGGAAATGAATAAATTATGATGAACAATTTTCTCGAGGAACTCTTTCACGACTTCTTGATTTTTAAAAGGAGGTTTTTTTTTTTTTGGGGGGGGGGCTATAACATTCAGCATCAATAATGAAAACAGTTTACATTTATACCCAATCCACGACTATCCAAAATCCTATCCAAAACATGATAAGATATTAATTCGCGAGTAGGACAAAAAAAAGGACTTGCGTGTCAATAAATGCAGTGTGCCAAACCGCGTAGGGCATATATATACAATTTTCTTTACCTTTTTTTTTTAGAATGAATATATCCATTCATCCACTCGCATATAAACCCGCACCCACATTTACATACGCACACACGCACATCCCGATTAATAAATGACGATGGTTTGAGTTGAGATGTAAACCAGGCGGCGCATCCCGGACAGATTGCAGGCCCCGATCAATGACTGAAACTATGATCAAAGACGTTTCTAAGGCTACAGACCCCGTGCTTTCAGGACACCAGCTGTTCTGTTCACACGGAAAGGAGGGTATCATGATAAATGGCATGCAATATTTAGTGGTAATGTATTGGACGCAATCGACCAGCTTTTGACTGAAGAGGATTCGAGCACAAACAACATGATGGATAGCAGAGCTATATATATATATATATATATATATATATATATATATATATATATCATTTAATATGTTTTCAATGCCAAACTATACCACTACGTATGTCTGAAGGTAGATAACAATTTTGGTAGATGGCACATATACATAGTCAGTGGCGGATTTAGAGGAGGGGTGTAGAGCCCACAAATGTAAAAATCAACCACAAATGTAAAAACATTGCACCCGCAAATTTCAAAATAACCACATATGTCATAACATGTGAACCACAAGTGTAAATATAACCACAAATATTTAACAAATCGCCCACAAATGTAACTAGAAAGGCCGTCAAAGGCGGCAGACCCACGCCTTAACCCAATAGGTTTTGTTTTGTTGCGATTATTTTTGTAAGCAGTAGCCATTCAAAGGGGATAACAAGAGGCACATCCCCCCCCCCCCAATAAATTTTGCCATATCCAGGTCATAGCTTTGTGTGTCCCCACCCTTGAAAAAATTCTTCTGAAAAAGATATTTTATTATTGAAACATCCCTCCCCTAAAAGTAATTGATTAGACATGTCAGAGAGCGTGGCGTGGTGAGAAAAAAAATGTTAGCAATTTGTATTCAGTGTTCAGTCCAAGGCCGTACGCAGAAATTTTTTTCCTGGGGGGCAAGATGATCGCTTTCAAAGGAACCCATAACTTGAAGTCTAAAACCCGATTAAAAAAAAGTATGATTTTGAAATTTCTGGGGGGGGGGGGGCAACTGCCCCCCCCCCCCCCTCCCGCTGCGTACGGCCTTGGTTCAGTCATGTCAGTGTTAGTAAATGTATTCATGTTCTATCTTTACATTGCAATTCGGGTTGTTGTTTTTTTTTTTCATCGGGCTTGGATAAAATAAATATGACGACAAAAGAAGTTGGATCTCGACTTGAAAATGACGTGCATGCGAGGCACAGAGCTTACTCACTCAGTACTACAGTCAGCCGGCCCCAGGCACTTCGCGACAGTGCTGTGTATAGTTATGTACGTACACTACAGCTACTCAGCCACTCACTCAGATCAACACACGCGAACACTCGCGAGTGCGATAGACTCACTCACGTCGAACAAACGCACCAGATTTTCACCGAAAACAATTAAAATCACGTACTACACGTCCACCAGGATAAAATAAATCACAAAAACTTCCACAACAAAGTGGAAAGAACCGGGGAAAATAAACAGAAATGCACAGAAGATAAGAAATAGGAGAAATTAGACGTGCTAGGCTATACGTATACTGTATACCTAGCCGCTTTCGATTTCGCAACGAGAGTACAGTTCAAGCGCGAAAAATCCCTTGTTGCTGGGATACGTTGGCTTTGAATATTCATTGCAGGCTCGTGCGGATTTGAAGTGAAATAGCAAATAATGGGTCTAAAAGTCTTCTAAAATTCATAAACCTGAAATAGATTTTTGGTGAGACGAAGTAATGAGTGTTTTGATTGACCAAAATATTTCTGCATCGGCAGGCGAAGTTTGGGGTCATCAAACTTTCTAGTTTCTATCCTGTCACTCTCTGAACTGAAGTTCCTATACTTTACTACAGGGTCAAAAGTTCAAGGTCACACAGAATTTGCAGGGGTCAACCAATCATCACCAAAATCTAATCGATTCTTTCCTGTCACTTTCTGAACATTCCCTGAAAATTTGGTGCAAATCCGTTCACCCGTTCTCTTGTTATCTTGTACACAAACAAACAAACAAACAAACAAACAAACAAAAAAAAAAACATACGGAGCCCTTTACATAACCCTGCCGATTTCATCGGCGTGGGTAAAAATCGGTTTAACCACAAATGTAAAAATTTCCATTTTTTTTTTCCTATTCAAAGTCCTTTATCCAATTGTTTGTGTATGAAAATTCTAGTGCTTGTTTTGAGGATATATCACTGAGATTGTGACAAAAGAGTACCTTATAGCATCATGTATAGAAAAGAAAGTACGTCATTACCCACGCCGATGAAAATCGGCAGGGTTATGTAAAGGGCTCCGTATGTTACCCACGCCGATGAAAATCGGCAGGGTTATGTAAAGGGCTCCGTATGTTTGTTTGTTTTTTTTTTTTTGTTTGTTTGTTTGTTTGTTTGTTTGTTTGTTTGTGTACAAGATAACAAGAGAACGGGTGAACGGATTTGCATCAAATTTTCAGGGAATGTTCAGAAAGTGACAGGAAAGAATCGATTAGATTTTGGTGATGATTGGTTGACCCCTGCACATTCTGTGTGACCTTGAACTTTTGACCCTGTAGTAAAGTATAGGAACTTCAGTTCAGAGAGTGACAGGAAAGAAACTAGAAAGATTGATGACCCCAAACTTCGCCTGCAGATGCAGAAATATTTGGGCCAATCAAAACATTCATTACTTCTTCTCACCAAAAGTCTATTTCAGGTTTATGAATTTTAGAAGACTTTTAGACCCATTATTTGCCATTTCACTTCAAATCCGTACGAGCCTGCAATGAATATTCAAAGCAACGTATCCCAGCAACAAGGGATTTTTTGCACTCGAACTGTACTCTCGTTGCGAAATCGAAAGCGGCTAGGTATACGGTATTCGTATAGCCTAGCACGTCTAATTTCTCCTCTATTTCTTATCTTCTGTGCATTTCTGTTTATTTTCCCCGGTTCTTTCCACTTTGTTTTGGACGTTTTTGTGATTTATTTTATCCTGGTGGACGTGTAGTACGTGATTTTAATTGTTTTCGGTGAAAATCTGGTGAGTTTCTTCGACGTGAGTGTCTATCGCACTCGCGTGTGTTGATCTGAGTGAGTGGTTGATCGCTGTGTACGTATATACACTAGCACTGTCGCGAAGTGCCCTGGGGTTGACTGTAGTAATGAGTGAATAAGCTCTGTTCCTCGCATGCACGTCATTTTGAAGTCGAGATCCAACTTCTTTTGTCGTCATATTTATTTTATCCAAGCCCGATGAAAACAAAACAACAACCCGAATTGCAATGTAAAGATAGAACATGAATACATTTACTAACACACTGACATGTCACTGAACACTGAATACAAATTGCTAACATTTTTTTTCTCATCACGCCACGCTCTCTGACATGTCTAATCAATTACTTTTAGGGGAGGGATGTTTCAATAATAAAATATCTTTTTCAGAAGAATTTTTTCAAGGGTGGGGACACACAAAGCTATGACCTGGATTATGGCAAAATTTATTTTTTTTTTTGGGGGGGGGGGGGGAGATGTGCCTCTTGTTATCCCCTTTGAATGGCTACTGCTTACAAAAATAATCGCAACAAAACAAAACCTATTGGGTTAAGGCGTGGGTCTGCCGCCTTTGACGGCCTTTCTAGTTTTCTTCATAGAATTACTCATGATATTAAAATCATTGTCCATTCTTTTCTAAAAAGATCATAAAAGATTAATTCTTACTCTGTATATACTTTTTCCCTTCTAGTTCCCCATCTCATCGTTTGTGTAATTTATAGGGCTGCACTTTGAGGAAATATCACGCTGAGGTTATGACAAAAGAATAGGGTATATAATGTTTAGTTTGTGAAAGTACATGTGTAATTTATAGGGCTGCACTTTGAGGAAATATCACGCTGAGGTTATGACAGAAGAGTAGGGTATATAATGTTTAGTTTGTGAAAGTACATGTACGTGACCTTTCCTCATAAATCTACTCATTATTTTAAAATCATTGTCCATTATTTTTTCAAACTTATTTTTACTTCATATGCTACTCATACCATCTACCCTGATAGCAGAAAGTGGTAAAAATTACGTGATAATTACGTCGTGGTTTTCGTCTTTTTTACGTCCTGTAATTACGTCAATAAGACGACAACTTGCACCAACGCAAGACGTCAAGAGGACGTCTTATTTTGACGTCATCTGTACACTGCAAAAACTGAAGTGCTGAGCACTTTTTGAGGGCATGCATAGGGACTGCACTCAGAGTGCTATTGAATGCACACAGCGTGCTATTTCAGCACTTTCACGGGAGCTGGACCGGCTCCTTAAACTGCTAAACATTCACACACAAAAAATGATTTGGGCGAGCTTCGAACCAGGGTCCGCTGATCGAGAATTGCTGGCATTACCGCTAGACTAACTCACATTGTACGATTTAGAGCAGATCATATTGTTACATAGTGAATTTACGACACCACATAGTTCATGTTATCTACTTGACTCCCATGACTAAACTGGATTGCAAGAAGCATTTGTTAGTCCATCGGTAACGTCAGCGCCTCTCAATCAGCGGAACCTGGTTCGAGGCTCGCCACGGTCACATTTTTTTTTTGCTGGTAAATTAGCACACTACAAGTGCTATAAACAGCATTTCAGGTGCAGTCACTATACATGCCCCTAAAAGTAGCACTTTAGTTTTTACGGTGTACAAGACGTAGAGATGACGTCAAAATAAGACGTCCTCTTGACGTCTTGCGTTGGTGTAAGTTGTCGTCTTATTGACGTAATTACAGGACGTAAAAAAAACGAAAACCACGACGTAAATATCACGTCATTTTTAACACTTTCTGCTATCAGGGAAGAGGAATGAAGACGTAGAGATGACGTCAAAATAAGACGTTCTCTTGACGTCTTGCGTTGGTGCAAGTTGTCGTCTTATTGACGTAATTACAGGACGTAAAAAAGACGAAAACCACGACGTAAATATCACGTCATTTTTTAACACTTTCTGCTATCAGGGTAAGTTCTTTATCTGATCGTTTGTGTAATATAGGGCTGCACTTTATATGAGGAAATATCACACTCAGGTTGTGACAAAAGAGTAGCGTAATGTATAGTTTGCGAAAGTACACCACCCCCCCCCCCCCTCTCTCTCTCTCTCTCTGTCTGGCTTCTTTCTCTCTTTGTGTTTCTTTCCTCTCTACCAGCATCCATCCGTACATGCTTTACCGAGCAGCAGCATTTTGAAAATGACATGTAATACTCAGTTGTGCCGGATTTGGGTAAAACCGTGAAGACGTTAGTATCACATGCGAAAATTAATAAATAGAAATACCGGCTTTATGAGATATGGTACGTGAAATTCCCTTGCGTGATGGCATGCATTTAATCAGAAATTCATACAACACGGGTCAATACTAATTTTCCAGTGGTGGCATGGGCGCCCCCAAAATTTCCAAACTCAATAAATATCCCTCAAACGATGTAAAATGACCCATGTGAGGTGGGAAATTGCCATAATTTTGATATTTTTTCTGCCTTATGTGCCCTTTCTACCTGGTATTTCCATCTGGTAATGGAAAGTGCCACTTACTTTACTTTTATGAAAAATGTCACCTTTCTGTCGGCTTTGAAACTTCAGTTAAAAAAATTGTCTTCGATTGCAAGTACAATTTCAATACAAAACATGCCCTTTCTTTACCCCCAACAACGACAAAACATTGACCATACTTTATTTTATGATGAGGGTGTTATCCTTACCCTAATTATTAAAAGAAACATATGAAAACAGTCTTATCATGGGGTTTTAAAAGTAATGTTACATTTGGGTCATGTTCGCATTTGATCCTTTTTTCACGGTTTTACCCAAATCCGGCACAACTGAGCTTTTACATATCATTTCCAAAATGCTGCTGCTCTGTAAAGCATGTACGGATGGATGCCATCAAGATAAGCCAGTTCGGGTTAGCGCATGGTACAAATGACCCCAAATATCCACAGATATTTTAGACATGGAGGGTCCCTTTATGTGCACTTCAGAAAAATAACTCTGGGAGTGATAGAGGTGCCTCATGAATAGCTTTTGTTTCCCCCTTTAAAAAGAATACTTCCACCTGGATATCATGGAATGCACCATTAGTGCATAATTGAATAATGATTACATGACATTCATGAGCACATATCGAATATTAGTGTCAGTGGGTTTTAGAATTTGGTACAGATGACCTTTATCTGCTCATGCTCAGATTGCATCCCCGAAGTGGCTTATTATCATTTAAAAGCATAATACTTCTAGTTTATGGAAAATAGATAATTGTTGTCACATCGTGTGGTCACAATAACCCTTTGCTTTAGGGTTTCGTTTTTTTATGGGACGCACTGTATATCGGCGTAAAATAACGGAAATCGAGTAATTAAAGTCCCTCAAATATGTTTAGTCTGTCCTGTTTTATATCTTTCTTCAATAACATTTTTATTCCTTAATCACTCAAATTAATGGAAATCCGTTTTTTTTTCAGTTGAGATAATCAGTGAAGTAAATAGATCTGATTACGTAAGAAAATCGTTTGAGTATATTTCTATTAGCATTTGTTCATACTTAACCGAAATACTTGTTCATGTACATTTTATGACTTTATTCATTTCGATAAACATCAGTGTATTTCAGGAATTTCCATATTTTTTAATAGTATGGGAGAGCCAATACAAAGATAAAAACTTTGATTTTCAACCGTAGACATCATTATTATGTAACTTAGAATAGCAAAAAGAAAGGAGAAAGTCAATACCTAAACAGGTCTATATTATATTATTCTATAAGGCCTTCTCAACTTAATGTATCAATGTTTGTATGATCACATTTCTGTCCTTATAGGCCTATATACATGGCTGCCTGAGCGTTTTATCTGAATGTGAGAAAAACAACAAATACATTAGTTAAATGAAATACATTACAGATTCGTGTGACAACTTTTTGTCAAATAAACAAACATCTGAATTTTGTATATGTGACGTCACGAATAATACTTTTAAAAATGGTAAAGACAATGATTCCATTGACTATGATATTTCTTTTAAATACGAATTCTTTAAATGCACTTCTTTACTTCTTACATCATATTTACCTGTGGAAAAGACAGACCTTTGAGTTGTTACGGCATCAACTATTCGAACGACTTTAATCACGGAAATGTAACTACATTTCCTTGCTGTGATTAATGGATTTCCCTTCATATTTACGCAGATAATGAACCGGTATATTGATACCAGTACAGAGTGACTCAGGGCTGCGAGAGAGATAGAGAGAGAGAGAGAGAGAGCGAGAGAGAGAGGGGGAGGGGGAGAGGGGGATGGGTAGAGAGGTGAGAGTTGAGATAAAAGAAAAATGAAAGGATAAAAGCAACGAATAACATAACGAAAGATAGAAAAATGATAGGATAAAGACATACATGTATATACACTATGAACATGACGAACAAAGAAGCGGACAATTTATGCAGCTCCTCATTGTACCCTTCACAATTGCACTGGTTAACAAAAGAACATCCATTCATTGCTATCCTGTAAAAATATGTAGAACAGGTGTCACATAATAGCAGTGAAGGGATGTCCTTTTGTCTACTAGAGCTATTGTGGAGGTAGAATGAGGAGCTGCATAAATTGTCCGCTCTCTTTGTCATCGTGTTCATAGTGATATATATATATAAACGACTAATGGGTACATTAGGAGGACAGTTTTTGTTCTTTTTCTTTGTTCAACTGTCGACCTAATGTACCAACTGTCGACCTAATGTAGGGGTCGCTATTATGACGGAATAAACTGCATTGTTAGGTGTCGACTTAATGTACCCGTTAGTCAGAGAAGATAACGAAAGAAATGCAAGGATAAAGAACAATATAACAAAAACAAAGAGCAATTAAACAATGACTTAAAATTCATTAAAATATTAATTGATTAGTTAATTTATTTATTTATTCACTGAAAAATTAAGCACATGTAATCAATTCATGCCATGCTCCATAATGTCACCTTTTTTCTCCTCTTTTCTTACTCCCCACCAAAAAAAAATACTTAACATACAATTACTGCAAAAAAGTTCAAAAATTTCGGCCAGTGCGCCGAACCGAGGCCGGACTGTTTTAATTCAAAGCCCCCTATAGAGTAGTATTGTATGTGGAAACAAGAAATTAGCCCAGTTAGTCATTAGACGAAACGATGATTAGACCATACGGCTATTAGACCGAATGACAATTAGACCAAATGTTTATTAGACTAAATGGGTGTTGACTAAATATTATGTATCATATTGTGTTCTTTTTATGTGGAGATAAATAAATAAATAAATGATGATAGACCAAATGATGTGTAGACCAAATGGGTAGGCCTATTTGGGGTCCGCTCGCTATTCATAAGGACCGCTATTCATAGAAAACCGCTACTGATTTAACAGGCGTTATGAATAGCGGTCCTTATGAATAGTTATGAATAGTAGTCCTTATGAACGGAGGTCCTTATGAATAGCGAGGTAATATGTCTATGATTTGCTCGCTATTTAGAGGGACCGCTATTCATACAAAACTGCTTTTCATTTAGTCACGCGTTATGGATGGTTAGTAGACCAAAGGGCTAAAAATAGGCGAATTGATTATAGACCAAATGGTAATTAGACGAAATGAAAATTAGACCAAGTGGTAAATGGACGATATGATGATTAGACCAACCGGTTTTAGCCGAAATAGATATTGAACCAAGTGAACATTAGACGAACTGATTATTAGACCAAGTGGTGTTTAGACCAAATGGGTTTCAGACGAATTGGCTATAGATGAAGTGGTGATTAGACGAAGTGATTTAACTGATTATTAGACCAAATGATGTTAGACCTTTTGGTTATTAGACCAAGTGGCAATTTACCATAATAACTTACATCGGTGCATTATATGCAAGCAATCAGTTTTTACATTTGCGGTCGACATGTTATGACATTTATGGTAAAAATGAAAATTTTTACATTAGTGGTTAAACCGATTTTTACATTTGTGGGCGATTTTTATTACATTTGTGGTTATTTTTACACTTGTGGTTGACATGTTATGACATTTGTGGTTATTTTGACATTTGCGCGTGCAATGTTTTTACATTTGTGGTTGTTACATTTGTGGGCTCTACAGGGGGCACATCCGGCCCGTGCCCCCCCCCCCCTTTGGAAAAAAATGTATACATTGTGCCCCCCCCTCCTTTTAGAACGAAAATCTTCTCTTTTTTTTTTGCTTGTCAGAGAATTATGGAGGGGAACTGGACCCCCATAACCCCCCCCCCCCCCCCCCCCTCCCCCGAGCGACTTTTCGTGAGCTGGCGAGACCAAAAAATATGGATCTCCATTTTTCAAAAGTTAACAAACCTGCATTTGTGTGCTCCCCCCCCCCCCCCCCCTTATACATCCTGGATCCGCCCCTGTATATAGTAACAACACAGTACTCAATTTAGTAAAAAAAGTCATGGTGATGTCCACGTTAATGATGTACTCTCCCGCAATCTCAGATCGGCTCAGAAAGATTTCAGTCCAAAATATTAGATCAACGTTAATTTAGTAGATATCATCATCGTCGTCGTCGTCGTCGTCGCCATAACTAATCGTCAAACCAATAAGAAATGACAGAAAATGCAAAAAATATTGACAGAATGAGAATATTATATAATTCATATCATTGTTGCTATATATATGTGGAGCAATCAGCTATACGGTTACGTGATGGAAGTGAAATGATTTGTTTGGTATTTTTCTCTTTCTTTATTTCACTTTACCCTTGATTGACAGCGCATAGAGAAGTGAACGCTTTTAATGCGCTTCATAAATATTGTATTATTAGCTTATTATTATTGATAACATTCAACAAAAACCGTTTTCATTTCTATTATGCTTGCATTCCCCCTCCAAAGTTACTCTCTATCACCAAATGACCCTACTCCCCATCCTCCCCCTCCTCCCCCCTCCCCATGGTTCTAATGTATAGGCTAAACACCAAATGTTTACACCATAATCATAATCACACACACTGTCTAAATACTAAACAGTGTGTGTGATTATGGTGTAAACATGTAATATGTAACCTGTACAATAGAACCATTTAAAAGGTAAACCACTATCTAATAAACACCTAAGGCGTGATGACAATAAGCACAACATTGTGTTTAGCTCGTTCAATGGATCCACTACAGACAAAATTTCCACATGATTATTATGCTGGTATCACGATATGAAACACTGCAATGACTTAATTTACACGAGCTATACGACGTTTTGAGTGTTAAGTTACCAACCTATTCTAGACATTAATATCTTAGCGAGTGTAATGTTCGCAAAACCATCTTTGCCTATATAATATGAATGCTGGTAAACCATTAGACAAAGCCATGGCGCAAAATCAAACCTACTATGTTTCAGGGCCCTAATTCCGTGATTTATTAATAAATATTCAATGAAAGTATTCATTCCTCAAACCAAACTATAGATGGGTTAATATTTTATTTTTGCCTATTGGAAGAATATCGTTTGACTCAACAATAATAAATTTTCCGTGGATATGTTCGATGCATCGCTTCCATTAATTGCCCCAATTTGATTATAAGATTAATTGGCCGTTAAATATTGAACGCCCAATAGCCCTAATTTAATCGTATTTTCCGAAACGATAAGAAGAAATCGTTTGCACGCGCTTTAATGGCTTTTCTAAAATAATAAGGATGAGATGAATGAACGTTATACGGTGATGATTATATAAATCCAGGCAAAATAAATCTAAGATTATAATGATCATGTGGTCTTTGCTTGATGACCCGTTGAAACTCTATATTCAATTTTAGAAGCGCGTATAAACAGACAATAAAGCGCGCCCCTCGAATCAAATACAAACGTGACGTCCAAATTGTAGATGATACAATGTACTATAAAAGCAGCATTTTCTTTATGCAGTGTCGTATCTAAGTGGGCAGGGGGCACTTGCGGCTCTTGAAGGGGCGCAAAACAAGAACGAAACATTATGGTCCTTGAGTAATATATGCGGCCCAAATCTAGGGTTAAAGGGAGCGACAAGTCGCAATCTATGGGCGGTTTTACAGTTGGCTGCTCCTTTCTCTGGATCAAAGTTCAAAGCGACTTCAATTTATCGCGCGCAGCTAATAAAAGTTCGCACATTGACCCAAATTTGAGTAAACAAGATCGCCCGTTCTTTATTCCAGTATTTGAATCTCATTGGTCGGTTACGTATGTAGGGATTCGAGTTAACGATCACGCGAGGAATTCGGCAATAACATTCCTTTGGTAGCGCACGATTGGACCTGATTGTATCCGAATTTCCCCGAGTCAGGCCAACTGGTCAGGCCCATGGATTACGACTTGCCACTCCCTTTAAGTGCATTAAAAATAGCGTGTTAAGGGTTTAAAATATAAAATATATCGCTTTGCTCCCTCTATAATTATGTTTCTTCAAGATTTTTTCATAATTTTGCGGTCCTGTGGTATAGGATGGTTTGTATGAAATAGCATTTGCAAATTTTCAAAGTTAGAACTAAATCCTAACTTTCAATTACCTTGTCAAGTTCCTCGTAATTCTATCGTTTGCCCCGACCGTCATAATCCATATAGATACGTACGCCTCTGTCTCAACTGCAATTTGCCAGATAAACCCAAGAGAATAGTTCTATGACGACTGGTGCATGACGTCACTTTTACAATTTATTCAGATAATATGACATTTATATGAATAGCAATAATTATGGATGATTCATTGATGCCTCACTTTCCACCGATAAATCACTGCATTGACAAATTATGATGAAATTACCGTACGTTTTCCTTTTTAATGCAGAGAATAAATTCAACAAAAATAATGTACGAAAAGGTGCAATTATGCCTCATAACAATTATGACCTGCAATACTACTGTTCGTAGCAGAAAATTTCAAATAGATTGTTGCAACAAAAATTGAATTAACAGTCAGGGTTGTATAAATCGTCGCTGTATTTTTTTTAATAGGGTCATAAATTGGAAAGGGATTAATAGGTCCATTAACGTATTGAAATGATTTAGAAACTTGCTGTCACGATCAGCTGAATTAGGTGATTCAAAAGGTGGTATTGATAAATATTCTAATACCAGTGTCAAAGATATTACTGTGATCTGGAAAATGAGGCGAATGACAATGTTTTATTGGCGACATCAGTGGGTCCAGGGGCCAAATGTTTTGAACAATAAAACAAAACATAGAAACACACAACCACTGGGGGAAAAGTAATATTTTTTCAGTCATATAGGTAAGTTATATTTCATCAAATGCGTATACCTTACGAAACGCGCTTAGGAAAAACAAAAGAATTTAAAACAGATACAAAATTGCACTTTATAGCTGTACTTTATAGCTGTACCAAACGATAATCACTTGCCTGATTTTTTTGCTAGGTAAGTCATTTAATTTCTGTTGAATTTTTTTCTAGGGAAAATTTAGGGTTAGTGATTAGCATTTAATAGTTGAGCTAAAAAGTTAAATTTTGCATCTCTTGAATTTCTTTGTCTCTCTGAGCGCATTTCGTAAACGCATTGGAGGAAAAATAACTTACCTACAAAATAACTTGAAAATATACTATGAAAAATGTCTGCTTTTTCACTATGTAGACAGATGTATATAATTACTTTCGTTTTCCATTTAAACAAAAGAACTATTTATCTCTAAGTTCAACAAATAGGGCTTCCTCTCTCTATTAATATTTGACTTCTGTTTCATTCCATAATATACTCTTTTATTCACTCTCTCTCTCTCTTCATGTCTGTCTCTCTCTCTCTCTCTTTCTCTCTTTCTCTTTTTCTCTCTCCTTTTCCTCTTCCATTTTATCTTCCCCTCTATTTCTCTCTCTCTCTTTCTATCTCTCTTTTCCCCTCCCACTCTCTTTCTCCCTTCTCTCTTTCAACCAAGGCCAATCTGTCAATCTTGTTCTTTCAACCATAGGTATACGGGTTCTTCTTGTCAAAAGGTATCAAATTGCATTTTACCGTTGGCCTGCTTTCTTTTATTTCTATAGACCAGCAAGTCAACCTCATTTGTGAAAGAGAGTGGTTTTCTTTTTTTTCCCACTATTCTCGTTCCTGCAAACATTTTCCACGTGAATACTTTATCTCCTTCTGCCATTTTTCCGTGTGAAGACAACGCATAATCGAGAAAATGGACGTCTAATCAGGAGGTACTAGACAAGCACCTCCTTGGTCTAATGCTATCCTTGGGTACTGTTTGCGTGACCCATTATCATTATCTGTTCATCACTACCCGTCATGGGTCCTGCGGGCAGTCCTTGCTTGGCTCCAGATCAAGCCTTCATCCATGTCGCCAGGAGCGCGGCTAGCCGAAAGCAGACAAGGAAGCTGAAAATTTTCCGACAACCAAAATTTTAAAAAAGGTCATAAATTTTCGCTATTTCATACAAGTCTCTGAAAAATCCAAAGTTGAAACCACATTCTTTTGAAGGGGTGGTCACAGCGATCCGATTTCAGAAGAAAATGTAATATCATTTGACAAATCATTTAAAACGAAAAATATTTTTGATTGAGGGTCTGAATAGTCATACAGATAGTAAAATGAATAATACGGCCTTTGCCGAGTTTTCTAGTCGGTGGAATTGCCAAATCGGCTCCGAGTCGTAGTGACGTCACAAATGTCGTACGACTGCCTACGATTTGAAACTAATTTTGCTCTTATTCCCTGTAGAAAACTGACAGCTCATCAAAACCCTTGGTTTAGGATTCATATTATAATAGGGTAGATTTCATTTGTTAAAATGCCAATATCTAATGACATAGCGATTTATTTCACAAATCGGATCGCAGACCGATCGTAAGGTGTGTGGTGGCCTTAAGGTACGTCATTTGGTTTCAAACGGAGGGGTATGGGACAGTTTCCCCTAGCCCGTAACTCCGCCACTGATGGTGATGACAGCGCATCTCTCAATCTGTTACATCTCAAGCAAGAAATGACCAATAGTCACGCTCTGTCTACCTAACATGGATAATGGCCTGTCATTCTCCTTATGTCCTGGACACTTTTTCCACCGTATATGCTTCCCGATTTTATTTCATGTCATTTACGCAAAAAATACAATAATAAAAAGGATACAACTTTATATGGGTACGATGCTGTTACAGTAAACCCTATGTGCTTCCACATATTAATGCACTCTGTGGTGACTGGGTGCACTTTGTTTCCTTAAGAAAAATTTAAGGAAAAATTTTCTCAGAAATTTAATAATCCTTCACGAAGCCATTAGCTAATTGGTTAAATGGTTAATGGGTCCTTTTCACAAAGCCATTCATTATACAGAGACTCTAAGATCTCTATGACCGCAGGTACATGGACAATATACATGATATAATATGACCACGGAGCTCTTAGCGGAGCTCACAAGCCCTTTCCAGGTCTCATGATTCGTCGCTTCAGCGTAAAAAGGGAATAGTGGTAACAATGAGCTCTATTCACTTTTAACATTGATGCCATGTTATTTATTTGAAAGAAAGTAACCCTGATATCTTTAGACACAATACCATTATGACCTCATCTTATGCAATCTATCTGAACATGCTGAAAGCATTTATTTTATACAGATTTAATTCTCGTTTCCATGGTCCTTTTATCAATGTTAAAAGATTAAGAGGGCGGGACAAAACTGGAAATTTGAGCTTCATGACTTATTTTACCACCGACGCTATAATTTGAGGAAAAAGAATCAACTCAGAGATACAAAGCAGAAATCGAATAAAAAGAGCAGAGGTAAAAGTGGTATAGAAAAATAAATTGAATAGAATAATAACTTGTTGAGGTGTAGGGTGTAATGAATGGTATTTGGTATTTTATGAAGAAACTTCATTGACATTGACATCAATATTTTGTTTTAAAATACAAAGCATTAGTATAAAGGAAATTAAAAATCATATTATGGAAATGAAATGGAAACAAAGAGAAAATATAGCAAATCATAATAGGACTACTCATGAACATGAACATGCTGAGCTTTCCCGTCTCTTTGCATTCCTCAGTCACACTAAGGACACCGACACTAGACCGAACAAAGAATTACATTACCCCCCCCCCCCCCTCCACATTTTTAAGTATAATCATTATTCTCATCATCGCTGTCGTCGTCTTTGTCGTTATTGTAATTAATATTAATTAATATTATGAACATACTACCAGCACCATCATCACTATCTTGTTCTTTGTTATTATCGTAATTATAATTGCAATTTTTAGGCATGGAATTTTGGCACACAGGGGGAAAAATATCCTCAGATTTCTCGATTTCCCGACATGGCTAAGAAAACAAGTCATGAATGGGGTCCCCCCCCCCCCCCCCCCACCCTTCTCCCACCTCTATAGCAACGCCCCTATTTAAACATCTCTACATGAATTAATTTTGTGTAATCTCTCAATCTCTGAGAGGTCCAAACTACTTACTAAAGGTAAGAAAATTGTTTTCTGTACATACAGAGCATGGGGGGGGGGGGGAGGCAAAACGGCACTTTGGTGTTTTTTCGATGGACAATAATTTTTATCAGCTTTCATATTTTTGGAATGTATACTCAAGGCTCTTTCTTCTGACAAAATTTGGTCCCTGGACTTCAAGGGGGAAAATTTACCCCAATTTTTAGGGGCCGTCTGACACCCCATCCTAACGGAAACATTTGTCAGTTGTTGTTATTTTTTTTTTTGTGAGTGTGTGTTTCGTAATTTCTTCAACCTTAATACGCAAGTGTCAGACACAATTTACCAGTATATCTCAACTCTGCCCACAACTGCAGAGGTTTCCAGCAAGTCAATCAACACACTATTCAAAACTATAACCTGGCACCCTGTTATAGAAGTTCTGACCGCAACGGAAATCTGCATGTGTGTTCGGAATACAAAGTTACAAACAGTAAAATGAAAAATTATCTCACCATGAATGATAACGACTATATATACAAAAGTCATGTACGCTGTAACACTGTCGGAGCTCTTATTTAGTGTAATGTGGGTCGACATGCGCAAATTATATTTATTATCAATAATTATCGCCTTTTTTTTTGCACATGTGTTCAAAATTGCAATACAGTGCACATTATATTGCAAAAATTATCTATAGTAATCTAGAAATTCTCACAGGGATTTTTTTTGTTATTGGATGAACGTACATGAAGTATGCGTGTTCCGTATTCAGTGTTGTTTTGCAAACTCTTATTGACATCAGGAAGGAAATTATACCTTTCCACCGCTTCCTGAGTGACTTTGCTAGGATGGTAGCCCTGGTGTATCAGTAACAGGTAAACAGAACGAATTCAAGAGAAGGTTGAGTTCTGGGAAAGGTGCAAAATAATTTGTGTGCTTTATCATTCCTTTTGTGTCAGTTTGGAAGACCATCCTAATAGAAACAGGATTCCTCATATCTGAAATATTAGGAGAAATAGCTTAATCAATCATTTATTTCCACCATAAAAAACATATTACAGATAATCAATACAAATCAGTATAATAAATAATAGTGGCGGGATCATAGAAAGCACAAATATAGGTTTGTTAAAAATGACCTCTTCATACAGAGTACATAAAAACAGAATTATAAGCAATGATAGAATATCAAGTGTACATAATTTCATAACACTAAAGAAAGGAATTAAGGAAGAAAAGAGAGGGAAGCATATACAATAATGTAGTGCATTTAACATTGTGAATCAAGCAGATGTCGCTTCTAAGCTCGTTTAAATTGGTTTACAGTCATACTATTCTTAAATTTAGTTGGGAGGCTGTTCCAAAGGATTGGGCCATTATAAAAGATTGAATTTTGTGTTACCGATGTGCGATTTAGAGGAAGATGGATATTTTGCGCATTCCTGGTATTGTAATTATAAATGAAACAATTTAGAGTGAAATAGTCATTATAAACCAAAAGGAGAAGGTTGTTAGATAGTTTAAACATGAAAATTGCGGTATCTAGAGTTAATAATTCATGGATATATAGGTAGGATTTGCATTTTCTTAAATAACGGTAAACTGGATGAAAGTTACGGGGATTGTGTGATAAGGCGAATTCCACGTTTCTGTAATTTATGAATTCGTTCAATATTTCTTTTAGAAGTGAAACCCCAACACTGAAAATTATTAGAACTTTGTAAATTGATACCAATGTTAACAAAAAAGTTATTAAAAGAATTTGCAATATCTTCATTTTTTATTATATTTACATTGTTAATTGCAAGTGACTCAATTTTGTTTTCTTTTTTATTCTTAAGATACTATTTATCATTTTCCAAGTGGACTTAATATTACATCTTACTTGATCAAACTTTCTATTATAATAATCTCTCTTAGCCTGTCGTAATATTACGAAATTTCTTGAAAGTTTGTTCTTTATACAATGATGGGTTCTTTAGATATTTTTATACAAAACTGATTTTTTTTATGGCAGAGTTTGAGTAAATTTTTAGTTAACCAAGGGTGGCGGTTCTTTTGCTTTATACACTAGGATTTAATGGGGAAACTCTCTTCATAAATATCCTTGAAAACACGTTAAAAAATTATTATAGCTTATGTCAATATTTATGTTTGATTGATTACAACTTCAACAATTCCTAATTTTCTCAGAGACTTCGCTCAAACTTTTACTAATCTGTTTCTCTAAGTTTTCTGATTTTATTGAAATGAAATAAATACCAGGGTGTACTTTCCCTTTCAAGATGCCAGGGGAGCGTTTCATGAAAGGAAGTTGTCAGATATTTTATCCGACACCTGTTATAAGCTACTGAAATCCTTGCCTCTGATTGGCCGAGAGCAAATTTGTCGGATAAAATATCCGACAAGTCCTTTCATGAAACGCCCCCCAGATTAAGCCCCGTTGATTGTTATGATGAAATAAGGGTAAAAGATGAGAGAAAAATCCCCAACTTGTACCTGGGCTCCGTAGCGCAATTAATTGCGATTAATTGCACATGTGATCCATGCGATTGATCGCCAAAAATAATCGTACGGTCAGTTGCTATTGCTTTGTGTTACTGGGCCCAGGTTAATTAAAATAAACATGAATATGAAATATACAAACCAGTGAAAGTAATGTTTCCGTGTCGATGACTTACAGACCCATCAACTGCTAAGCTTTGTGTTACGGGGATTTTGGTTTAATTAGAATTAAGAGGGAAATGAAATAGACAAACCAGTGAAAGCATTGCTTCCGTGTGTCGAGGTACAGATTCACCCTTTAAGTTTTTATTTATCTCTTAGTCCATGATCTGAATACTGTAGAAGCGAAAGAAGTATCTTACCATGACGTGCGGATATCCTCGCGGATAAGATACCCTGTGTCAGACGATCACTCCTGCCTTTCGTTTTCACCTAACTCTCTGACGTTCAATCACCCAAACTTGCTATCTTCACGCCATCTCATAAACGAATCTCGATGTGTTTAAAGCACGCTGACTGACGTTGAAAACAAGCCAATAGTAAAAACGAATGTTGTAGGCAGTTGTGAGGGGATCGAATTACCAATTTTGGCAAGTTTGATTACGTTTTATGCTCAAAGGGATAGTATTCCAAAGTGCAGACATGACTTTTCCGATGCCCGTATGAGGGATGTGAGGCGTCATTTACCTGACGTAAGACTACGTCAGCGCATTAATGTTATATGGGTACAAAAAGTGCATGGATACGCCAGTTATTCAAAGTATTGTTTTTACTCTTAATTTTGCCATTACTTTTTTACGATATTATTCTTTCATGACGCGCTAAAAGACTGTACAATTCACTGACGCGGTCCTAACGTCAGCAATTTGACGCCTCGTGTGAGCCCAGCTTTAAGCCCGGATCTCACAAGGCGTCATTTTGACTGCGTCATTACCTGCGCTAATCGAGTCTGTGGAAGGAATTAACCCCTACGCCACTATTTAAATATTGTTTGCACTCATTATATTTCAATCACTTTTTACAAAAGACCGTTCAAGTCACTGACTCGATCCTATAACGTCAGCAAATAGCGCCTCGTGTAAGCTGGGCTTTATCATCTTTATCAGTCACACATTTCGATAGGATTTGGCATTGTCCTTTGTGGTGTCCTTGTACAAAAGATTCGCAGAAATAGATATTTAGCCGTACCGTGCTGCGATCATATTTTGTGAATAGAGTTCTTTCCTTCTGGCCAGTACGAGCAATATTTGCTATGTAGTGTTGTTCTCTTTCCTAAATGTATAAGGAATTTTAAACGTTGACTGTACTTTGAGTAATTTGGGAAACTAGTTTCTTTTGTTCACTTTATAGTCCTTCCGTCTACTTTCACTCCGATAAACACAGGAAGATAAATGATACGACTCAGGAAGTCAGTGTGACATCTTCCTTTGGCATGCATCATATTTCCTTGTCTACTATTGATATCAAGGTTTGCCTGTAGAGAATCCATTTCAAAACTTTGGGTAAAATAAAACGGTCTAAACTTACACATTTACTTTATTTATTTTGCTATCCAGAAGGACATGCTTCATCTAATCCGTGTTCGGGTGTAGATTAATTTCCATGATCTTAAACTCGATAGTCCCAGGAATTCGAATTCGCTGCCCACATCTGACAGTGTAAAATAAATTTGGTTGCATGGAAACATGGAGTAAGGTCTGACAATATCGAAATAAGGTCTTAGTTTCTTTCGATATCTTATAAAATGCTGAAATACATGTTTATTTCCTCTTTATTTATTTCTTTCATAACAATATGAACAAAAGAAAATTGATAATTTCCAATGGTGTACATTTGTATTAATCCTGGCATTTTCTTTGATTTCAAGGCCCGTTGTTATGGATTTTAACTGAATTCTCTCTCTCTCTCTCTCTCTCTCTCTCTCTCTCGCTTTCTTATCTCTCTCTCTCTCTCTCTCTCTTGCTTTCTTATCTCTCTCTCTCTCTCTCTCTCTCTCTCTCTCCTCGACCTCGTTTCTCCTTGCAGGTGTGTGGGCTCTAGCAGTTATCCTGTCTCTGCCGCCGCTCACGAGGCGTTGGGGTGACTACGGCTATCTTCACAACCAATCCTTCTGCTTCTGCCGCTGGCGTAGCAGTATCTCCTACACCTTCTTCATGGTTGGTGTGTGTTTCGGCGGACCGTGCTCCGTTATGACCTTCTGCTATATCAACATCCTTAAAGTCGTCCGTCAAAGCAGGAAACGAGTCGCTAGCAACCCGATGCCGACCATGCAGCAAAGGTCTAAGACAACAGGTCTCGACTCTCCAAAGACCGAACTAAGGAAGTCTGTCCCCTCCTTCTGCGTTAACGGCAACAATGGTACACGGTCACCCTCAAAGGGTTCGGTCAATCCAACCGTTGATGACGTCAACGGCGGTGATGCAAGGCAAATGCTGCGGTCACAACTGAACGATATCTTGCGTTCTAAAACAATTCAAATGTCACCGAATAACTTGTCCCAAAAGAACATGTTGCAAAACGACATAGGCCTATCGGATTCAGATGATTCGCTGCCCAACAGAGCAGGGGGAAACAGTGCGGAGACCACTCCGGTAAAAGTGAACAGTCTCGGTTCATTGAAACCTAAGCAGAGAGAAATCATATGGATCGTTCCCGAGAGAAAATCATCCTTGGCAAGCATTGCCGGATCAGTATCGCCTAAAAATGTTGAAGACAACAACAGCAACAAACTTAACGGGAGTCCCAAGGGCCAGAAACCAACGGAAAAAAGTTCTCTCGCTCGTCTTGCTGTTCCAGTATCCACAGACGTTACGCGGAGAAAGCAGAGGAAGAAAAACCGATCCGCATCTGAGAAGCGACGGAAAGAGGAAGAACTCAAACTCACCAAGTCTTTCTTGGTCGTCATCTTCGTCTTCGTGCTGTGCTGGTTTCCCTTTTGTATCACCATGTTCTGGAGCGTTTTCTCAAAAAGGGACAACGCCGTCCCTCGTCCTGTAGACATAGGTACCCTGCTCTTGGGGTATTTAAACAGTTGCTGTAACCCCATCATCTATGGGGTAATGAACAAGAGATTCAGGGCAGGTTATAAGAGCATTCTCTGTAGGTGGAGACGGAGGAATACAGATAGCAGTAATACTACATTCCAAATAGATGGGATTAATCTGAACACATCTACCGTGGGATCGGTTGGATAATGATTGTGATGAGCTGATGAAAGGGAAAACCTATGGGAAAAACTAAGACTATGTCATTATCTGCGTTTGTAGTATATGCTGTGGATATAAACCAAGGGATAAGATGATAATAAATGGTCCTTCCTAATAGGAAAATGAGATCATGATCTGCATTGCATATCTATCATGTCTATATGGACAGAAAATAAACTGAGACGTTTTAATGGAAAGTAAACACAGAAAACACCTGGTTAAAAATGTCCCATGTATTTTTTTTCCTTGTATAATCGCATCAGTTCACCAGGAATTTGGTAATATGATTAGAGGAGATGCGCTTAAAATGACCAGGAAATTGTGGGAAAATAGCAGATTTGTGTTAGCTACCGGGAACTCTGGTAAAGTTTAACAGTTTTTTGTGTTAAATATTTTTCAAGGAACTTTTTTCAGTGTAACTCGGTTAAAGCTTGCTCTATAGGGACATGTTTTGAAAGGGGGAAAAGAGGCATACCTGCATCATGTAGATTCGATATGGGATGACAGATTTCATGAAGCAGTATTTTACGATACCGTCCTGGGCCCCGTTTTATAAAGCTTGTTATCAATGACAAGTTACGATAGTTATAAGCTACTGAAATCACTGAATTTGATTGGCTAAGAATAAATTTGTCATAGATCTGCAGTACGTGTTACTGATAACAAGTTGGGGCCCAGGATACGACATTGTACCCCAGTCACACCAACGAGACCGATACCAGGGTCGCGTTTCATAATACTTGTTATCAATAACAAATTACAATGATTGTTATAAGCTACTGAAATTCTTGAATCTGATTGGCTGAGAGCGTACTTGTGATAGAAATGCGACAGTTGTTATTGACTACAAGTTTTATGAAACGGGGCCCAGACCTACAACAGATCGAACAGAAAATTACATTACTCCCAAATAGCCAAGAATCATGATAATCGGTTGGTTTAGAATCGCCGTTGAGTCGGTGTGGCTGTATGGCAGGTATTAAATCGATTTATATTGATATGTTTTGGCATGCATATACGTTAGTACGAGGTCCATGACTTCGGGTAGGGCTTATACACGTATTATCTCAGATATAGTTGCATATGAAGGCCATTTACTGGAATATTTCATTCGCTATTAAATGGGACTTGTTCTGGAGTAGAGTAGCTGGTTATGACATTCACTTCAAAAGCACTACCCACATTTTGCACATAATAATTTGACCACGTGTTATGCACTCGGTCCTGGCGATAAGATCAATTAATGTATGTTTCTTTTTCTCATTCTTCAGATATTTTCTGAAAAATAATTCGACAGCTTTAATTTGTAGCGGCCTGTACCATATTAATATTTCGCCCTTACCGAAACCTACGCAAGATTACCTTAACTCGAATAGCTGTCATAATGGAGGTTGGGGGCGTCAGGAAAGATGAACAAAACATAATAAATGCGCTTGTCTGAACTTTTCTCATCACATATTCATTGATCACACAATATTATTTTCATTCAATGGATTCAATGTTATGTTTTAATGGGGCCCAGGTAGTGGCTGATATGAGTGCTAGATTGTTCTAAAGGTCCGGTGCTATGTGTTAAAAGGAGGTCCTTTACCAAATATCATGGGTGTCGAATATTGAGGTGGGGGATTGCCTGTATTATCACCCCCCCCCCCCCCCAATATTTCTGGATGAAATAAATAAGAATTATGATTCATTAACTTAAAAATAATAATTATCCAAACTCATTATGTTTGATTTTGAAATACCATCACATTCTTTAATAATTAGAAGTAAGGAATGTGAAAATAAGAAAATAATAAATGCGAAAATATCGAAGAAAATTCGTTCGCTCGCATTGTTAGTTTAAATTTAGGTGTTCCGTCCATTGGTATAGATCCGTGCATTCCTTCTTTTCATTAAAAAATGGGATGCTCTAAAATGCAAGTTTTATAGACAGATTTTTGAAAAATTACCTGGTGTTGGGGGGATACCCCCCCCCCCCACCACACACACACACCCTCGCCCGCCCGCTCGATCGCTTCGCTCAGTGGCGTATCTAGGGGGCAGGGGGCACGTGCCCTGGGCCGCACTTGAAGGGGCGTAAAAACGCAAAGGACAGAAAAAAAGGGGAAATGAAGAATCCGCATGGGTAAATGCACAAGAAATCTAGTTTTTGAAGGTTTGAAATGCGAAAGTTTTCCAAAGCTCGGTCGCTTTCCTCTCTCGCATAATTATTTTCTTTCAAGATCTCGTAATTTCGCGCCCCCAGTAGGTATATTTAAATAGCTTAAAGCCCTTGTTCTTAAAGTGCGACCCGCGAGACGATTTCATGCGGCCCGCCAAAAATATCTAGTAAGAAAAAAAATCTTGTTTTAAGTACTATGTTGATGCATAATATAATATCATCCTAACTATTGTTATGAATAAAAGTATCAAATTTTTGGCTCGCTTGCTTTGCTCGCTTGCAAAAAGCAGTATATTTATCCGTTCCCTGTTCTACCACGTTTTAAAAACCAAGCAAACGAAGAAAATATAAGGACACGGGAGGAGTATTCTAAAATCATTCAACTGTCCTTAGACGAGCCATTCGGGTATGTATGCATTAACATCTGAGGCGGGGGATGGGGGCTGAAGCCCTCTCCCCCGAGAATATCAAAATTTTCTTGCATTCAGGCACCGCCATCTCATTTCCGGGCAGTCTTTGTAATTTTTATATCTCACATGATCTGAATTAGCACATTCTGATGACGAAATTAGATTTTCACGATTCTAAAGTGTCAATTTTTTGCTCGCAAGCTTCGCTCGCTCGCTGAATCGAAAAGCTAGAAAGCTAATACACAATGTATTCGGGTAATTGGGACGTGAGCCTCATACGTCTTTATAATTATATATGTGTAATACTCAGTGTCCCGCGACGTAACTTAAAGAATATTTCTGGCCCGCCTGACAAAATAATTAAGAACCCAGGGCTTAAAGATGTAATTGCTTTGTTCGCTATGTCATATAAGTTTCATATGAAGCCTGCTAAATATTGCTCTTTTAATATAGGATAAAGTGTATAAAACAGCATTTGCAAAGGTTCAACTTTTGAAAGAAATCTCAACTTTAGTTAGCCTTGCAGAATTTTTTTCGACTCTTTCTCATGCCTATATAGGGTTATCGTTAGTTTTGCTCCTGATTGTAGAAGTGAGTGAATAGAAAACCGTTTTATCAATTTATAAAATTCAAGCTTCTCTATACCGCTCAATTGCGGTGGTCAATTGCAAAATTTCCTGGGTAGTATGCACAAGATATTACATTTTGTAGGGTTAAAAATTGAAAAAAATTCTCCCTCGCTAACGTAGTTTGGGCACTCGGGGGGGGGGGGGACGTAACTTCATTTTTTCCCCCAGGCGCCATAATCCCTAAATACGCCACTGGCTTCGCTCCCTCGCCGGTCACCCCCCCCCCCCCCCCCCCCAATCGTGCACACGGATCGACACCCCTGCCAAATATATTTTAGAAGGAAGAGGGGGTATCAAAAACACCCATGCCTCCCTCTCTTTCCAGTGATGACCCTAAAAGCTGAGAGGAAAATAATTGTCTAAAACTTCTTCGCTTGTCTTTATTTTTTTTTTAATAATGTACTATTTATTCTAAAAGACAAGGGCGAATGCAAAATTCAGAGTACTACGACCATGGTTATAGCACCACTGATATAAATATAAAGAGAATAAGTAGATAAATACCAAAGAAAATAAAGATGGAGGAGACAAAGACAAGGGGGAAATTAGTAATAATCATAATGAACACAAATCGCAACGATAGCCATGTTTTATCTTGCCTTGTTGTGTCACAGTTCAGTGTGTAGATCGTGTTCATGCCACCGTTACCCAATTACGACAGCCTTTGTAACAAGCGATGGTGATTAAAACGGCAAATTCAGCACTGTTGTTTGTTATATTTCTTATTCACTTGATATTATACTGTTGTGCAAATCTACGACAGCAATGTTGATTTTCTTGTCTTGTTGTGTGACAGTTCAATAATTATTTTGATCAAGTGTGAACTTTATTACCAGTGCCACCTATCCATCTCAGGAGGATGGATTACAGATTAATATACGTATTGTGTTTAAAGATCTGTTTATGCAACACATGTGAACATTCCTTTTGTATACACAGGTACATTATAATAGTTATTTTTTACTCCATGTGAACACAATAAATATGGAAAAGGTGTTAATTACAAATATGGATTTTTGTATCATTGTGAATTATTCACGTCTAACTTTGCAGCATTTCTGGTTCGTAGATCTGCTACCACCACCACCCCTCCCCCCCCCCTCTCTCTCTCTCTCTGTTTCTTAAAAGTATTCATTGGTCTTTAAGCCTTTAAAAACCTCACGAAGTCTTACAAAGTGTTTCCTACCCCACCCCGCCTCTCTCTGTCCCTTTCGTTTTCTTCTCTCTCATTCACTCCATGAATTATCACTCTTTGACTCGGTCTGTCACCTTCTCTCAAAAAGTGTTACAGGGATTGAATGGCTTAATCATGTCTCTGTCGGCAAATAAAGGTAAAATTAATTCCATTTTTCGCATTGTCGGAAAATCCAAACCTATTAGTATTTTCTTTCCTTTTTATTTTTTTTCTTTTTTAAATTTTTCTTCCGCCAATTTTTTTCCAAATTTGGATTTTCTTGTTTAGGGCATGTATATAGGCTGATGTCAAACAACACAAAATTATTTGTTAATATATTTTTTTTGTTTTCGTTTTTGTGTCGAAATTCGTCGTAACATTTCATGCTCTGTACTCCCCCCCCCCCCCCCCCCCCCCCCCCCCCATTTAGAATGGTCAAGTGTCCCCTGCCTCCCTCACCGGCAGGGTATCTGGGCTTTATTTGACATCTAAATCAACCACATTCCATCAGTTTTGATAGTAAGGCCCTACTCTATATTACATTTCCCTGCTAAAACAGTTCAGATGGGGGAGGGGAACTGAGATTCCCGATAAAGGGAGCGTTTGAAATATACATTAAAAGCTGAATGACAGAAGAAGGGTGAGAGAGAGAGGGGGGAGATAGAAAAGAGAGAGAATAGAGGAGGACAGAGAGGGGCCAAAGGCAGAGAAAGGGCACAGAGGGGGGGGGGGGGGGGGGGGGGGAGAGAGAGAAGAAGACGCCGAGGAGTACTAAGCGTAATGAGAGAACATTTATTTTAGCTAGTGTCGAGTTGATTGGGGTTTTTTTTAGTTTCGGGTAGCTATTACTCAACTGAGAATAGAAACAGGGAATTGAAATGTTACTTTAAATTCATGATTATGTCCAGTATAAATTAAAATTAGTATAATATTGAAAATTATGAGAGGCCAACGCCAAGAGAAAAAAAAGGAACAGAAAGGAGCACAAAATAATAGCTCATAAACATGAACCAATGTTATCATTTTTTTTTCAACGTACTTGCTTTCAAAATATGCATATCGCACTCTCTGTATCAAAATAATTGTTACAGTTTATCTGTAGATAATCCTGAAGAATAAAAGTCTACATAATCGAAAGGTCGGTTTATCAAAGAAAACTTAAGAAGTTATAACCAATTTTCTGCTGTATTTTACCTACCTATTCAACATCGTAATAGTAGTAATAACAATAATAATATTGAGTTTTTATAGAGCGCCATTTCCATTTATTTATTTATTTATTTATTTATTTATTTGATTCCTGCATGTTTCACAATAATCAGTTTCATACATACAAACTTTGAAAATAGAAACACACAGAGGTCTGGCAATATAAGCTGCACGCTTGAAGTTTTGCCATACCTAACATCTTACATATTTCATACATTCTTAAAAGTAAACATAGATTAATAGATTAAATACAACAACAAAAAAAGTGCAAAAATAATACACTATATACAGATACAAATACAGATAAAGAATAAGATTGAAATCTCTACAGTACGTTCTAGAGCAAGAAAAATGTAGTAGACATGATAAAGGTGCAGTCCATCCATACTGAAGGAGAAACAGAGAGAAAAGAGAGAGAGAAGAAAACGTAAGACAAGCAAGAGAGAGGGGGAGGGAGAGAGAGAGAGAGAGAGAGAGGGGGGGGGGGTGGTGGGAAGATGCCCTAATTAACAATACCACTGTGCATAATTACATATCATGGCAAATTATACATGTATACATATATAGAATATATACAATCATAATATAATTAAGTACACGCTGTGTTATGGGGAATTAACAACCAACTAATAGAACAAATATCTTAAATAAAAATGTTTGCAATGAGCATGCGCTTGACTGCATTTTTAAAAGAGTAAATTGTAGGCAAATTACGTGTTTCAATTTACGCAAAAGGATGCAGGCACTGGAAAAATATTTGAATGATATATACCGTAATTTAATACTACAGGAAACAAGAAATTAATGAGTTAAAAATATACCATAAGGAAATAAACATAGATAACATCAATACAGTGTCGAAATATAATAATAAATTAATGATAATAATAATAATAATAATGATAATGATAATAATATTAACAATAATAATAACAATAATAATAATAATAATAATAATAATAATAATACTAATAACAATAATAATAATAATAGAACAGTTCTTTATACAGCATAGCGCAATATACCTTTGAAAAAGGTCTCAGCCCACTGGGGAAAAGAAGAGAAAGAAGAGAAATAAGTAGGATAGCTGCAGGAAATGTTATAATAATATTAATCAATTGAATATAATCATGCATGAGTAACATTATCAAATTACACAAATGCAGTTTTGAACAAGTGGGCATAATTATAGTGAAGACTTAAACTATTTTGCAGTAGACCATTATGTCTTTAAGAGGTTGTGATGACTGATTCCATTAAAGGGATACTCAACCGGCAGATTGTGGACGTTTTAATGCCGAGAGAGGGCACCGTGATCGTTACCCGATCATGCCGTTGCCCCGCGAGGTGCAAACCTCGGATAAACTGGTCGCCGCACAAACATGCACCCTCCGCCTGAGCTTGAGCTCTCGTGCGAGATTCGGTCGGCTTCGTGCAGTCGAAATCTATGGTCGAAATGTAATCCCACTTAGTCCAACGGACGCGTTCGACGCACAAACTTTGTGTACGAGTGAATGGGGCTTACGCAATCCTGACTTTCCCCACGGCCGCCGGGTGGCGTATCCCTTTAAAGGTTGGATTTTTCAGAATTAAGAGGATGAATAACAGCAAACTTAAGAGTTCTAGGAATATCAGCCTGTTCAAAACTCAAGTTGCATAATTATGTCAGAAGTAACAAGAGCGTACGTGCCCTCCCTCGTGATGTTGAAAAAAGAAAGAAATAGAAAGAGATGGCGGAAAGGAACGTGAAAAGAAGACGACATAACCCCTCCACGCCCTCCCAATAATCGTTCGACTTATCAATTTTCATTTCATCCTCCTATACAGTGCACTGTAAAAAAAAACTACCTGTAATTTTACAGCAAATCTGGCGTCAGCAGAGTCTCCATAACTTCTGATGTACAAATAACATCAGGTTAGCTGTTATGAGTAAATACAGAACTAATCTGTATTTTTCCCCTGTAAAAATACAGATATTTTTTAGTGTGCGTATATCTAAAAAAATATACCCAATTTTGATAGCTTCTAATTAAAATGTTATAACCAATGTGACTTTGAAATTTATTTCATGGTGAAGAGTAACTTGTTGTCTGTCCAGTTGTGCCTTATTCATGACACTTCTGTCCTGGATGACTGAGCACCAGGGTTTTTATAAAAGTGTTGTCAAATTCTACTTGTTCCAAATTTGGGCTTATGCAATGATTGTGGGCCAAGCCATACGAATGTTACTTTAGTCTAAATCATTTAAACGGTTGAATTCTCCTTTGTGCTTCGATGCTTATTTATTTATTTATGATATTTAGACAGGGTGACTCATTATTACCAATAGTGGTGGTCTTCCACGAGGTCCTGTTAACAATAATAAGAAACAATAGAAAAAACAAACAAACACACACCACAACAAACATGAATATAAACTCACAACAGCAACACAAACTAAATAAGAACATAATAAACATATTATATACAAAGTATTTGGTATCCTCGTAATGAATGTTTTGTTTTGTTTTTGTTCACGTTTTTTCCATATTGCATTGTTCCTTATCCTGTTTGATGTTACCTCCCCACTTATCCTTTGCTTTCACAGGTTACCCACCCCTAAGCTTGGGGCTCCTCACTTATTACTCTCCTTTGATCTCCACGCCTTTGTATTTGTTTTAATCCCCCTCCACACCCACTTGACTCATGGGTTTTGACTCCCAACACTCCCCTTTTGTTCCCATTGTTTTGTGTCCACAGCTTCTCCCTTACAGTTTCTGTTACATGTAATATGTTTTGTGCCTGTAGTCTATATATATGCTTGTCTTGGTCTTTATGTTCGTCTTTTTGCCTCTGACGAAGATTCTGCTAGGATCGAAAGCTCAGGCCCCTTTTGACTCCATTTTACTCCATTGGCTCGCTATTATTGGATAAGCAGTTTTCAGCAGTTTGTTTTCGACAGTTTTTTCCATATATATAATATATATATATATATATATATTGTTTTTTGCTTTATTGTTGAAAGTGATCCAGTGTTTCTAAGCTTTCAAGTGACCTTGTTTCAATCCATATGATAATCTTTAATTTATTATAACAGCCTTCTAACTTCTTGTCTCGTAATAACTAAAAACTCTTTGCTCATTAATTTTTCCATTGCACAATTTCACCTGCATAGGGTGCACACGGTGTTTTTCACGAAGAGCACATGAACTCAAAGGTTTACTAACCTTAAAGATCACATTGCAAGAAAATCACAAATATGGCAATTAATGTATCACTAGAAACTGGGAAGCTTACAGATGGCAATCGTATAAGTTTTATGTCAACTGCGTATCTGATGATTATAAAAACAACATAAATAAAAGCTCTTCTAAGCATCTGGAATATCCGAGGATTCGCCAGAAATATAGCGATGTTTTGATGTCGTCACACTAGGGATCGATCCTGCTTAAGCAGACGACGTCCTATAATGAATGAACGTAATCGCCATGCAATTATTTATCAAATTATAAAGAGTTTGGTATATTTAACATGACCTTATTTCACACCATTCTAAAAGGGAAAGTGAAACTGATTCTGATAACTAAAACCGTTTGATTGTAAATACACAGGAGAAGGGTCAATGATCAATGAAATAAACCCCATTTTCAAATTGAAAAGCCCTCCGAATAATATCACAGATTGTATTCGTTCCCTCTTGAAACGCCGAACATGCCCCGGTGCAAGCAGCTGAAAATACAATGGCGTCTTATTTTGTTTACAAGCGACTGATTCCTTTATTTTTTTAACGCTGCATTTTTCATCAAAATAATACCATACACGAAGTTAAGAGTGAGGCAACAGACTAACATTAAGACTGACGCCAGCCAAGTAAGAGAAAAGTGAAGAGGAGATGACAAAACAGGCACTGAAAAATGTGTAAGATGTTATGGGACATCGTCTGCTTAGACAGGACTGGTCCTTCGTGTGTCGTCACACATCTCAGCAGCGTTCAAGGAGCTCTTCAGCTGCTATATCGGGGGCTGTATTTTACCGTTTTATAATTGATAATAATCATTAATTCAAATGTTTCCAAGCGTTGAATTTGGATAACCTTGTATAATTTATGCCATCTATGCAATAATAAGTATTAAGCCAATTTTTATTTTGATGGAATTTTCTTGCAATGTGATCTTTAATGACTAAAAAAGAAAAGAAAATGGAGGATATGTGTGTAGAGAATTACCAAGGTAATTGATAGCAGACTTTCAATAAAAAGGGTTAAATAAATGTTGTCCATTTGTAATGACTCAGTAGAAGGGCTTACCTTGAAAAGGGATGCGGATGAAGCCAAGATTGTGTTATCATGGAAAATAAAATATAATAAATTTAGCTTGTAATAAGCCCTTTCTTCAGTCTGAGTTGACTTTAACACCTTTTATATCAAAATGTACAAAATCAATTGAAAATAACTCAGCAATTGTTTTCCAACTGAAATTAATGCATAATTGGTTTGACCCACATTCGCTTCTTCTGCCCAAACTTATAGAAGAGGAGTTTGACAATACTTTTTGAAAAGCCTATGCTGCTCTTTCATCCATGGCAACAGAGTTATGAATAAGGAATCATTACACAGAATATAAGTTGCTCTTTACTATGAAAGAAATCTCAAGCTCACAGAGGTTATAACTTTTTAATTAGAATCCATCAAATTTGGGTATATTTTTTCATACGCACTGTATGATAAGACCACCCCCCCCCCCCCCGTAGCTTAATCAATTCTACGCCACTGGTCAGAGCAGTGTCTTTAAGTCCTTTTACTTAATTGCTCGAAAGATTATGAAGCGTTATGTAATCACTATCGCATGTTGCATAACCAGGTGGAGGAGCAAGCAACATTTTTAACATAATTTCTTTTTGTTTCTAAATTTTGAAATACGTTTTACGTCGTCAGGGCTCTTATTTAAAGGAGAATTAACCCCTGATTACAAATTTACTTATATTGGAAGGTGTAATATATTCCTACATATTGGCCTAAATCATTTTCTAATAAGATATCAGAAAAGGGTATAAATAAAGATATTCCAGCACCCGGTATCGTCTCCTACTCATTTACATGGGGGCTGCCATTTTCTTGATGATTTGGAGTTGTACATGAACCATTGAGAAATGTTCCAGTCAGGAAGATATTATGAATCCAAGACCTAAATTGATTTTCTTCATTACCTAAAATCCCATATGTGACGAGAAATATAAAGTGGGAGTTTACATGTATTATACAAATTAAATCTTTATAATGATACTTTTAAATTGTCTGGTTTTGCTTAACAAAAAAAAAAACAGAGCAGAACATAATATATGCAGCATGCATTCCGACTTTTCAAGTCCCATTATCCGAAAGCAGGTGAATGCATAGTTTGCCGCTATAGATGCTCCGGGAAGAAGCATCCATAAAATTTGAATTAATTTGCTCCGTCCCATACGTCCAGTATCGAGAAAATAGATTTCTATTAAGCGAATATCGATTTTCAACAGAAATATATAAGGAAATCTTCAGTTTAAAAATAAATTGACATATCTATTCTATATTTTTAATCTAAAATGGGTTTTTAATTTTGAAAAAGGGAATTGGGCATTTGGATTAAGAAAATCTTCTTGTACACATAAAAAAATGGCAGCCCCCATGTATTGCTAGCAGACGATACATATTGCTAGCAGATGATGCATTTTGCTCAGAAAATCTTGATCTCGTATATTTTGACGCGAAGCCATATAGTCTAACAAGTAGGAATAAATAACACCTTTGAACACTATCGTCTTTATTGTTTGAGGTTAATTCTCCTTTAAACTATAAATACTGCTCGAGGCCGAAACGATTACATTTAAACAATGTAAGTCAAATTATGCATGATCCTTGAAACTACCGTATTAAAATCAAGTGCTTCTAGGAAATCAGGAGTCCTACTCTTCAGAGGCAAACAGATAGACACCCATATTCGTTTGTAATTTAAAGGTATAAAGAAGGGGTGAGAGGAAAAACGAGGACGTGAAGAAATAGAAAGAGACAGAAAGAGACAGATATACGTACGTGACAATGATAAACAGTAGGAAGCAAAAGGAGAACGTAAAGAGATAAAAGTGTATTTTACCTCAAGAGTGAGTGAAAATATCAGAAGAAAAATAAGCCTATATTTTGTCCATACTTTGCGAGAAAACATGATGATGGGTTCATAATCTAGAAAACAGATTGATTTTATTTATTTTATTAAGACCCAACATTTCTCAGAAAGATACAAAATTAATATTGCAGAGATAAGTGATTAAAATCGAAGGCGGTGCAACCTCCATGAAGTGTAAAAGAAAAAATGAAAGACTGTTATGTATGTTGTTTGTCATTTCCGGTAAGTAACGGAAAAGAGGTTCAAGATTTTTCTCCTCATCCTCATCTTCCTCCTTTTCTTTAACCCTCTTCGCAAATCGAGGACCCCCTCCCCGCCCTCCCCCGCATTTTTTAAAACATGAGTGGAGCCACGGTTGCCATCTTTTACAAGGAAAGTTATAGTTAATGTTGTTATTAACCATTGTTTCGAGGATATTTTGTTTGAAGATTTTCTGTCCAAGTCAACTCATTTCCGATAAACTTGTTATCCCCTACTACATGTACATGTAATCAGTTTTCTACTTGCCCCGCTGCTCCTCACTTTGAATATCAATGTTGACGCAAAAATATATCATGGTTGATAACAAAATAAAATGAGTAATGTGCCCTGTAGGGGCAGTGATGTTACCATATATTTTAAAAAGTAGGGTCCTGGAAAGAAATAGACCAAGCTCCAATTACATAATATGCATACAAACTATCACAAATGGTTGTCTTTGCATTTTTCTTGAATGAATAAATAACATACTCCAGCAAAGTTACCTTGATATTTGTATTTATCTATTCCATTTACTTCTTACCTCAAAATAACATTATCGGTAAAATTTCTTGGTCTAATCATCCCCCCACATGGTTGCATTATTTTTAGCTATCTAACTTCTACCACTAGTTGGCGCTATCACAAAAGCACAAAGTCTTCAGGATTAAGTGCGCTATCAATTTTTGTTTTGTAGCATTCTTAATTGCATTCATTCAGTACAAATGAAAAATCATCTAGTTCATGTGCATAACATATCAAAGTAAAGGACATTATACAGTCTTCAGTAATACATAATATAATTAAATACATGTATAGTACAGAGTGCACTCAAATTATTTATACTGAATGAATATTATAGATTAAAGCCTCCCCCCCCCCCCCCTCCCCCTACAAATAACAAACACACAAACAAGCAAAACAGACCAAAAAAAAGAAAAAAAGAGAAGAGAATAGATAAGGGCAGTCGAAAGCGGCAAAGAGCCGCCAACTCCATACGATCGCGAAACAGGCGGACCCCTCCACTCCTCACCCATCATGCCCATTGTATGCTTTCGTTTCATGCTTATGTGTGTTACCTTGAAGATATATTAAATATTTAATTAATAAAATAACATGATGAGAATTTGCCTATATTCAGTTGTTTCCTCTAATCCAACGTGAACTTCCTTCCAAATCATGTCTTTGATAGTGGGAAGATACTACACCGTTCCCATAATTTTGTTACCATTTCACATTCAAAAAAATATGCCTATAAGTTTCCTCATCTTTACCACAAAATGAGCATTTATCGCTTGATATGAAGTGAAACCTGTATAAATGATGGTTCACAAAAATAATATTATAGAGCAATATAAATTGAACTTCTCTCAATTTATTATCCAATGTGCTTAATCTAGGACGACAAAAAACCTTTTCAATTTCTTTTACCGACATATTATATGATAATTGTAACTTCTGCATACAAATTCTTTGAATAGATTGATTCAAATAGACCTGTTTACTAAGTGATTCAAATTGATGGATGTTTCTTTCCTGGGGACCTAGTAACGAGGTATTCCATTAACCTGTTATTAATGAATGAACTACAATACTTGGAATCCAGTTTGCATACATTACTTGTTGCTATGTCTGACAAGCCTCTGGCAAGCTTTCAGGTTGTCAAGAACAACCTTTGTTTCAAAAGTATGCATAAAATTTGAATCACTTAAAGGGCAATCCAACCTTGGTAATAAGTTGATTTGTGTGAAAGCAGAAAAATAAAAACAGGATGGTGAAAGTTTGAAAGAAATCGGACAAGGAATAAGAAAGTTATGGATGTTTGAAAAATGAGATCACTACATCTATGCGAATCTCAAATCGGCAATTTGGTGAGTCGATTGTGACATACTTGTGGACAACTCTCCCATTTGTCGTACACAAATTTATCATTAATTTGCGGTTTTCTCCGAAGCGCCTTTAACCTCGGGGGCAGTACTCAAAGTATATTGGAGATAGCATATTGTTATAGGTCCTCATGAAAGAAAAAGATTCTACTAATTAAAACATTTTGAAAAAAGTGACATTTTAGTCATTTTATGTGTTGGAGCGAATGGAGGAGTTGTCCACAGCTACATCACAGTGACATTACCTATTCGGCCAATTTGAAATTCCCATATGTATAGTGATTACAACTTTCAAAAATTCATAACTTTCTTATTGCTTGTCCGATTTCGTTTAAACTTTCACCAAACTGCTTCTCTGATTTTTCCTCTTTCTTTCAAAGCAACTTGCTATTAAGGTTGGATTTCCCTTTAATAAACAGGTCTATTGAAAAGTTTTCTTTGAAAACATAAATTCTATTTTTAGACCGTCAACTGAAGTATGCTTTCTTGAATCAATTTTCCATTCTTCAGGCGTGTCTGCATATATTTCTTTAATCAATGCTATTTCATCTAATCCCATACATCTGAAATAAGTGTCTGACTTCAATTTTCCTTCTTCATCTGTAATATGGTACAATTTATATGTTTTTTAAGAAAAGATTTTCATGAAAATGTTTTTCCTTTCTTATGAATACACCTATTATTGAAAAAATTCATTTCTTTTATTAGTTGCATCCTTTTTAATAAACGCATTCATATCAAACCAAATATTTAACATTTCCTGGTAATACTTTGGTAACTGTATGTTGATCATGTTAGGTATATAATTACAATAGAAAATTAGATTTCCTCCAAATGGTCTCAGTAAAAATTTGAAGTACTTTTTCCATTTCACTTTCTGGTCTCCAGTTACAAGTCTTTTGATCCACATCACCCTTTGCACCTTCACAAAAAGTCTAAAAGTTTTAGACTTTTTGGCGTGTGATCGTGATCGGCTGCACGGTTGATTTTCAGATTTTTCGATCAGCAATGAAATTTGATAGAGAGATCTTCCAATGAATTCATGTGAATATTATCTAGATCACTTCCATCAAGCTTATCAATTGTCCAAACCCCCTGGGCCCTGTTTCATAAACCTTATCAGTAACATATTTCGGCACAAGCCAATCAAATGCAACGTTCATTAGCTTATGTCATTTATCGTAACTTGTTATTGATAAAAACTTTTATGAACAGGGCCCAGATTTCCGATATTTTGGTCTTCAGCCCCCTACATCTATATTTCATTTCGTAACGAAGCCTTGTCGACGGGGAAGGTGGGCACCTTCGATAGATAGTCGCTGATCGAGGTAATAGTTGTCATCGGGGGCAGTTGTCTTCGGGGCAGCTGTCCCGTGGTAGCTGTCCGGTGGTAGTCCACTGAATATGTATTTTCTCTACACAGACTACAGTGATTCATATGTACATGTACGTGTAATTGTATTGCAATGATCAAACTTTACATTTCTCAATTATTTTGTATATTGTATGTACATGTATTTCATTACAGTCATGTACAGGTGTGTATTCATACTTCAAAGTTACCATTAACAAGTGCAGTTCTCTCAAGACATAGGCGTACGAGTTGGGGGGGGGGGGGCAGCCTTGCGAAAATGTGCCTGTACACTTCTGCCCCAAGAGACTGAAATCTATCTGTGTCGTTTGGTGGTGGGGGGCAGTGGAAAATTTAGTGCATTTCCAGCCCTTCCCCTCCCCCCCCCCTCCCCGTTTGAACTGATATCCTTTTTTGTTTGCTTGTCAAGAGAATTTTGGAGGAAGACTGGACCCCAAACATCTCATATATCTATATCTTCGAAATCTATGTACAGTGTATTAAGAATTACTTTGTCTTTCTTATTCATTCCAAAACAAGGTACATGTGTATACAGTGCAACCTCATTATAAAGAACACCATTATAACAAACTCTCATAAGTAAATTTCGCCAATCCCACTTCTTTATACATGTATTCTATTGTGTGTGTTTTTTTTGTCCTAATGTAACAAGGTTTCGATATTAAGAGTTAATTTCCTTGGTCCAAAGGAGTTTGTTATGACAAGGTTCCACTGTACATATTCCTTCATAAAAAAATTACACACCAGTGTAAACAGACTGAAATAAAGATGCCGATTACTCACTTTTATAGATATTTTGTTCCATTTCCTTTTATACCGACTTCATTCAACATGAATTCTTGGCGACCATAACAATGATGTGGTTTATGGGACGAACAGCAACTTTTTAGAGACGATTATGAAACCAGATGCATATAAGACACTTGACTGTAAGTATTACATTAAGAAATAATTAGCACTACTATATTGGCCATTTTGTAATGCATTCAAATTTAATGCAATGCTCTTTGTCAAATCCCCCAGACAAACTACTGTATTACATGTATATTCACCAGTTACAAGTTAATGAATTTCAATAGCATGAATGCAGATTGCATATATTAAATGTTGCTAGGGTGGGCAAGTCAAAATATTTGCCTGACCTGCAATGTTTAATGTATGCAATGTGCATTCTATCGAAGTGCAATGACTTGTAACAGGTAGAATTTAATTTATCGCTAGATAAACATGCATAAATTTGAATACATTTTGAAAATGGCCTTTTCTAGATACATGTACAACACAATACATGTATTAGTTTGTATCTTATTCTCAACAATAATTTAAATTATATTATAAAAACAATTATGGTTTAATGATACTTCCAGGAAGATTGATGGAAGCGGAAAAGCTGAAACTCGCCCACCAAGACATTTTGTAGTTGCATAAATATCAAATCATTCTTATTTAACAGCATTAATGTGTCTCGCCAATCCCCTTATCCATTCCATCTCGTCATTGAACACAAAAAGTGGCATTTTCGGTCACAGTCAAAGCACTTTGCTCAGAACCCAAAATATGCCCTTCATGAGGTTGCAGGATGGCGAAGAAAAGATTTCATGAAACTCCACTGAGAAAAGTAACCAACCAGGCTTTCTCCATTGTTATTCTTAATGATAGAAATCACCCTACACAGGTGCATTCAATAATCCTTCATACGATTCTTCATCGGCACACGACTGTTGAGTATATTGCTTTCTTATGTTCTTCAACATCTTGCCTGTTCAGTACAGAATTCATGATATACTTTTTTTGTTTTGGGTATGCAACACTAGTAGCTCTATGTACATAATGAAACTTTGTTTTTACCCAAGATATGCACAAGCTACAATACTTTCCTAGATACACACACATGTAGCACACTATTTCTACAAATTGGTGTAATTGACCTGCTTTTGTTGCACTCTTAATTTGTTCAATCTATAAGAAATTCTTTTTCTTGAAAGAATCTATTCTAATAAAAGATATATGACGAAAGATTTTATTATACGGAATCGGCTCTCCACCATGAAAAAAATGTCTCTCAGAATAAACCGTATATTATTGAACGGGTCATACTAAAAGAGCATGACAGCGGATATCTTTTGGACAGACCAGTTTCGCATTTAAAACCTGTACTTGGTTTGAAATGCAATACAGTAATTCTCTGTCCTCCATTACCATGTCAGATATCAAACTACATGTATGCTGCAGACCAGTGAATGACAACCCACACCAAAGCAAGGTATGGCAAAACCTCATTATCACAACCTTGACAGCAAGGAATTAACTCGCTATATTGAAACCCTGTTATATCAAGGCTCAAAAATAATACATGTACATGTGTACAAAGAAATGGGACCAGCAAAGCTAGCTTGTTACATCAAGAGTTATTAAAAGAGAGTTCTTTACAAAGAGGCTCTACTATACATGCATGATCTTGTTTAAAAAGCACATATGATGATTCGAATCACTGAGTTGCACATCTCAACATCCCTTTAAATTGTTGACATTCACAACTCAAGTTTGTACAGAAGCAGTGGTTTATTTACACGATTTTCAGGAGAGAAGGTGAGTTCTGGTTAAGATGACAAAAATAGTGTGTGAGCTTTCTTGTTCTTTTTAGGTCAGTTTGGAAGAAGAACATAGAAGAAATGTTCCTGAAAGGAATTGCTCTTATAATGCCCTAATACATGTATTCTAATATGACGAGAAACAGTGGAAAAGTGTGGACCAAAGTTTCTTACCACATGTGTGAATTCCCGTATCAATTGGCGATTCCAAACGTCCCAGTTTTTACAACAATTTGTATTAAAAAAATACCTTTCCAGGTTGCCTTCCAGTGTCTTTCACAATGTAATTGCATGACCAGAACTCGACTTTATCTTTTAAGTGTTTAGCGTGCAGCCAAGGATATCCATTATTGATTTAATTGCAAATAAAATCTGTAGATACATGACTATTTAAATGCTGGTAATGTTGGAGTAGATACATAATTTACACAAAAGAGAAAAGAGAACATTTTCTTTACGTTTGAATTTGAACAAATTTAATCTAAAAGTGGTGTATCAAATACAAGTAGTATTGAATTACATAGAATGATAATTTGTCAGAACATACATGTGGTATACATCTGCCCACAACAGGCATTCTTTTTTTTGTGACATAAATAAACATGTTTAATTCAGAACGTTAACTATTCCATATATAAGAAGCCATAAACATGATTACAAAAGGTTTTACGATCAAATAAAAATATGTACCCTTTTTATACTGCTGCCTTAAGTTTGCTTTTTGATCATGCTAAATATTTTTACTATTTTCCCTGCGATAGCTCATTCAAAATTTGTTTACATGCAGTCTACAATGTATATACACCGAAATCTACTTCGGATATTACTTTTAACGAGTTTTCTAACTGGGCACTGGCAGCATTTTAATCACAATTCAGTAAAATTGAAGACTTTTCACTTTTCATAATTCCATGTATCCTCGGTGAACTGTAATATTTTAACCCAACACTGACATTCCTTGTGCCCATAAAAGCATGACTATGTATCATACACATTTACAAGCGTACATCCCAATACATGGGCGAACAACTAGATAAACGCGGAGCTACAGAATGTTATTGTGCACGAAAATTTCCGTTTCAAAATGCCAAACTAATCTCACATGTACACCTGAGAGGAGTTACTCAATTCAGACCACATCCACATGATCGTGTTAAAAATCCTCATCAGACTACTTTGGGGGAGAAAAAAATCTGTGCCCGTGCTCGTGCTCTTGCCCCTGCCCCACCCCCCCCCCCCCAAAAAAAAAAAAAATGAAAAAAAAAATCCTACCCAATATACACTTTGGCTATACAGCATTAAAAGGAAAATATATTGATAAAGCAGGGTTATAATCATCGAGTATCTCCATGTTGACATCTTTCTCATTTTTTTCCCTTTTTTTTTTTTTTGGGGGGGGGGGGGAGGGGAGGGGGCAGAGCAGTAGATCTGAGCTATATGTAGATTTACCCAATTTTTATCAAAACAATTCAGTTTGCTTTCTGTTTTCTTTTATCTGTTGGTTTCTTCTTCTTTTTTCTGTTTCTGCCTGGCATCTAACGTAGGGTAGAACACAACCTTTTAAGTTGAAAAAACACAGGCATTTTAACCTGCATTTTTATCTTTTCCATTTCTCTTTGACATAAAATAAAGCCACTATATGCATTAACTCCTCCCCCCCCCCCCCAAATCCTTTTTCCTTCAGTTGTAATTGATCAATCATTTTTCAATTTTGACAAAACATGAAACAAGAAAGATGAGGATGATTTGTAACACACATCCATATCATACATAATTTCTAAGACGGGAAAAGAAAAAGGAGAAATAGAAGAAGAATGTACAATAGATCTTTTTCTTTCTTTTAACAATTTCTTTGTATAAAGAAATACCACAGAAATAGCAAAAAGAGATAATATAAGAAAAAATTCTTGAATAAATTTGTAGCATGATATTTATAATTACAAGGATCACCCTTTTCATTTACCATCAAATTTTCATCTTCATAAAAGTCAAAATTTTCCTATTAACATCAATCCCCTTATAAATCACTCACTGTTACTCTTTGAGTCTGCTTTTCAAGGAATGGGTGAAGAATATTGTCTGCTGATAGCCATAAGAGCGTATATCCTATGAACTAACTCCCTTCTTGCTCTCAACAGACAATGTAAACATCATAAAGCTTTCATAGAATGTTCTAGGCCCAGAGATGAACGTCATCAACTTATATGCATTCACACTACAACCTTTTGTTAATGCACGGCAGGTTGGTTTGATCGGGTAATATTTGAGATGTCAGGCACGCCAGTATGCTGTGGTGACAGAAAATTTTGCTAATAGTTTTTTGTCAGTCTTTCTTTGAAGGTTACAAACGACTGTTACGCGAAATGACTCAACAGACACAAGTTAAGCCTGTAGTAGATAAAAGTCTTTCTTTTGGATACTATGAACAATGTGTGTGGAAAATACAATAGGTTTGACCTCGAACTTCCATGGGAGATTTAGATATCTTAGATTTTTTTTTCTTTCCAAAGTTGTGTATTTTCGATGATCCCCGGATGGAACCAATGTCAGAACAATAAAGAAAAATCAGAAAGAAATAATGCCTCCAGTACCACCTTCAGTGGGCGGCGGCATAAAAACAAATAAAGTTGAACAGTTTTGGATGAGCCTGTACACAAACCAGGAGTTCAGTTGCTCATTGCCTTGGTTCCAACAATGGCTTCTTCATCCATCGATGACAGAACTGTGCACTGCGAATACAAACAGAGATAAATTTGGACAACAGTCCAGTAGAGGGAATTTAAAGTTGTTGTATTAAATAGGAATATAAAGAATTGTCATTAAGTTTTTTCCATTTGTATGATTTCCATTTAAGAGCAGATTGCATTAGCATTATTTAGGGGAAATAATTGGCATAAACTTGATCCCACATTAGCATATTAAAAAGGATCTGTAAAATAAAACAAGGTTAACGGGACTGCGTCTCCTACATGCCTCCGCCTAAATTAAATTACGTTCATGGCCCAAACTGTTAAATATTGTGATAACCAGAATAAAAATCTTAAATTTAAAAGTTAATTGACCTCTTTGACCTTTGACCTTACAACCCAAAAGTTTGATCACTTTGTCTCCTCATAGTCACGCAAACAAAAAGTTGAGATATGGTGATATAACGAAACATAACAGATCTTTATTTTCATGCATATTGACCTCTATGACCTCGGACCTTTGACCTACTAAACCACAAATCAAATGACTTCATCTCATCATGGTGATGCATACTAGTACCAACAAGTTCACTGCTAAAATACTGTAAACGTGGAAATTTTCACGCATTTCGCGCTGCATGAAATGTACACGAAAATAAAAACACACAAATATTTTTGTTTATGTATTCTTTTGCCCATGAGCCTAGCGTGTCGGCGAAATTAAAAACACGCGAAATTCTCTTTACTCAGCCGAGCGCGAAAATTTCCACTTTTACAGTAGTTGACATATAATAACTTTTTAAAAAACACCAATAATCTCATGTAGATTGACCTCTATCACCCGTGACCTTTGACAAAGGCTTAAAAGAAACATATTACTATAAATATAATTGGTTGAAGAGCTCATATGTTGATTTTTTCTGACCCCCAATTGCAAGAATATGGTTTGTAAATAAACATATTGAAATAAAGGTTTCATTAATTTTAGCAAATAAAAAAAGATTTTTTTGCATAAAATGTACCCGTGTTTATTGCCCTTATTGAGCCAGATTTCTCAAACAGACCGATAAACATCGAAGCGGGGTTGACCTGCTATGACGTCACTGGGTAGAGTTGATCAATTCATCTGGTGCCTAACGCGCGCCATTGAAATCGTGTGTAAAAAAAACATCAACGAGAGTCGCTTTCTTTTGGGGGAATCCTTAGTTTTGTTACAATTTTTTGTTTTTTGTTACAATACTTTAAAGAACCCCAACATCAGTTTCTTCACCTTTCCAAAGCTCAATAAGCAACGGAATTTGTGGGTGAAGTTTGTGAAAATTCGGCAAAAAGATTTCACGGCAGCAACACACAGCAAGCATGCACGAATTTGTAGCAACTATTTCGAAAAATCAGCCTTTGAACGTCACTGCAAGATTGACTTTGGAGATATAGCTGGCCCGAAATACAAGGCTAGGTTGAAGAAGGATGTCTTGCCCACAATACAGAGGATCAAATATTCAAAAATACCAACAATTAAAGGGGTACTCCGGCCTGAAATTAATATGAATTGAATAAATAGAGTAAAATTTAACAAACAAATCACTGAAAATTTCATCGAAATCGGATGAAAAATAATGAAGTTATGGAATTTTAAGTTTTGCATTATTTTGGTAAAACAGTTATGTGCACGTCATCATGAATATGCAGTGAGTGAGCTGATGTCATATCCCCACTTTTTCTTTTGTATTTTATTATATGAAATTGCAATTATTCAAATTTTCTGCTCCAAGCCTATAACTAAAAGGACCGACTCCTTATTTAATGTGTAAGTTCATCATTGCTGTAACTTATTTTGTTACAAGGGAGATATTTTTTATAGACATGTATGAAAAAATGAAATAATGAAGATTTCATATAATATAGTTAAAAAAGGAAAGTGGGGACGTGACATCATCAGCTCACTCATTACATATTCATGATGACATGCATAGAACTGTTTCCCAAAATAATGCAAAACTTAAAAATTCAATAACTTCGTTATTTTTTATCGGATTTCGATGAAATTTTCAGTGTTTTGCTTGTTTAATTTTACTCTATTCATTTGATTAATATTATTTTCAGGCCGGAGTACTCCTTTAAGCCGCAGGAGACCACTGTCGGAAGTCAGACTGAGACCTAAGGTGAGCAACTTTCGCCGTATTGTGAAATTGTATTGTTGAATCAATGCCGACATGGTCGTTCTTGCGCTGATTTTGTGGACTCAGTTCGAAGTCATAGTATCGTTTTTTTCAAAAATGTCAAGTGACAAGTTAAAACCAACCTTTATTAGGTGTTTCACCAGATATTTCAGTGCTGTGACGATTATTAGGAAGAAAAGAGCGATTCTCGTAGAGTAGCTCTGTTCTTTTCTTCCACAGAACTCAGTAGTGTATCAGATCTAGCCCAGTTCTCAAGCGGAGCCCTACGGGGTTTCACTGCGTCGCTGTAGGCCTACATGTAGCCTACCATGTGTACGGGTCTGACTACTGGGTATGATTGCCTGAGATGTGTGATTGCCGGCCAGTTTGTGTAGATTTGCTAAGGTTTATTTCTTTTTTACCCATTGTTTCGAGTATCAAAAGATCTAATATCTGTAGACATTTAATTATATAGTTCTTCATCAAATTTTGAGATATATAAACCATAAATAATTTTGAGTACAAAATGTTCGTATCGGCGGCATGTGTGTGTGTGTATGTGAATATCCAATCTTGATGATGCCTTGATGGCCCAGTTGGAAAACAAGTCGGCTCCGACTAAGTTTTCGTGCATGTAAACTTGTGCGAGCTGTCTCAAAAATGGTTGCTTGTTGGAATAAAATGTAAACTAGTTTTCATATAATATTTAACAAAACTGATGGATTTGGAAACATAATTTTGAAGTATAAAAATCATGTCGAGCAAAGTTTCTCTTCACTCTCGGTTGCCAGTCCATGCTATGTTGTGCAGCAGTATACCGCGGAGGTCATACGACTCTACCCAATGACGTCAGTGCTAATTTGCATAGAAAAGTAAACAAGCTAGGATTTTGCCGAAATTGGACTGCGAGACAATTTCAAACCCTCAAAAAGGTGATTTTTATTTTTTTTAAATTGCGCTTTCTAGTTGAGCTATTTGAAAAATTTAAAAAGGATTGTTTTCTTTGATACACAGATTTTAATATTACCAAATAGAAACGCATTAAGCCTGAGTCATATCGAATATTTCATAAACCGGGATTCGACGGCTTTGATTCGATCGAATACCGGTTAATCGATAAATGATGTGCGGTGAAAACAGAGTTGCACACAGTTGCACACAGTGCATGCACCATGCACCGGTGACCGGTCCGCTGGCATCGCGGGCATATGTATGGGCTCTCGCTGCTCGAAATTAACTATAGCCCGCTAGCCAATGGCTAGTAAAAATCACAGCGGACGAGCCAAAATCTTAAGTTTCTAGTCCGTATGGCTAGCCAAAATGTCACTAGTGTCGCACGAAGCGATGCTCATTGTCGACACACCCGACAATGATTCAAATTCAAAGAATTAATAATCTTACTTTGTCTTTGGAGAGCTGAATGGAACACGTTTGTTCGATGCCAAAAAAAAAAAACAATACGAAATAAACTTTTCGTCGCTCAATATAGACTCGACTTCATTATTCAGCTTCAGAGATCATTCAGAAGTAAATGCCAATTTGATGAGAGTGTGATATTAGTTATTGCGAATTAAGTAGGAACACTCGTACTCATGCCCGTATTTATCATGTTCAATTATACAATTGTCAAATTGACAATGCAGAGAGAGTGCAAGAAAATTATCGTAAACTTCAGTTCGTAACGACAAAACGATTTTTCCATAGAGAAAGCACAGGTAAAGCGCGACGTCCTCCGCGAGCGAATTAGCGAAAGTTAGCCGACAGTTTGAACTTTGAAGTCGCCTTCACGTTCTCTGCTAGTATATATGCTGTACGTTACGGAGTTTCTTTTTTTATTTGATTTTTTCATGGTGGCTACGGTAGTCAAAAATCTGGCGGACTACAAATCGATGCACCGAATTTGCCAAAACGTATTCGGGATTCGATGTCTTCGATCGAACACCGGCTAACCAATCGATTCGACTCAGGCTTAAAACGCATACCAATTCTTTTCTCAATATGAGCTCTTTAAGGTCATGAGGAAATCATATTCTTGTACAAAAATTTAAAAAATGTATTATGAATATAAACAAAATAATTGGTGTAGTTGTGAGCCAATGACATCCCAAACTCATGACTGAGTTGCAAATTTCTCTTGTGATTTTCATTGTTTTCCATAGTTTTTCATGCTACTAAACTTTCTTACTAGTTGTCTGACTTTCCTCAAAATTTTTTTTGATCTATAGGTCTGATTTTTCTGCTTAATTAAAACCCAATTAAGTTTTGTACGGGACATCCCCCCTTTAATCATTCATACGCTTAAATGGCTTGAAAAAGCCCAAATGTCTGTATTACGGAATCGCTCAGTGGTAGAGGCGTAGCAAAATAAAACCTTCTGTACTCACCATAAACTGTTCTCCGGCATCATTCTTCTTCTGAATTTCTTTGCCAATGTCATTGTCTGGGACTTTGATATCACATCGTTCTTTACCACTGTCATCCATAAGGGTTACGTAACCATCATCTATATCAATAAACTATGGTAGCATAGAGAAAGCAGAGGGGGAGGGGGGATGTTTTAAAAATTTGAGTTCTGGCAATGATCAAAAATAAAATCTGAACAGAATTTTAAAAAAATTACCACCACATAGCAAGCTCATGCATGATTAATGGCAGTCTTGAAAAACTTTAATTTTGAAGAAACAAAAGAATTATTACGTGAATAAGAATTAAGTCATCGGCTAAAAATAAAGGGTGATTCAGTGTCATTTCACTGATTTTTACCTTCTTTTTATTTAAACACTACCCACTTCATAGTGCCTAGAATTTGGTTTAAGAAGTAAACGAGTCCTTTAAAGCTGAAATTTTTTCGCCCCATGAAGCAAATGGTGGGTAATATGACTTATGGCATGTACAGTGGAAACTCAGTATAACAAGGTTCTTGGGAGTCAAATATATATCAAATTTTAAAAAAACATTAGAATATAAAAAGCTGGGACCAGGAATATTATCTTGTTATATCAGGAAAATTGTTATATCAGATCTCTTTATAGTTCCACTGTATTCCTTTCGGTAAAAATAGACACTTTTTTCAACTGTCAAATAACCATATCTTTCAAATTGCTGGGTCAAATTTGTTGATCTCCCCCCCCCCCATATTTTCATTTTTAGAATATATGTATATTAGGGGTGGGAATTTCGGGTATTTTAATTTTCAGGAACCCGACCTAATTTTCGGGCGGGCACCCGGTTACCCGAAAATCAGTTAACAATATTTAACCCCTAAAAGGTATATAAAGTCTACGATTCATGGTTTCCTGTAGACGTCAAAAAAAAACATGACATGATTTTAAACACATGGGACTCATTACAGTTATTTCTTAAGAGTACGAATTGTCATTAAAATGTCAACAAAATGAGTTCAAATACATTAGACAAGTACTACAAGTTGTAAACAGTAAAATAAATAATTCAAATCCTTACAAGAATGATAGAATTTAATTCCAGGTTTTCGACTTTCAAAGTTTGTTTTACCTCTTTTGGTTTCCGAAAAAGTAAAACACTAACTATATGGTATTTGAACTTAGAGGGCGCTGGACCACAAAAAATCTCAAGACTGTGATTCAGCTAGCTACATACATGTAGTGCTCTAGCATAGTAGATCGTAAGCATAAAATCTGGTGGGGAAACAGGACACTTAAAGTCCAAAATGATGGAAAATAAACATCATACAGGAAGATTTTAGTAAGTGTTTGATGATTAATTGTTATTGATGACTGATATCACTTGTAACAATTACGAATTAAATGGGATTTAAGCCACTTTTAGAACTCTTTCATCATGATCAGTCCCACATGTTCAAAACTTTGTATTTTCGGGAAACGGGCTTCCAGTATTTTGACCCGGGACCCGCAGCTCTCAGGCCCGACCCGATTTCCCGGATTTTAGTCCCAGCCCTAATGTATATGTCCGTTAAATATTTTAAATCTCAAATGGGATTTTGTATCAGGAAGAAAGACAATTTTGCATTCGGATTCAAAATATCTTTATGTACACATTAAAGAAAATGGCAGCCCCCAGGTACCGCTAGCAGATGATAAATTTTGCTAAGAAAATCTTGATTTATACCCATCTCGTACACTTTAATGCAAAACTACGTAGGACAACAAGAAGGAATAGAATAGATTACATCTTTGAATATAAGCAAATTTATATTTTGAGGTTAATTCCCCTTTAAATCGCAAACCCACTTATTTCAGCATCAAATGACCAACCTATCTGTGGGATATACAGTCGAATCTCGCTATAAAGAGCTCTTTAATATATAACATGCCTGATATAACAGTTAATTTTGGTGGTCCCCCGTCTGTTCTTTTGTTTGTTTACCCTTATATAAGGAGATTCCTGATATAACAAGCTAATTTTCATAGTCCCAAGGTCATTGTCATAGTGACTATCCAATATATAATATAATAAACATTTTTATCTATTAAACCGAACTCCCTAACTGATTATGATCATGATGATGATTACGTTCAAGTTTGGTTGGGAAGTGCCATGTTGGCTCTATATCCATATTCTTTAAAAAAAACATGCGCACACAAGCACACACACATTTTCTACGAATCGATGACCTTGAACAATAAGCCACTTCGGAGATGCAATCTGAGCATGAGCAGATAAAGGTCATCTGTACCAAATTCTAAAACCCACTGACACTAATATTCGATATGTGCTCATGAATGTCATGTAATCATTATTCAATTATGCACTAATGGTGCATTCCATGATATCCAGGTGGAAGTATTCTTTTTAAAGGGGGAAACAAAAGCTATTCATGAGGCACCTCTACCACTCCCAGAGTTATTTTTCTGAAGTGCACATAAAGGGACCCTCCATGTCTAAAATATCTGTGGATATTTGGGGTCATTTGTACCATGCGCTAACCCCGAACTGGCTTATACTGTGGGTTATCTCAAAGGAGCTAACATTTGGAGACTATGCTTACCTGATAATCCTTGCGAGTTACGTGAGGAACGTTCATGTTATGGGTGGATGGGCAAATGTCCTCATATTTTTTCGTGGTGAATATATCTAGAGCAACGAGATGAACCTGTATATGGAATGTAAAAACCAAAAATAAAAAACTTAGAGGGGTGATCTAACATATATGCTCCAGGCCTCTGGAGATACATGTAATAGACCTGTTACTAATGTATTTCAATTTAAGCATGCTTCTCTCAAGAACCCCTGGGCATCGTTGCATCAAACAGTCATCATTACAAGTTCATCGACATCCCATTGAAACGCATTTTAATACACTTGTTTCAATGGGATGTCACCGAACTTGTACTTATGACGGTTTGATGAAATGCTGTCCTGGCTGGAATTCGCTTTCATACATAGTTGCTGAGCTACATGTACATTTACATCTGGCAAGCTTTCGTTCAAGTACATGTATGTAAAACTAGAAATGTCCATTGCCACGCAATGCGAAATGTATCCCCCGGCACTGGCAGCAATTCGAAGGAGGGACAAAGAACCTCCCCTCCCCTCCCTCAAACAAAAGGATGGCGTAGAGATTGCCGCCAGTGGCCCGGACTATTGTCAACACTAGGAGCAACATCACCGAAACAATGTGTGTAGATTAGAGTATAATGCAAAATTCGAAAGAAATCTGTCAAGAAATGTGATCTCAGAGCGCACACAAGATATCCACTAAAATATGACCTTTGACCCTATGAAAGACAGAACACTGAGGGCAGCATCACCAAAAACTGTAGAGGTCTAGAGTAATCTATGATGGACCTCCATACAAAATCTGAAATAAATCAGTCAAATGTGTCCTCCAGAATGCATGCAACCAAAATATGACATTTGACCCTATAAAAAGCGGAACACTGGGGGCAGCATCAGCAAACACTAAAGATGTGTAGATTTCACTAAGACACACCTCCATATAAAATTTGAAAGAAATCCATCAATAAATGTGGAAGTTAGAGCGCACAAAAGACATGTGTGTGTGTGTGTGTGCGTTTGTTTAGCATTATGTCCGAGGACATTTTCGGACAGAGAACAAAAAAAAAATCATGACAACAATGGTCCTCGGAAGGCGGACAATAGTCCTCGAACGTCGAACAATGAATTTATGCCTTATTCCGTCGACTGTCCGAGGACGAGTAACAATAGAGGAACAATAGTTGTCCTCGGAAGTAAAGCCATGTAAACGTGTAGTGTGTGTGTGTGTGTGTGTGTAATTGGGTTTTTACAGACGTGTATCAATCAGATATGATTATTTACGTCTGGGACAGACCTTTAACGTCACCATCCGAAAGACGTGACTCAGTCTCGAACCTGGGTCCGCTGAATCAGTTTATAACTTCCACCGGTAGCTGGATTACAGGCGCACGCCACAACGCCCAGTTGTATGACCTTTGACCCTTTAAAGGATGGAACAATGAGGGCAGCATCCCCAAAAAGTAAAGATGTGCAGATTATACCAAGTTACATCTCCATACGAAATTTGAAAGAAATCCATTCCGAAATGTGGCCTGCAGAGTGCACTCACGCCATCCTCCAAAGTATGACCTTTGACCCTATAAAAGACGGGACACTGGTGGCAGCATCACCAAAAACTATAGGTGTGTACATTTTACCAAGATACACTTCCATACACAATTTGAACGAAATCTGTCAAGAAATGCAGAAAAGTGCAAGAAATGGACAAATGACCTTTGACCCTATAAAGGACGGAACAATGAGGGCAGCATCACCAAAAGGTAAAGATGTGTAGATTATACCAGTTACATCTCCATGGAAAATTTGAAAGCAATCCAAGAAATGTGGCCTACAGAGTGCACTCTCACAATTCTCCAAAGTATGACCTTTGACCCTATAAAAGATGGGACACTGGTGGCAGAATCACCAAAAACTGTAGGTTTTTAGATTTCACCAAGAGACACCTTCATGCAAAATTTGAACGAAATCCGTCAAGAAATGCAGAAGAGTGCAAGAAATGGACAAATGACCTTTGACCCTATAAAGGACGGAACAATGAGGGCAGCATCACCAAAAAGTAAAGATATGTAGATTATACCAAGATACATCCCCATACAAAATTTGAAAGAAATCCATCCAGAAATGTGGCCTGCAGAGTGCACTCACGCCATGCCCTGAAGTATGACCTTTGACCCTATATATAAAGGACGGAACACTGAGGGCAGCATCACCAAAATCTATAGGTTTCTAGATTTTACCAAGATACACCTCCATACAAAGTTTGAAAGAAATCCGTCGAGAAATGTGACTGCTAGTGCGTACACAAGAATGTGACGCGGCGGCGGAACGCTGCTGAATCCAAAGTATCCTCCGGCATATTGCCGGGGGATACAATAAATAGTTAACAGGTCTACTGTTCCAGGCATTAGTATGTCAGATATAGAGTTACTTGCGAAGTTTAAGGTTAGGGTTACTGTAAATTTTAAGGTATACATGTACTTTGTAAGCATTGTTTCCAGGGTTTAAGTTAATAATCAATTGGTGTGGATCGTGGAGTTATAGGTATGTATTTTGTCGGGCAAAAATATACAGAGTAGCATTCTCGGCAAACTGGACGTGGTTGATTCTATGAGTTTATATACATGTACCCATGTCAACCTGACCAAGTCTCAGTAGGGCTTATTGTATTCTACTGTCTAATCACTAGATTTACAAGTGTACTAGAGGTTCTTTCTCCGTAGCACATTTTTCACACCTGTGCTCAATTTTTTTAATATTAATCGCATAATGCCAGTACTAATTGGAAAGGTCCAGTATGTGTGCATTTGATACTTGATGCATTAAAATTGTATTGTACATGTTTAATTTAATTTCTATATATTTTACATGTACAAGTATTAAACTCTAAATGGCGACAGTGTTATAAATTTACAACTGCAGTATTCCTAGGAATTTTTTTGGGAAATGGCTTGTGGTAACTTGTGTAGACTCTACTGAAAGCTTTGGAGCCAATATTTTGCTAATTTTACTAATCAACAAAATGCCTTGAATTTGTAATAAATAGTTTACTATCACCTACCGTTACCTGACCTTACACATGCCGTAAGGAAAATCAAACAAACAAAAACAAAAAAGTAAAGATAATAATAACTGTATTCACAATTGAAGGTTTTTGGTAACACCATGTGGGAGCTTCTGTGAAAAGGCTGTTGATAAATTCTTTCGTGAAAAATAACCCACTTATGGGGCGTTAAGAGGAATTTAGAAGTGAAAGGAAAGGAAAGAGATGGAAATGGAATGAAATTAATACATCCTCTACGATTTCTTACACAACATAATTTATATGTATTACAACAAGATGAGCATAAATTGGATTGAAAAATGAAAATGATTGAGTAATTTTAAATAGACAAGAGGAGTATGTCTGCGCCCATAATTTGCATCTCGCGATGAATACCACCTGTTGACAGGTCATGCAACTGACCACTGGACATGAGCACCTGCCATTACTCTCATTAAGTATACCCACTCTCGTTTGCCTAGGTGTCTGGACTACCTGACTGCCATGCTGAAATTTACCATTGTGTATAAATACCTTACATGCTCCTCTATTATGGCTTGTCAAACAGGTGAAGATTAAGTATGTTTACATAATCCCGACTATATTTGGGGGCTACTTTTGCAAAAGCAATACATTTCAAAAAATTTAATAACTCATTAATGAAATGATCATTAGACACCTCATTGCACTCAAGAAAATTACAATTCTCAAAAATACATTTGAACTGAACTGGGGGCTAATCATTTGCCTTGATCTAAGGGAACTTTGGTGTTTTTTCAGGGGCATCGATAGAAAAATTTGTCATTTTTGTGATGTACAGCCATACTGTCTGACTACCCCATTCCCTATTAGGATTTTTTTTTCAGTAGGAAATTTAGAGCTCTACAAAAACTAAATTTGAGTAAGTTTAGTGAGCTCGCCATTCTTACCATTCTTATACATTTTTTGCAAATTTGTCTTTGATTCTGTGGGATTACAGGTCAGGAATTTCATACTGTATCTTACCTTAGCGTGACCGTGCTTTCCAGTCTTTGAAGTTGACATTTCTACGATTTTGCAGGGGCGGCCCTTGATGAGAACAAAACCATTCTTACGTAGGGCTGAGCACTGCTGCGGGTAACTTTTTGCAGCTCCAGCGTCTCCTTGTGTGAAATCGCAATCATCGGCCATTATGTGGGGGTATTGGGGGTTCTTTTTATCCTGGAGGGGGAAAAAATTATATTCATATCATAAATGATGAAAGGCATTCAGATTCTTTCTTTAAAAGATTAATATATATTCACAATACCACTCAAGTGCACATACATGTAACTCTGAAACAGGTTTCATCTTTAACACTTCACCGTAGCTCATCGCCGAGTGCACAATCTTACACATACATGTATCACACCCCGGGTCAAATTCAAATAGGTCCAGGTGCATTTGCCTTGATGTCAAATCAAAAGTTCACACTAATATTGTCATGAAATAATCCCCACAGATTGTTTCATTCTTTGTTCAATCAGCACAGACTGAATAGCAGGTAGGCAAATGGTACTCTACCCATAATGGCACAGCAGTGAAAGAACCAAAAGCATGTCGGGATATGCGCAATACAGAAATGAATACATACATCTTGATATTGCAAACACCCAGAGTCCGGACCCCCCAATTCCAAAATTTTAACAAAAGGCTTAGTACAGGGGAAACCCGAAATAACGAGGCCTTCATGACCGAAGGATTTTCCTTGTTATAGCCGTTATCTCGTTATATCAAAACATACATAAAAATGCACATGTGGGAATAAATTCTTCATGTACACTTATAATGAATGTACATAGTTCTGCTGCCACTGCTTATATACCCATTTGAAAGCTATGAAAGCATCAATAATATGTTAATTCTCGATTTGAATAAGCTAATAAACTATCAGATCATGTCGTTGAAAGGATTATTTTCAGATGCCAAGTTACCGCCTAAGAGGTAAGCCCGTTACACTTCCGCATTGAGTACCGGGACTGAACGCATACATGTACTGTCAGCATAGCGCATACTCATGGTATGAAAAAAAGGTCTCATTCTGTTCTGTGATATGAAATAAAAAGATGCTCCATGTGCTGTGATACAAATAAAAAGATGCACAATGCATTGTGTACAGATCGCATACAGATTCTCCAGCTGAATGATTTTTGTCCATTTGTGGAGCAGTGAAGTTTGCTTCCTCGTTAACAGGAATTGGTTACCAATATTTTTCTTAGTTTTAGAGGTATGAATCTTAGCCAACCTCACTATAAAGGTTCGTGCAGCCATAGAATCACGCACAAGTAAATTTGGGACCGTGACAATATTCTCGTTATAGCCGACCTCGTTATGTCCAGTTTTCCCTGTATTGAGAAACTAAAAATTAAATCTGGATCCCCTGCAAGAGTGAACCCCTGCATATAAGCAGCAAATGACAAGTAAATTAGGACTACAAAAAGAGTGTTGCAATAAGACAATATGGTGGGCAGGAATTACAACAAGGACGGCAATGTACGTGGAGAGGTACTTGTTATTTTTATCTATTTTAAGAGCGGGACACTTACTGAACTGGTCACACTTGACTTCCCCAGAGCTCCCTGAAAGCAATCTCAACTGGGTTATCCTTTGATCTGAGCAGTCAGAATACATGGGTCTTGATATTTATAAAATGTCAGGGGGAAGCCAAATTATCTTGGCATAATCGCACTTGAGCACCCAATTCCTGCCAGGAAGTATGCTTCACCATCTTGACCAAACACTTCCTTTCAAACCTCCCCCCCCCCCCCCCCCTGCACGTGTGAAGCTCTGTACCAAGACGATTGATCTACAATTTATACAAACTAGCAGAAATTACCCGTGGCACGATGGGGGGGGGGGGGGGTCTTCTCCTATGTACAGCCCAAGTACCCATTCACACTGAAAGGCAAGTAGTTTATTGATGAAACATATTTGAACAATTGATTCATAGCAGACTTCTCTTTAAATATAGATAGGTTTAATTCATTTAGCAGCAGGGTTTAAACTGGGGGAAGAACTTATAATTTCATTGCGGAGTGAAATCAAAATCTAACTACAGAATGGAAAAAAGGTGTATTGTAGCACGGTGTATTTAGTAAGCAGTCAAGAGGCAATTATTGTAATATAAAAATGTTATCATTACATGTTTTCAGTCGAAAATAAATGTGTAAGTATATACCCTACAATGTACAACAGATTGCATTTGTTTGTTGTTCTCCAATTAAAGGTTGTGTAGTGGAATGTTGAAAGAAGCGAGAGAGAGAGAGAGAGAAAGAAAGAATGATACAGTGGGAAACAGTAGTGGGAAATGAGTGAGAGAGAGGCAGAGGGGAGAATGAGAGAGAAAGAGAGAAGCAGTGGAAATATGAGAGAGTGAAAATAGCCAGTGGGGAAAATGAGAGACTCAGACAGTGGGGAAAATGAGAGACTCAGACAGTGGGGGAAATGAGAGCAAGAGAGAAAAAATAGACATGCAGGGAGATAGATAGAAATTATAAAGAAAGGATAGGGGGGTTAGATGCTAGTGATAAGATTTTTAGGGCTTCCACTGGCATGTTTAGGTTTCTGATATTTTTTTCCCTTGTAGGTTAAGTCGTTATGCATTGAAGGAATGCACTGAAAGTGTATATCTTATGGAACTCGTGCTTTTTAAACGTCTTTTAAACGTTATATGGGCATCTTCACTTATAAGAATACAATATTCAGTTTCCATTCAAATAAATATTGACAGGCGTATGTTAGAGCATATCCGGCCCGTGCCCTCCTGCAGTGCAACGGTTCATTCATCAGCATAGCCTTACATGTACATGTATAGGCAGCTTCAAATAGACGGTGCACGGTAGAAGCGTAGCGTACGTCAAATTTATGCCTATGTAATTTCGTTGACCCGAAAAAGGTCGTAAGGACTGGGAACTTCCAAGCTTTACCCGGGGCCTGCCAAAGGAAGTTACGAATGTAAAAAACATTTAAATAATACGACCAAAATACCACAAACAACCCCCCTCATGACAATCTGGGAACAATTTAACCACGTTTAAAAAAAAACCCAGCTCGATTGAGTGGAAAATCACGAGAAAAGCGCTTTCAAACAAACGGACGGACGGACGGACAGACAGACATTAGCCAAATTATAGTAAAAATAAGGAATAAGGATATACATGTAGTAAGGAAATACACATGTACATGTAACAACATGTACATGAAGAATATTCATTGATCTCTACTACATGGACATAGCATTATACACAGAGCTCCATGAAAGCAGTTGATGCAGCCACACAATCAAAAGTGGGAGCCCTACACGGTGTGTAAGCAAGGGAAAGTGCATAGAAAAACTGAGAATTTCAATTATTCCACAAAAACAAATTTCAATGTCATAAAATTGAAATATTTTGTTATAACCTTCTCATGAATATGTGTTATGTATTTATCGACTTGCTTTGTCATTCAGCAAGTAGTATCCCTATATTAAATTGTCTTATTTTGCCTTTCTCAATCATTCTCTCTTGGCTCTTTCTCCTTTTCCATTATAATCCTCTCTTTCTCCTGCATTAATCCTTCTCTCTTTACAATTTTCCTTTATGACAACTTTTTCTTGTTTAACTCAATTTTAACCTTAAATAGCCCTATCAATCCTTACCTCGATTTGTCATTCCTTATGGGCTTATCATTCCTTATAGGCTATCAGTAGTGCCTCTTTGCCTTTCTTTTTTATATCCCCCCGTCTCTCTTCCTTTGTCTTGAACCAGTCTTCTCTCTTTCACTTTGAAATTTGTAAGTCCTCCAAGTCATATCTTTCTTAGGTGGCCTTTCTCTCTAACCTATAGCCTCTCCTTGAAATATAAGTCTATTCTCTCCTTCATTAAGCCTACTATACCTTCTCTATCTCTCTAACCTTCATTTACCCCCTCCCCCTTTCTCCCTACTATGAGTACATAGAAAACAAAAGAAAACAAATTTACTCAACACAGCACTGTACGTGGGACACCATGTACTGTGTACAGTCCCAGTATACTGCAGGGGTGTCCATAAAAGCCGGGTACTGGGTATTTTGCCAGTCTATTCATTAAATTGTTGCCGACTATCGATACAGCCGGCAATTTTTGTCAACAAATCATAAGCAAAGTCACAACAAAGAAAGGAGGAAAAATGTGCAGTGTGTGCCCATAAAAAATTGAAATATTCACATGGAAAAACATTTGTTAGTTCATTGGAGTACAAAATATTACAAAAAGTAGTACGTAATGTGAAATTTGAACCTCAAAAAAATATGTGATATTCATCACGATAGCGCAACTGAGCAATTTAACTATGTAAGTCCCACCTGAATTGTGTAGTAGATCTATGAATGACTCCATAACTTGCAGTTTCCCCAAGCATGCCGAGCTAACTTATAACTTTCAAGGTTAATTTGGGTATCGTGTGACATTGTTTAGAACAAAAACTGTTTTAAACTGCATTTGTAGACTTCGTTCGACCCTTCTTTAATCAGTTCAAAACTATATAAAAAATGATCTAATATAATTGGTATTTATAGAAAACATGTCATAACTCATCCATTTCTGGACATATTTTGACGAAATAAGGATCATTGAATTTATAATTTGCGGAGCTCAAGATACAACCTACTGTGCACGTATTGAGAGCAACAAACTCTACTGCGCATGGGTGAACTGATTGTTAGTACACATTCACTGAAAAATTTATTTCCCACTGAGGTTGAGAGGCGGCATTGAACCCGTTCTTCAAAGAGCGAGGGAGCTGTCGCCTTAGGGCAAGATCGAGCGATAAGAGCAGAGCAGTACTTTGATTTTCGGTCTTATCTCCTGCGTTGCGTAACACTTTCAGTTGTAAATAATTCTGTTGCGACTCCAGTTCTGTGATAAATCCTTGGCTGGATTACAGGCGCATGCCACAACACCCAGCAACAAAAATGATATTTTTGTTGCTTAGCCTGCCCTTAGTCACAGTAGAAATTTGGCGCAACTTACCTTTAGGATCCCTGTAGCGCGCCGTAACTTTAGGACCCCTGGCCATACCTCTGGTAAGAGAGGTCGACTGCCCAGCTTACACAGTTACAATTTAAAATAGATCTAGGAATTCTCTAGATACAAAGTCAATCTAACTTGTTAAGAGAGTCTACATAGGGATCACTCGCACATACGCGAGGTTATTGCATACCCATAGGGATCACTCATAGCTACACGACTATACATGTACTTCGTGTGTAAATCTAGGCAGTCATACACCAACTTTTTCAAACACCACTGCACAAAAGTCACCAACATTCACTCAAAATTGGCATTTAATTTACAAAAACTTACCCCAACACATCAAAGAAATACAATAAATTAAACTCACCGATGTTGGAAAAGATAATTCCAAAAATGAAATCCGTAATTTACTGTCGATTCTGGCGAACGAGCTATCGGAGTCAGTGTGTACATTTCCTGGTCGCCGTGAGCGCTGACATCTCCCCAAAAGAATTTTGTCATTAAAAATTTGGTCCCCATCGCGTACATGCAAAAGTCCTGATTTTCTGTGTGCGCGATCGTAGAGATCGTTGTGCGCTTGTGATCCCGATTTGTTTCGCGATCGCGTGTTGTTTACATACGGCTGGTGTCTTAGACTAAAATCAGCTAATCAAATTTTGTCCACAAAGAAACTCGGGATAGCAAATGCGCATCGATCTCTACGACTGCGCACGCAGAAAATCAGGACTTTTTGGTGCAACGATAGGGACTGAATTTTTAACGACAAAATTCTTTTGGGGAGATGTCAGTGACCGCGGCGACCAGGAAATGTACACAATGACCCTGGGGGTCATTTCATCAAATCAACCCCATGACAGTCGGAACTGTTGTCGGCGATCTACGGAAATGTCATGGACCTGAAAAACTGTTTCACGAAGACATGTTAAACGACAACTCAATGACATCGATACTCATCGGCGAAAAAACTATATCACAGTCCATTGGAATTATCGTCAATTACCCAAACAGATTTTGAGGCTCAGTTTTCCCCAAACTATTCCAAAATGTAAAAAATGGCAGCAAAGATGAATGCTTGTGATACAAACATCCCGTTTACATGAAAAGATGTGTTTCTTATGGCATCTTAGAATTTATAAAATTGAGAAAACTTGAGGCTTTTGCGATGTACGAATCTAGATTTGTAGGTAAGAGGATACCGTAATTGACTAATTACAGAAAGAAGACCCCAATCGTGTTCAATTAGAGAAAATGATTAAATTAAGATATCTTATGGCCCAATTTTAAATATTTATTCATTAAAAGATACATATATCATTCATATCAAAGCATTGCGTGAAAACGGAAAAAATAGCGAAAATACATACATGATAAATTGTCGTCGTTCACATGGGTCTGTATATACAGACTGTTCCGTTTTCGATGCTGATTCTATGGTAGACGGATGTGGGTATTTTTAATATTAATCTCATTTACTTGTTGGGGGTCAAGAAGCCATAAGAACATATTGTTAGTCTGTACAATATTATAATACGGACATTATGCACTTATCAATTGTAAGACGCACCCCTCGACCCCCGGGAATGGTGCGTCACTTGTCAGATGTGAGTCGGATTTTCCTATACCATGACGCACCTGTGTGTCTCGACTATGACGGACCTTTTCTTACAATGACTGTGCCTGGACGAAAAAATATGACGCACCAGTTCTAGACTTTGACTTACCATTGTGACGCACCCCGTCATGGTAAAGCTCCGCGCGCACGTGGCACGCTATGCATCGGCGCGGCGCTAGTATAGTATTGCATGCATTGTTGATATCGACATGCATGCATGAACGCTAGCTGAAGACACAAACACACGTTATCATCCTGCACGCTATTGAGGCCGAGCTCGAGATAAGATTATCGGCGATGACATATGAAAATGTGCAGAAGTCACACAGTGCAATCGCTGACATTCTTGTGACGTCAACACATGAATATTCATGTCTCAATCCAGCCTAGCACAAATGCTACCGATCGCGATCATCGCGGCAAGAACCGAACCAGCCAACGCAGTGCTGGAACGAACGGGGTAAAAATAAACAAAGTAACGAAAAATACCTTATTTCTTCCCTTTTTTGAGAACCCAGACAGAAGACAGCATGAGAGAGGATTTGAGATCAATTATTATTATTTGGGGGTTTCCATTTTATTTGATGTCATCAAACTCGATTTTGGGCGCCCGGTGCGAAAGTATAGATTCCATGTCAATATATTTTTTTTTATATTCAAGGAGTTTGCATGTTTAAAAGCCCGGTACGCGGTGAGTATTGCGCGGACAGACCCGTTTGTAAACATAGCGAGGCATTATGACGCACCCATGTAAAATGACCGACTATGACGCACCCCATTCTCCATGCTGTGACTGACCAAATGCTTCCATGACCATACCCTGCGTCATTCATTTGTTGGTAAATTACCCAACCATGACGCACCTTTCCCGGGGGTCGAGGGGTGCGTCTTACAATTGATAGGTGCATTAGTAATACTATCTAGTAAAGGAATGATAAAGAATAGTGCTTGGAGATCAGGAAAATAATGTTCTCTTAATTTACATTTATTTTTCACAGCCCATAGACTAACTAAAAGCTGGCTTGTGGTGGCGTTCTAAAAAGATATGACAGGTTTGGAGGTCCGACAAGTCACTTGTCAGCAAGGTTGTCGCTGGTCTTGGCAAAGACGGCTTTGTGAAACACTTAGCGGACAAGTTGAACGACAGTGTCGAGATGTCGCTGATCTTGTCGTTACGACGGTTTGATGAAAGACCCCCTGATAACTAGTTTCACAAGAATCGGAAGTTAACCCCTTTACTTTAGCAAACTCTGGGTTGCATGGGTCACAGTATGTGATAAATGGTGATATTAGATCTACATTTTTTGTTGATATCTGCCTCCACACACAGTATATGGATCCCATGTACAGCTCTGTAGGCCAGTACCAGATTGATCAGCCAAGGAGCTCGTACAGCTAATCCCCGCCGAATTGTTTCGCGATCACGTGTTGTTTACATGTACATACCGCCGATGTCTTAAGACTAAAATCGACCAATAAATTTTTGTCCACAAAGAAACTCGGGATCGCAAGCATATGTCATGTATATTGGGGTCGGTTTTTGTAAATTAAATGCTGATTTTGAGTGAAGGTTGGTGACTTTTGTGCAGTGGTGTTTGAAAAAGTTGAGGTGTACGACTGCCTAGATTCTACACACGAAGTAGTCATGTACCTGATGTAGCTATGAATGAGTGAATGTGACCAAGGAATGGCTGTATCTTTTCAATGTCTATAACATGTCATGGCTTGCCAGGCCATGTTGCAACACCACTGGCCAATGACTAATCATGGATTCGAGTCCGATAAAGAATACTCAATAGCCTTCCGGCCACTGCCATGCATGGCTGTAGGCCTATGTTCGTTAAAAGCAGCATGGCTACGCATACACAGAAGCCCCGCACGTTCACGCCGGCCACTGACTCATTCATTCATTCACGTATGCCATGTATGCCCATGCCCATGGTCACTACTTATTTATACTCATCTTAAGTTAAGAATGGATATTAGTCTCTACAACATTTATAAACAAGACCGAAATATATTGAGGAGATAGACATGTCAAAGTCGGCAATGATGTCAGACTAAGTAATAATGGAGGGATTCGATTACCGAAACAGTCGGACAAAGTTACACTCTCTTCAAAGTTCAACATGTTCAACATGGCGGGTTCGGGCGAGTCACCACACAAATTTTGCAACATCACCACTCTATTTACATATAATTCAGAAAGTTAAATGACAAAATTTCACAGCGAAATCACAACAAACTGTTTCTTATACTACTGGTTGGCAAAAAATGAATTACATATTGCTCAAACATAACTAAAGAACGAATCAAATAGTTAAAAGTCTACATACTCACACGTGCACAGAATAACAGAGACGAAGGAAAGACTATTCTGAGAGTTGGTGCGCATGCGCGAAAAAGATGAAAGCGCGCCATCTATATACCGGTATCAAAATTATCTGGCCTTGTTGTTGTTGTTGTTGTTGTTGTTGTTGTTGTTGTAGTAAAAGGAATGGCACTTTTGACCACTAGAGTCCTGTGTGCCAGTAGCTATACATGTATATATAAATAGTCAGTCGGTAGGTCAAACATAGAATAAATCATTAGCATAAAATTTTATCAATCATTTCTACTAGTACAATTTTCATAAAATATCTTCCAAAACATGCCTTTAAGAATCAATCGTAATTCAAATATGTTTATAGAATATTTTCCACATGAGCATATGATGTTGAAAAGGAATATACATTGTAATACTTCTGCAACATCTGTTTGTTCTATTTTAACAAACCAAGTAGAGAATATTTAAAGCCCAACATCATTTCATTATCTTATTCAATGGATAACAAAGCTTTTAGTATGTAAAGCTATTGATGCAGCTAAATGCCTGCTTTCTATAGTACCAATCTGGCCTTGCAGAACAAGGCAGAATTTTAAGAGGCTGGTAACGGGATGCGCGCATATGTCAGGCAGGGCACCGGCCTGCACAAGCAATATCCTTAGCCGCAATGGTTATAAGAGATTATAAGTCACATATTTGATTTAGGCAGTTCACATTTATATTAATAAAACACAGTTATAGGTAGCTCTCATAAATATAAATGTCTTTAAACTGGAGCTGATTTAGGCAAAAATCCACAAAAAAATGACTGAAGAAATCATTTTAAGCTAGAGACCAGACTAGATCAAAAATTAGCAATCAATATTAGATGAATAAGTTTCAAGCTGCAAAATCACGAGGTTCGCAGAATGTGTTCTCTTTTTACCCCCCCCCCCCCCCCCACCCGAAGTGGAGCGGAACAAAAAGGCGTTGAGCATGCATCAATTTAAGATGGGGTTGCATGGGAGCGAATTGAAGTGCCCTCTATGACCAGCGTGGCATCCGCGCATAATAAGCTTAATCCGAGTTGTCAATGCGATGAGGGTCTCCGATCATGTCTATAGTGGAGATAAAAAGGAAAATTAATGATATCGAAAAATACAAGTAACTGATAGATAGTGAAAGAATGATGTCACAAACTCATAACCAGGTGCCAATTTGTTCAGTAATCTTCATAGGTTTTCATTGTTTTTCACGTAATTAATGTCGTGTTGCGGGGATCGTGTTTGTGATGTTAGTCCATACAGTAACAATGACGAGTCGATGAGAGGTATATTGAAGTGCAGTTTTACATATAGTTTATTACAGTCAGAGACATATATATAATCAGCAGCATACAATATATAATATCTTGGAAATATGTCTAGCAGGAGTTGAGCATGTCTGCTCTCTGTGATGGTCAGTCCTGTCTCTCTCCTTAACTATCTGGGGTGCTCCATTTATATCTCAAGAAGTATAGGGGGATGCAGTCTATCATGTGGACAAAATGTGGAGTTCACATGAAGAGGGGCTAAATTCTGCTGGTACCTTACAAAGCATACATTAATCAAGAAGTTGTCCAAAGGACAAAGGAGGCTTAAAAACAAAAGGGAGATTATGAACAATTGGTGTATTATGACGAAGGATTAAAATAACTTCATAAAATTTGGGAGTGTGGGAACAGGGAGTTGGAGGGGGCTTGTATTTAAAACTATTACATAACATTAAAGAAATCAAAGGTTTCACATATAGTTGTCCAACTTTCCTCATATATTTTTAGAGCTGTTTGTGTGATATTTCTTTTCTGCTTGTATACGACCATAGACAAACAAAATAATAGACTGTTTAATGGTATAGGCCCACAAAAAACAACTGGGCTGTCGGTTCAATTGTTATTGGCTTCTTTTTTTTTTAAGCTTGCTCGCTTCGCTCGCTCCTTTTGTAGTAGCCTACCCGCTTTTCAGGTATACGAATAGAAAGATATTATAATAGGTATATTAGAAAAAGGGGGCTGTAAAAAAGTCATAATGATTTATAAATCTTTCTATACGTATGATTTATAAATCTTTTCACATTTTAAAAATGGCCCCATGTTGCAAAGCAATTTGTCCAAATGGTAATTTGAAGCAAAATTGTTGACTACAATATATACAATATAGATGGTGACAATAGACGTATGGAATCTTCGAAATTACTTTTATTATAGTGCTATTCATAGTAATGTCGGCAAATTTTACATTCTTTTCTTTTCTTTGTTTGTTTTATTTTCTTTGCTTATGCATTTTTTCTAACCTACTCTGCCAAATGTAAAAAAAATATTCGTTGTAAATTCTACTTCGTAACGCCTAATTTATTCGGAATCATGTCTGGGTTGCACACCTGCCACCGATCGGAAATACCACACATTCAAAGTCTCTGATGGGACTAGCATCTTTGCACCACAGTATAAGAGCCCTGATAGCAGACTAACGTCTTCAAGACGTCCTAAACTGGTCTAAACTGTTCAACTCGTCATACGTCGTGTATGCAACGTCATTACGACGTCTTTATAACGTCTTGTGAAGACGTCACATTTCTACAGTAAAGACGACGTAATTATTTATTTATTTATTTATTTATTAGAATATATTTCAACAGGATAAAACAATCACCAAAAGCTGTTTTACATTGTTGTCCTGTAAACAGGATAAAACATATAAAAAGTACATAGAAAAACAACTAATGAATTAACATAATAACAGGTAAACTAACATTGAATCAATATAGAAAATAACAAAATAAATGTACTATAATATCAACAAATTTTAAACAATGTGCATAAAATAGAGATCAATATTGTCTATATATCATTGCGATATTAACTAATAAGTCAGCATTCGAGGTATTGCATAGTGTTGGCAAGGGTGTCATGGACTTTAAAACCATACAGTACCTTTAACAATGAAATAATTTTTTATACATTTTTTAAAGGAATTAATTGAGGGTACATTTTGGAGCCAATGAGGTAAATTATTCCAGATTTTTGAGCCTGAAAACAAAAATGACCGCCTAAAACATTCTAAGTTAGGTTTAGGTGGGACAACGTTAAGAGTATCATAACTTCTGGTTCTTACATCATGCCTATTGACTACCATTTCAATATTGTTCTAGCAGGAGCCATTCCGTGTATACACCTAAACATAATATTAGCTAAAAAATAATCGCGTCGTTGTTCGACAGTTGACCATTTAAGTTCCTTCATAAGATCTTCACCACGCCTGTTTAAAAAATCAAAGTTACCGGTTACATAACGTGCTGCTCTTTTTTGTAATCTTGTCAAATGAGCTCGTTCCCTTACCCCAATACAATTCCCCCAGACAGAAATAGCATAATCCATGGATGGTAAAATATTAGTTTTATAAAGCTTATTAAGAAGAGATTTACTCAAAAAATGCCTTAGTTTTCCTAGAGAAAATATCTTATAAGCCAGTGTTTTTGATACATGACTTATATGACTGTGAACTCCAGTTTAAATTTTGATCAATTACAATACCAAGATATCTAATTAATTTCACTTGTTCAACCAGACTATTATCAATAAAAAGAGTAAGTTTATCACATAAATTATGCCTATTTTTTAACAATGTCTTGCTGACATTAATACTAAGACGATTTTTGTCGTACCACTTTTTAACATTATCAATATTATCCTGCATTTTGACATTAACTTCATTCACATCTGATCCATAATCAACAGTAAATTATTTCAAAGGAAATCAAACTTTTTGAAAGCTTTAATTGGTAAATAGGTCTGGAAATGTCGAAGAATCCAGATTAAGTGAAGCAATTTTATGCTCATTTACTGGTAAATTGTTACTGTTGCCCTAACTAATGTACATCGCGAAAATTATGTCTCTCTTAATATATTTTGCCTCTAAATTGATTTATTTAAGAAACTTGGGCCCATTCATTGCTAAATTTCTCTTAAATCTCATTCCAAGTCCTAACTCTCTCTCTCTCTCTCTCTTTGTACTGTATATCATAATTGCAAAACTCATTCCACTCATAGAACCTTGCCTATGTGGGACTGTGTCCAACATTCACTGTATAGAGCAGTCAAAAGCAGACAACAAAATTGCTCTAAAGAAGATTAAATTTTCTTAAATTTTCTAGATTACCTGATTCAGGGACTCTTAATTCAACTCTTACTTTGCCGCAAATGTAGGGATTCAGACTTGAAAGTGAAATTTTAAATAATTATTTTCCTCTCCTGTATGAATGATCTAGCCTGGAAAAGGGCCCGCTGATACACATAAAAGCTATTGAAGCATATTCACCCGTGAAAACCAGTCTGGAGTACAAGCTTAACTTCATATAAGCTTGTACATGTATAAGTGTACTCATTCTTAGTTCTCAATCTGTCATTATCATGCACATTATAATCACAACCACAATCAAATACAAGATATATACTGAGAAAAACAATATTTTTATTGCTCACAAAAAATACTGTACAAGAACAATTTAATGATTAACTACAAATCCAGTTATACCCATGAATATGAATTATATACAAATAAAACTAAAATGTAAAATAAATGTTTCCATGTGCATTATTCACTAGTAAAACGATGTTGCAAAACCGGAATTTTTTATCCCCTTTGACCCAGTGCCCAAAACTGGAAATATTTATCCGCTTTGACCCAGTGCCCAAAACTGGAAATTTTTATCCGCTTTGACCAAATGCCAAAAACCAGAAATTTTTATCCACTTTGACCAAATGCCCAAAACCGGAAATATTTATCCCCTTTGACCTAATGCCCCAAACTGGAAATATTTATCTGCTTTGACCGAAATTACAAGTCATCTGCAAAAATATTACATTCACCACTGATGAGACATGAAGAAATATCATTAATCATCAAAAGAAACAAACCCGGGCCTAATACACTTCCTTGTGGAATTCCAATATCCACACCATTTCAGCGGGGCTTATCTCGAAAGGGTGCGGTTCGAGAAAAGCCCCCCCCCCCCCCCCCGCTTGTCTCGAAAGGGTGCGTTGAGAACGGAGTGGCCCGTTAACGCACCCTTTGGAGACGAGCGGGGGGGGGGGGCTTTTCTCGAAACGGTGCGTTAACTAGTCTTCCACATCAGTCGTTTATAATCGAATTTAAGGAATAGAAATTCCTTCACCATTGACGTAAACTAGTCTTACACATCAGTCTTTTAAATTGAAATAATCAAAAAATTTTAGCCATTAGTTGTGTGACCAAATAAACGAAATTTTTAAGACGTCTTCTTGACGTCTTTTTGACGTGTTCTAAAGACAAGATTTGGCATCCTGTATTCCGACACAGGAAATGTACTACCTTTGGGGAGCAAGTTTTGTCATAGACATTTACAAAATGCTGGGAAGCTCTGGCGGGCGGTGATTCAGTTGGCCTACGTGATACTGAAAATAATATCAAATAAAATAAATAAAATTATATAAACAAAATTGCCATATTCTGATGTGTTGTTACTGTGAAAGGAAGGATGGTGTGGGGGGGGGGGGGGGCTTTTCTCGAAACGGTGCGTTAACTAGTCTTCCACATCAGTCGTTTATAATCGAATTTAAGGAATAGAAATTCCTTCACCATTGACGTAAACTAGTCTTACACATCAGTCTTTTAAATTGAAATAATCAAAAAATTTTAGCCATTAGTTGTGTGACCAAATAAACGACATTTTTAAGACGTCTTCTTGACGTCTTTTTGACGTGTTCTAAAGACAAGATTTGGCATCCTGTATTCCGACACAGGAAATGTACTACCTTTGGGGAGCAAGTTTTGTCATAGACATTTACAAAAGCTGGGAAGCTCTGGCGGTGATTCAGTTAAATACGTGATACTGAAAATAATATCAAATAAAATAAATCAAATTATATAAACAAAATTGCCATATTCTGATGTGTTGTTACTGTGAAAGGAAGGATGGTGTGGGGGGGGGGGGGGGATTAGGGATTCAATAACCTAATTTTTTATCGGAATTTGCTAACACTTTCACTGACCTAGCTCATTTCCTCCTATTTCTCTGCTTCTATATTAAAACCTATTTTCCGTGTCCATGGGCTTCCCCTTCAACAGGTCATAGACTGGTAATGACGAAATATTTTTGCCAAATTTGTGGGCAATGTTATGACATTTACGTCAGTATAATTTACAAGACCTTTTGCCAGTTTTGTAGGACAATATTATTACGTGATATTCAATCGATTACGAGATATTTTCATTATCATTAGATGACAATGTGCTATATATTTAGACATGTAAATATCTGTGACCAGGCACCACAAAACCACCAAAAAGTCGCCTGATATTAATTTTTAGTTAAGGTCTGATTCTGAAAGAGCAGATTCTCAGCTTTAAAATGCATAACTCATTAGCATTGGATGTTCCTAACTCACTGTACAAAGAGAAGAATGCAAATTTTCCCTCATAATGAGAAATAAGGTTTAAAGTTTGCAGTCTATTGAAGCACTCTGACTTGCAAGGTGTTGTGCTTAGGTGACACAAGGAGGATTAGAACTCAATGAAAACTTCTATGAAGGGATTATCAGATTGTCCTAGAACTTGGCGTACTAATTAGTCATATCCTGTTCATTATAGTGCACAAGTATCAATGCAAGAACTTACTCTGTCTAAAAGTTATGGGAGATCAAAATGAGACAAGTATTCAGGGCGTAAAAAAAAAAAGTAATACAACAAAATATCCAGAGAAGACACACATATTAAGTCTAATAAAAAAACTGTCAAAATTACCACTTTTAGATTGTTTGGAACCTCCAAATTGTTAGATTACTTAGAAAAAAGTATACTCTTTCAGGAAATACCCAAAACTAAAATTTGACCATGCCAACCAAAAACACATTGATTGAGCTCTAACTGAAATTCACACAGTGCGACTTTTTGGTGGTTTTGTGATGGTGCCTGGTCAAATTTTATATTGTCAGTTATTTAGGGGATATTTTGTCACTGATGCTACTTTGATATGAAGTAATGCGTATAATGGCGCGCCATTATATTGAAAAAAATCAGGGGCTAACAAATGAGATATTGTTGTGTTCGAAAATAAATTATTATTTCACTGTCATTATCATTATTATCACTATCATTAATATTACTACACACATGTAATATCATTATCATTATTATTATTATCATTATTATTTTAAATGCCTCCTCATAATATGAGAATACCTCCTCACTATTTTAGTTTTTAATGAAGTCAAAAGACTTCATAAAGGCGTCATATTTACGTCGTGATCCGAGTATAATAATCGATGAATGACCAGAAACAACAAATATTTGTGGAAATAGATAGATGACATTTGATTTTTAGGATTTTATGCAATAATTGCACTTTTAGTTGTGATGGAAATGTATATAATTATTATGTTGTACATAATTCAATCAATGTCATGAAGAGGTATTTTCAGAAATACATTAGAAAATTGTATAATCTTAGAAAAATGTGCTACACTATACAACGGTATAGTAGCTAGGTATAGGATATAGGATATAGGATTTTAGGATTATAGGGTTGTTGTAGGATATGATGATACAAGATAGGTATAGGATAAAATGTCTAATATAGATATTGTGTTAATGTTAATAACTGTAAAAATGATAATCTTTTACAGGCCCGTAACTATGGTCGAGCAGAGGTCCGCTTGAAAAAAAAGATAAATAAAAAAAGAAGAAGCGAAGGAAGAGATGATGGAAAGTAACGTGATAAATATTTATTTGATTTTGATTTTTTTCCCGTAACTTCCTAATCTGGCAAATCTATGATCTTTCACCATTCATTTTCGAATTTTGTATACGTTATGCCATGTTGCAATCGATTTTTTCAAAGCGTCATTCAATGAATTATTCAAATTCGTATAGTATCCATGGCAGGCCTGTAACGAGTCGCGGGGGGGGGGGGGGTTCAGAGGGTTCGAACACCCCCCCCCCCCAAAGCTGACGAGCAGAAATCTGCTTGAACAACAAAAAAGAATCACAATGCGAAAAAATTATCTAAAGTGACATCAGAATAGTGATTTTTAGGTTAAAATTTTTAAATGTCCATATACCAACTGGATAGGGAAGGATACACGCCACGTGAAAGGGGAGAGAGGATTAAATGAAAGTGGAAAACAATGTGAGATACATGTAATAGGGTTTCCAGCCGGGTTTCCAGTCAATAGACCTGTTTACTAAGTGATTCAAATTTATGGATGCTTCTTTCCTGCATGGGACCTAGTAACGAGGTATCCATTAACCTGTTATTAATGAATGAACTACAATACTTGGAATCCAGTTTGCATACATTACTTGTTGCTATGTCTGACAAGCCTCTGGAAAGCTTTCAGGTTGTCAAGAACAACCTTTGTTTCAAAAGTATGCATTAAATTTGAACACTTAGGCCTAGTAAACAGGTCTATTCGAACACTGTTCGAGTCAATGTACGTCTTTCGCATTCATTATCGGAATTTATTTTTCATTTTGTCAAAAACTGAAAGAGTTCAAAGAGTTATTCAAAATCGTCACCCGCTCGTTATAACGTCTTGTCTATGTGACGAATTTGAATGACAATTTCCCCCTTCCAGCGCGAAGCACGAAAGCTCTGACGTTTTAGCACCCTTTTTTAGGCGGAATGTTAGTTCGACGCCCTGGCTGCTTTTTTATTTTGGACGCAATACTGCACTGTATGTAACAGGGGTTGGTGCAGGGAGGGGGAGTTTCCCTCTTCCCGCGCGAAGTGCTAAAGCTCTGACGTTTTAGCAAATTTGAGAGAAAGATAACGGCTTGTAGCAATTTTTTTAGGCGGAAAGATATAGTTCGACGCCCGGACTGCTTTTCAGTTATTTGGACGATAATATTTCACATGCGAGGGGGCGATGCCAGTGCACAGAACTCCCAAAGACGTCTTTAGGAGTTCTGTGTGCCAATGGCGTATCTAGGGATTATGGCACCCGGGGTAAACAATAAAGTTATCCCCCCCAGTGCCCTAACTTATCTACGTTATTGTACAAGCGAGGGGGCAAAACGACCGAGCGCAAATTTTTCAATTTTTAACCCTCAAAAACGCATTTTACCAAGAAAATTTTGCATTTCACCACCGCAGGTGAGCGGTATATAGAGAAGCTCGAATTTTATACATTGATAAACGGTTTTCTATTCACTCACTTCTATACAATCATCTATAATAATTCAATGTAATCTTTCACCATTCATTTTCGAATTTTGTACATTATGCCATGTTGCAATCGATTTTTTTAAAAGCGTCATTCAAAGAATTATTCAAACTAGCAGAAATTACCCGTGGCACCATGGGGGGGGGGGGGGGGGGGGGTCTTCTCCTATGTACAGCCCAACTACCATTCACACTGAAAGGCAATTAGTTTGTTGATGAAACATAATGAATAATTGATTCATAGCAGACTTCTCTTTAAATATAGATAGGAGGTTTAATTTAATTAGCATTACAGGTTAAACTGGGGAAAGAACTTGAATATCATTGCGGAGTGAAATCAAAATCTAACTATAGAATGGAAAAAATGGATTGTAACACGGTGTATTTAGTAAGTAGTCAAGAGGCAATTATTGTAATATAAAAATGTGTCATGTATTAAGTCGAAAATAAATGTGTAAGTATAATACCCTACAATGTACAACAGATTGCATTTGTTTGTAGTTCTCCAATTAAAGGTTGCTCAATCATAATAGGGGAATGTTGAAAGAAGCGAGAAGTATAGTGGAATGTTTAAAGAAGCGAGAGAGAGAGAGAGAGAGAGAGTGATACAGTGGGAAACGGTGGTGGGGAAAATGAGTGAGAGAGAGAGAGAAACTTGAAATATGAGAGGGTGAGAAACAGCCAGTGGGAAATTGAGAGAGAGAGAGAGAGAAAAAAAAAAGACACGCAGGGGGATAGAAATTATAAAGAATACAGGAGAAAGAGAGAGAGAGAGAGGGGGGGGGTAGCAGCTGTGATGAAAAGTGATAAGATTTGGAGGGCTTCCACTGGCATGTTTAGGTTTCCGATATTTTTTCCGCTGGTAGGTTAATTAGTTATGCATTGAACGAATTGATAAAAATCTTAGAATCTATGGAACTCTATACTATCGCATCTTCACTTATTAGAATACAATATTCAGTTTCCATTCAAACAAATAACAATATTGACATATGTTAGATCAGTGGCGGATTTAGGGGGCACATCCGGTCCGTGCGCCCCCCCCCCCCCCCTTTGGAAGAAAAGTATGCATTGTGCCCCCTCCCCTTTTAGAACGAAAACCTTTTTTTGCTTGTCAGAGAATTATGGAGGAAAACTGGACCCCCATATACCCGCGACCCACTCGATATCGAAGCCGAAATAGAGCCGTTCCCGGTGTCCGATGTGACTGAAATTCAGGTGCTAGTTGTATTTTAGTTCTAGATTCAGGCGGGATGTTAATTAGAACCGGCAATTTCATTCCTCAGCATAATAGCCTTACGTGTATTATAGACGGTGCCCGGTTCAAGCGCAGCGTAACGTGAAGCTATCTATGCCTATGTAATTTCGCTGAAAGTTTTTTTTTATATTTGTGTAGAATTTCGCTGAAAGTTACGAATTGTAAAAAAACTTTGAATAATACGACTAAACTACCACAAACCACCCCACTCAGGGCAATCTGGGAACAATTTAACCACGTTTAAAAAAAAAACCCAACTCGATTGAGTGGAAAATCACGGAGAAAAGTGATTTCAGACAAACGGACGGACAGACAGACAGACATTTATTTAGCCAAATTATAGTAAAGAATTATAGTAAGGATTATAGTAAGGATTGTAGTAAGGATTCGTTTGTAGTATCGCCCCCAAGCTGGCGAGCAGAAATCTGCTTGAACAACAACAACAAAGAATCATAAGGCGAAAAAAAATTATCCAAAGTGACATCAGAATAGTGATTTTTAGGTTAAATTTTTAAAAACATCTCCATACCAACTGGCTTAGATAGGAGAGGGGCGCACAAGGGGGTCACGTGAAAGGGGAGAGAGGAAGGAAAGTGGAAATAATAGGGTTTCCAGCCGGGTTTCCAGTCAATTTGAACACTTTTTTTATATGCTTTTGTCCTGCAACTTAATAATAAGGCCTATAGTCAATATACGTCTTTGGCCATTCATTTTCGGAATTTATTTTTCATTTTGCTATTGATTTTGTCAAAGACTGAAAGAGTTCAAAGAGTTATTCAAAATCGTCACCGCTCGTTGTAAGGTCTTGTCTATGTGACGAATTTCTTGAAATCGACTTCCCAAAGATGGATTTGATGATAAAATTTTGCAGCGGATTGCCAGGTCGGACGAATTAGAATGAAAATCTGACGAAAATTAAAGGAGATAATTATGCTGAAGTTGATTGACCATTGAAACTGTTGAATGACATTTTTAATTATTAAACTATCTTTGACATCTGATATTTGGATGATTATTGATTCCTATCAGCCTATAGGACGAAACTGAAGTGCATTTTGATCTTTGAGAAGTGTTAGATTGGACAGGAAATCCTGACAATACAACTAGGAGATAGATTGCTTAAAATACCATACAAAGATAAGCAGTGATAAGCACGAGAAGACTCTGAAATCTGTGGTAAATGGAATATAAAAGTGAAATATAAAAATACCATACTCAGGCCGGTAACTAGGATTTGTGCGGGGCGGGGGGAGGTTCAACATTGGAAAAGTGGACCTTTCTGAGGGAGCGAAGCGACCGAGTAGGGGGTGTCGGGTCAGGAGGTGTGCCCCTCCGAGGGTATGGGCATGAGCGTAGTCAGAATTATTTGACAGGGTGGGTCAAATGTGAAGCCCAATTATATACTACCGCTGTGTAGGATTCCAAATATTACTGGAAAGAGAGAGGGAGGGGTATTTAATATGTCTGTTCACTTTAAAATGGAAAATTTTCCCGCTCTCAAGTTGCAGACCCAGTCTAGTCATTCAGGCCCTTAAATTGTGGCCCTCTAATACAGCCTGTTCACCGGAGTGCCATGAGAGCAAAAAACATCGACTTCTTGGAAACTATCATACTATCATCATACTATCATCATCATCATACTATCATCATACTATCATCATCATCATACTATCATCATACTATAATTCGAGAACCGTTTGTCTGTTCGTCTGTCTGTCTGTCTGTTCGTCTGTCTGTCTGTATGTCTGTCTGTCTGTTTGTTCCCCTACTCCTCCTAGATCCTTCGACAGATCTTCACCAAACTCGGATGGTGTATGTAGGGGGACCCCAGAATTGCCCTTGAGGGGTTGGTTTTTTTTTAAAACGTCACTGGGGTCATCACTGGGGTCAAAGGTAAAAATAAACACTGTTTCATAACACATACAGTCGATCATGAACATAATCGATTATAAACTTCTCCGCGCGCATAGGAAATCAACAGTGCTGTACATCAGTGACGTTTTTTTAAAACGTCACTGGGGTCATCACTGGGGTCAAAGGTAAAAATAAACACTGTTTCATAACACATACAGTCGATCATGAACATAATCGATTATAAACTTCTCCGCGCGCATAGGAAATCAACAGTGCTGTACACAGTGCTGTACATCATAGTAACAAAAAGTCCAAAAAATTGTACTATATCCTGTTTTTCCTGCCTAAAAATCCCACATCTTAAACACGTTTATGCACTAAACGCTCCATTTAAAAAATCGCGATACGGGTAAGATGGCTAGTAATCACAAATAACAAGATGCCCCATATAACATTTGGGTGTTTTGGAAACATTTGGGGGATAGTATAGTGCGTTTTCCGTCGCTTGCTTCGCTCATTCACAAAACTCTGAAGCGAGATATTTTCAGGCAGCGAGAATATTTCCATAGTTTGTTATTGTAATATCTCCATGAATATTCAATGTTATGACAATTTTCGGTCACGTTACAGCATGCCTTAACGCCATGGCGCCTAGAAATTAGGGTTACCTTATACTTTCTAGTGAAATGAGCAACAACAAATTAAAGTGCATTTTTCTTCGCTTGCTTCGCTCGCTCGCAAATCTTAGAAATGAGATAGTTTCAGGCAGCGAAGTCCATGAATATTTCCATAGGATGTTATTGCAATATTCAGGCACGTCGCTGCACCCGAGTACTTGTTAGGTCCACTTTCTTCATTGAAATGCGCAAGAGCAAAATAAAGTGCATTTTTTCCTCACTCGCTTCGCTCGCTCGCAAACCTTATAAACGAGATGTTTCATGCAGCGAGGTCCATAAATATTCAATGTTATGACAATTTTCGGCACGCCACAGCCCTATCGCCATGGCGCCCAGATATTAGGCTTATACCTTTCTATAACAGCAAAGTGCCCACCACCCCCCCCCCCCTTCCGTTCGCTTCACTTCCTAAAAACATTATGAATGATTCCTGCATATGACAGCTAGATGACCGGAGATATAGATTTACATTTCACATATTGCAGGCCCGTAGCCAGAGGATGGTCGGAGGGGTCGGACGACCCCCCCCCCCCCCCCCTTCTTGGGCTGAGGTCCGCTTTTTCTGCGGCTTCAAAAATGTGTGTTCAAAATCATCATTCACAACCCCTAATTTCCTTAAATTGCATCTAGATTTTAAAATTTTCCGGGGGAGCCGAAGGCAGGTCCGTATTGATTATGACAAAAAGGTCCACTTTTGTCAAAAACTACCCACCCCTTTAGAAACCCTGGCTACGGGCCTGTATTGGCGACTAATGAAATAAAATGTTGTCATTAAAAAGTACATTTTTATTTTTCTCTCGCTCGCTTTGCTCGCTCGCAGTATTTGGAATCCTACACAGTGGTATTATGTTCGGGATTCACATTTGACCCACCCCATGTCAAATAATTCTGAATACGCTCATGCCCATACCCTTGTAGGGGCACACCCCCTGCCCGACACCCTACTCGGTCGCTTCGCTCCCTCAGAAAGGTCCACTTTTTCCAACGTTGAACCCCCCCCCCCCCCCCCCCGCGCAAAAATCCTAGCTACGGGCCTGTCTATTATGTTGGGAGCGCAATATTTAGCAAGAGTCATAATTTTAAACTTACATGATATAGCGAGCAAAGATATTACATCTTTATTTTTTCAAACTTTTTGAACCCTTTAAACTATTTCAGAACTATGTACTAGGGGAGCGAAATTACGAGATCATGAAAGAAAATAATTATGCGAGGGAGAAAAGCGACCGAGATTTGGACATGTTGGAAAATAATACGCATTTCAAACCTTCAAAAACTAGATTTCTAGTGAATTTACCCTGCGGATTTGCGGGCGCGTGATCCTTAAAGATTATGATTTTTATTCATTTCCCCCTATTTTTCTTTCTCTCCTTTGCGTCTTTTGCGCCCTTCAAGTGCTGCCCGGGGCACGTGAGCGAAGAGACGGGGGGGGGGGGGGTGGTGGGAGGGAGTATCCCCCTACTATATCAGTGAATTTTTCAAAAATATGGCCATAAAACTTGCATTTTAGAGCATCCCAAAATGGTTTTTAATGCATGGATCTACGCCAATGGACGGAACCCCTTAATTGAGAATAACAATGTGAGCGAACGAAGTTTCTTCAATATTTTCGCACTGAAATTATGGCATTTCTTATTTCCTTTATACTTCTAATCATTAAAGATTGTGATGGTATTTCAAGATCAAACATCATGAGTTTGGATTATTATTAGTCTTAAGTTAATGTATCATTTGTAGCACCTTTTTAGGCCTTTTCTCTCACTTCCCCGATTTTCGCTCTCGCTTTTTTAGTGGCTGAATGGGGGGGGGGGGGATATGGCCCCCGGGACCCCGGTGCCCCCTGTCTACGCCAGTGATTATATCGATTCGCAGATACAAGGTGTTTTTGTTGATTGGTGCATGCAGAAGTGCAGAAGTGCATGCTTCTTAATTGTGGTGGAAACTAGCCAGTTAAAATGTATCAAGAGAAAGAGTCCTATATAGGTTTGACCTTTCTTATGCAGCCTTCTATTGGCTGTATAGAATTCCTCCTAATTATATATGAATTAATCAGCTTGCCTTTTGCCATCATGGTCATTAAGAAAACTGTTTCTCGTTGCCAATTCGAATTACATGGACACGTGTTTCCAATGAATGAATGATTAAATGCAAAATATATTTTAATTTTCATACAAGAAATAGCACTGACTTATACTTTAACTTAATTAAATTAACAGATAGATATTTCATACTGACCTTTCATCCACAGTTATACCTGTTTCATAATTTTGTTTATAATCTTCTTCATATGTACCATTGCATTTTTCATTGTTCATTCTATTACCAAACAATATTTATTGAACTTTCATCCATTATATTTATATTATAGTTTTGTTTATAATCCTCTTCATATTAGCCATTACATTTTTTGTTGTTTATTTTATTTCCAAACTATGTTTCCCAATGTTTAAAGGTACCAGACTCGATTAGCATTCATGCTATTTTCTGGTTCCTTTTTATCATTAACTCTGTTGTCACTGCAGCGGTCTGCAGTGAGAATATTATAGCCATATTTCATATATAGTTTTTGTAAATCTTAGATTTTGTAATATTTTTAGGTATTTGTTCACCTTTTGCTTATCTCTAATCCCTTTGTACATGAAAGCCCATAGGAGGTGCTCTGTGTTATAGTATATGGGGAGAAATACTACGTTGCAATGCACATAGTAGGCACGCCATTATTGTTTTAAATTGTATACGTTGGCCAAGTTCATTGTCTACTAGGTGTTAAGCCCTGGCTCGTACCAGCACCTTTTTAGTCCGAAAACAATAGCCTTTAGGTCTGCTCAGTGAGTCATCTTAGCCTGCTCAGCATCTATGCTCTTCTTATATAGAGAGAAAAAGCTAAAAGCTATCGGTTCAAGTTAGAGTAACCAGATAGAGAACTCCAGTTGATTGTCATATATAAAATAGTTTCTTGCAGTTCGCACAAGAGTGCAAAGGTGTAATTTGTTCAAATCCTCCAATTGGCGAGTTTTCCCTTAATTTATACTTTCAACTTTTCTGTTGATATTTTAGAACTGCATATGATAAATAACATATTCATGTCATGTAATTAAGAGTTTACAATAATATATATGTACACACTTAGAAAAAAAGGTTCAGGTTTGCACCCTAAATGCAACACTGGCAGCACCTTTTTGGGTGCAATCTTGCACCCTCCATGAAAAGGGTGCAAAAATGCACCTTTTTGTTCTTGTTTGCACCCTTTAATGCCCGTTTGCACCCTAAAAGATGCAACTTTGCACCTTTAAGGGTGCAGAAACATTTGCATCCAAAGGGTGCAAATTTGTACCTTTTCTAAAGGGTACAACTCTGCACCCTTTAAGGGTGCAAATTGTAGCTAACTGCACCTTTAAAGGTGCAAAAAGCTTCTTAGGGTGCAAAGTTGCACCCAAAAAGGTGCTGCCAGTGTTGCATTTGAAGGGTGCAAAATTGTACCTTTATTTCTAAGTGTGTACATTGTTCCCCTTTGAAAGATGAATTGAGAATTTATACCTTATTGAACTAGATATATATGTGTTACATATGCTTGCATTACATGTGCAGGTATTGTTTTGGCAGTATTTGGTTGTATAGTTGTTTAATGTAATATCAATGTTCCTTGGTAGTATAGTAAAATTCTTGATCGTTTAAGACCAATACAATCAGATTCTTAGATTTGTACCCATTATGTCTTTGTGGAATTCAATCTAAAAATGTATTTTCTCTTTGTTTTATATATTTCTGTATTATTTTTATCTTGGAACTTGGAAGTTGGGATGACGAATAAAGTTATTTTACACAAGCCAACACCGGTTCTATGACTATATTTCTCTTGGAGTGTTTTGGGTTTGAAACTCCGGCCTGCATGTTTGCCAAGAGGCGCAGGGCGGCAGCCACCTCTGTTATACATATATTTAAATTTGTATACATTTTGTTTTATGTTTTGTATTGTCATTGGATAAATAAAGTTCAAGTTCAAGTTCATGTTCAAGTAATGATAATGAATATTTATTATCTAACTGAAATATGGAAAAAGAAAATATTAATCAATACCTCAACAATACAGGCATGTAGGCCTACTTATTTTCTATTTAAAATCACTCAATCAATCTTTGTGCGCGCACGTGTACTAGGGCTTGTCATTCTGATGACCTAGACCACAGAACTCCTATAGCTTAAATAGGAGTTCTGTGCCTTTAACAGGCTACTAATAACTTATTGACATGATAAAGAGAATTAAAAAACTTGGGGCTCTGGCGCTCCCCCCCCCCCCCGTTCAATGGCTCATGAATTATAAATGATATAGCTAATTAAATTTTTAAAAAAGTACAAGGCACAAGTACAAGTATACAAGTGGAAGTGGAAGTACCAGGGAGGTGGAAGAGTGAGAAGAAGTAGAAGTAGAAGTAAAATTAGATGTAGTTCGAAGTCGAAGTAGAAGTAGGAGTAGGAGTAATAGAAGTAGAAGTAAAAAATAAAGGGGGAAAAAACAACAATAACGTGATCGATCGGGCGTGTCACTCATTTCCTTTCAAATCCCACAATACATTTCGTATTTCAGGTTGGTTTGGGATGTTCTTCCGGTATCTCTTCAGCACAAAGAAGACCGTTGTGCGAACGAGACGGAATTTTTTCCACCTGAGAAAAACATCATCCAGGAAGATGTCCGAGGGCCAAGAAGACCAGCCCCAGACCAACGAGGCTCCAGAAAAGATCGTTCTGGGTATGTTAGTCAAGTTAGGCGATATTTTATGATCGGGAACATGGAGAAAAAATAGTTAAAACTAAGCTTGTTCATAAAATTTGGAGTGCCGCAGTTGACACGTAACAACGCACTACTAGGCCTACATCAATGCACATGGGTCATGCGTGGAAGCACCCGCATGTATTTTGCACGCCCAAATTTTACACAGACAACCAGTGTCTAGCTTGCGCTCGGAAAGCGTGGCGAACATCATGGCATACAATTGCCAATACTAGGCATAGCCTAGGCTAGCGCATATTGGCCACGTTGCGTCTTAATGGCGAACCCGTGACCCTGTGCTGGAGTGGTATTCTGAGATTTATTTTATCTTGATGATAGACCTAGTGAAAAGATATTAATTGTCATAACTTTTATTTTTTAAATTGCAAGTTTGCAACATTTCATTGGTGTTTACGCAGATGAATTCCGCATAATTCCGCATACACAGCTACTTTTGCGCAGTCATTAATCATGTTAATTATTAACCAATGATTCTGATGATGCGCCATAACTAAGCGTATGATGGGGGGACCTAAAGCTATGCACCTTGTTTTGTATGTGGAGCGCGTATTCTCCCATACATGTAGACAACGCGTATAAAAGTGGTGTGTCAGTGTGTGTAGCTTTCATGGCTTTAGGACCCGCGTAGCCCCGGGACGCTGCCACAAAGTGGCAGCGTCCTGAGTGAAACCAGTACGAATCGGTGGGTCTCACAATTTACCAATGTTCAAATGACCATTGAAAATATAGCCATATAAGTTATTTTTTTAAATTAAAGTATCATATATACGATGCCACTTACCTAAACAGACCTTCCGCAAATCAGCTTTTCCTAAAAAATGTGTAGAATCGATGAATGTCACTTTTTACTCTCAATTTTCGAAACCAGTCCCATTCGCCATGTTGAAGCAGAAGCGAAAATAGGCACTTGCGCATGCGCCTATGAATATTTATTACAACGACGGCATAGTTTTCGTCACAGGAATAATGAATATTCATATAGGCCTATCCACTGTGATCCGGCGATCTCTATTCGCTCGAGCTCCTGCCTGCCACTCGTCTTAATGAATATTCATAATGCTCCATTCTTGTCTGACGCATGCGCATTGCAAGCAAAACACCGACCTACGAAAGTTTTTAGTACAGGCTTTTGGAGATAAATAGGCCTTTTTTGTATCATCCTCATTGAAAAGAAAGACGACAGTCAATCGTAAAGTATTGTAAGTACCTAAAGTAGCCTAAAATCAAATAATGTCATGTTTCATGGCTATCATTTTGACAAACGACCTTGTAATTAAGAGACATCCAAGCAATCAAAGGACTGCTGATCGCAGCCCGAACACTACGTGTTCGGGCTGCCGCAGTAAGGACCCGCGTAGCTTTAGCCCCCCTGCCATACATTTTGTTATGACAAAATTATTTCACTAAAATCAAGTTAAAATAAATCTCAGAATACCACCCCAGGTCATGTTGGAAGTGGGTTGAACAATAACAATTCTCGCTACCTCAAATATGCAATTTTCGACGTAGAGGGCAATATTATGCATGGAAATGGTCCGCATCTTCGTCAACTTCACTTCCGGTCCGTATTGAAATACTAGGCCTACAGCTTATGATTAAAATGAGTGCTAAAATGCTTAATTTTTGGATCGCATGACATAAACCACTACAATTTTGAAAATGCAACCAATTGTCTCAATAAATCATATCTTTTCAAACATGTCGGTTAATTTATAGTCAATCTCGAGGATTTTTGTAATACCTGTGTACATTTTCAATGCAAAAAGACAAACACTTGTCGACCCAATCGGGATATTGTCAGCACTGCGCATGCGTGGTTCGCATGACAAACGCCATCTGTTGGCGAAATTGCGTATTTGGGGTAGCGAGAATTGAGTTGATGTTAATCTCATTCAGTAAAATTGTAGTTTTCCTCTTTCTTTAGTCTTCAGGAGTCCAACTCCAACCAAGCCAGGCCAGGCCAAGGGCTGTGCCACTGCCAGTCATGCCAGTTCTTGATACTGTCATTATTATAATATAATTTCAATATGGCACGAAAAAGAGACATGCTAACGAAGCTTTTCGACCTGCACTCATCAGGTTATCACGCAGGTATATAACAAATTACTTGAAATCAACTATATTATACTCGGTGAACCCGGACGCAACCTAGACGCCGTAATTTCAGAACAATCGCAAAGCTTGGACGAACTTTTGTCTGCACAGAAGAGGTTCATGCGATTGAATGTAAGCGGCTTACATAAGCGTAAATGCGCTGAGCTTCTGGCCCGGGACATAATTGAGAATTGATCGTCAGCATAGCTTTGTGCGCAAGCTGGATTGTTCAGCAAGTGGAGACCAATCGCTGAATCGCATTTGGCTATCTTTGGTCTGTTAGCGTGCATTTCAGATTTGCAGGCACGGACGGGCTGCGTGCGCTGATTGGTTGTACGGTTCCAAATAGTCGAGGGGAAGTGTTGTTTAATGCGATCAGCCAACCGCTGAGAAGTACGGCCCACGTACCTGGCATCGCACCGGCACTGAAATTGGTAAATAACGTTACTCAAGTGGGGGTGGGTAGTACATCCTTGCTAGTTGACGGTAGCATCCTGTGTGTAGAAAACACAATGCGTGTCGAAACCGCGTAATAGCAACGTGACACTGCGTGTTTGATCTGACTGGCGTATTTGTCAGATACCTTACCCCTCCAGGGTAGTTTGAGATACACGGGGCATTTGGCAGGTCCAAATCTGGTGTCAGATTTGGATTGTGCCTCCAGCGTCCGTGTTATGGTGCGAGATATAACATGCTCAGGGTAACCATTGTCAAGGAGAATAGTTTTGATTTTCGCGATTTCGGGAGCTAATTTGCACGCAGAGCAAATCCTAAGGGCGCGGCACACTAAGTTTCTAATGAGCCCAATCTTGTATGAAGTTGCACTGTACGAGTCCCATCTCGTGTATTGCCCGGTGAATGTTGGCTTGCGGTAGACGGAAGTCTACAGACTAGACTGTAGACGAACTCCTTTTGTCTGCAGACAAAAGGAGTTTGTCCAAGCTTTGCGATTGTTCTGAAATTACGGCGTCTAGGTTGCGTCCGGGTTCACCGAGTATAATATAGTTGATTTCAAGTAATTTGTTATATACCTGCGTGATAACCTGATGAGTGCAGGTCGCAAAGCTTCGTTATCATGTCTCTTTTCGTGCCATATTGAAATTTTGCAGTACCAAAAAATTATTTATAATATTATTCTAAGTTCATGTCTGCGCTCCTAAGATTTGACCTGAAAATGAACAAGAATTTCTCCAATATTCCTCTAGGCCTAATGCTTAATTTTGTATTATTCCTGATATTCTAAAGAGTAAGTTTGCAAGAGATCTCATCAAAATTAGAATAACAACAATCACAATGGGTGATTTCTAGCTGTACGAGCTCCTTGGCTTATCAATCTGGTATGGTCCTATGGATCTGTACATGGGATCCATATAGACTCTGTGTGTGGAGGGAGATATCAACAAAAAAAAACTAGATCTAAATATCACCATTTCTCATGCAAACCGCCCTCAGAGTTTGCTAAAGGGGTTACCTTCCAGGATCAACTAAGATTGTAAAAATTGAATGAATAAAAAAGCATGTGTAACTTGTATATATGGGACTACACAAATCATACATTGCATGTGTAGTCCCATACAAGTTACATGACGAGGTAAAAAAAAACCTGCCGATTTTTGTCTTGCATGCTGCTGTTTTATGCGTTTTATGCGTGAGATTTTCATGACTCGGCGTCTCGGCACGCATTCGCGCACGCTCTGTATCGACGTACGATCCATGGCCATACGTAGGCCTACGTACAAGAACCATGTGATGCATGTTGTGGCAACAGCAATGGGGGGAACAAGCAAACAGTTGTGGTGTTGCTATTTCGCAATCATGTTTCACCGGTTACTCACTCTTCATATTCTGATCCAAATTGAAGATTTTTTATCAATGTTGTCACTATTAATGGTTTATCCCTTATGCTTGCTAACATATACGGACCTAATAATGATGATCCAGATTTTTTTTAGATGTATTTGCCAAAATAAAACAATTTAATTATACTTTATTCATTTGTGCTGGTGATTTCAATGCTGTGTTGGGCTGTCTAGATTACCAAGGTGGTAGACAGAGGCATGCAAATGTAAAAACCAATGAAGTTATCAAAATTTTGATGGAAGCATACAATTTGTGCAATATTTGGCGAAGCCTCCATCCAAATTTGAAGCAATATACTAGGCATCAAATCAACCCAAAGGTCCTTTCCCGTGTAGATTTTGTTCTTGTTTCAGAGAATTTTGTCAACAATTGCGTCCAGTCAAAAATCACGCCAGGAATCCAGTCAGATCAGTCGGTAGTTACTTTGAATTTTTAAGATGCTCAACCAGAGAAGGGACCTGGTTTTTGGAAACTTAACTGTAATTATTTGCATAATGATGCTAATTTTGTAAAAAACAAAGAAAAGATTAATGAATTTAAGATTGACAACAAGCATAGCCAGTGTAATCCGAATATTATGTGGGATGCTCTCAAGTGTACAATAACAGGTGTTTGCATAGAGTATGGAGCCAGAAAAAAGAAAGAAAAGAATGCTGCCAAGAATAAACTGTGCAAATAAATAATATCCAGATAATGCTAATTATATTAAACGTTTAGACCATTTAAATACTGAGCTCAGTAGAATATTAGAATATTAAACTCAAGGCCTACTTGTGACCAGGCACCACAAAACCACCAAAAAGTCGCACTGTGTGATTTTCAGTAAGAGCTCAATCAATGTGTTGTTGGTGTGCATGGTCAAATTTTAGTTTTGGGTATTTCCTGAAAGAGTAAATGTAAGTACTCTAAAAATTTGGAGGCACCAAACAATCTAAAAAGTATTTTTTATAGTTTTTTATTCGACTTATGTGTGTCTTCTCTGGATTTTGTTGTATTACTTTTCTTTTTTACGACCCTGAATACTTGTCTCAATTTGATCTCCCATAACTTTTAAACAGAGTAAGTTCTTGCATTGATACTTGTGCACAATGATGAACAGGATAGGACTAATTAGTATGCCAAGTTTTGGGACAATCTGATAATCCCTTCATAGAGTTCTAATCCTCCTTTTGTCACCTTAGCACAACACCTTGCAAGTCAGAGTGCTTCAATAGACTGCAAACTTTAAACCCTTATTTCTCAGAAGTGACATTCTGAGGGACTATGCATTCTACTCTTTGTACAGTGAGTTAGGAACATCCAATGCTAATGAGTTATACATGTATATCATTTTAAAGCTGAGAATCTGCTCTTTCAGAATCAGACCTTAACTAAAAATTCATATCTGGCGACTTTTTGGTTTTGTGGTACCTTAGCACAATTATTCGTTCGAGAATGCGTTGGGTTGAAGGAGAAAAAAGCTCCAGATACTTTTCTAACTTAGAGAAAAGGCATGGGGAGAAAAAATCTATTCATAGAATCAAAGATGCTCATGATGAAATTATTTCCAACCATAATATTATATTGATGAAATTTATAATTTTTATCAAAATTTGTATAGAAAACAAGATACACAAGATCTTAACGATACAGATACTTTTTTGGATTCTGTTGAAATACCCAAATTAGAAGATAATGACAAATTAGTTGGAAAGGTTTGTGTAGTTAAAACACTATTATTACCCCAGCTATTGTATCTTTTTTCAGTTTTATGCATAAGGATTCCAAACAAGTTTTTTAAAGAGTTAGAATGTTTTACAAATTTATTTGGAGTGGTGGAAGAGATAGGGTAAAAAGAAAATGTTTTTGTAATGATTTTGTTTCGGGTGGGTTGCGAATGATTGATTGCTATGTTTTTGCTATGTTTTTGCTGTGTCACAGAAAATGGCTTGGGTGAAACTCCTCCTTGATAAAAACTATGATAGTGCATGGAAGACTATTGAACTTTCAGTATTAGAAAACTTCAATCAAACCAATGATATTTTGTGGAAATCCCATGCACCTGAAGCTGTTTTGGATAGCCTCTCTTGCTCTCAATTATCTGACTCCATTATAGAACTTGGTATTTTTTCAGAGAGAAAGCAGTGAGTGAATGAGGAATTTGATATGACTTTTTCAGATTTAGGTTCATGTCAGTGTTTGTGGTGTAACAAAAACATTAGACCCAAGTCAAAACATTATTTTTTGCAATCAAGAATGGTTTGATAAGGGTATAGTTTTTGCCAGTGATCCGTTAAATCCTCCATTTCCAGGAAAGCAAATTATTTGAAGAACTTATTCTTGATTTTGGTATTTCATCAAAGGGAAGAAGGAATTTCAATTTTCTAATGAAACATATTCCTCAATCATGGTTAACCATGTCAGATTGGGACCACAATGAAATTCATAACAAAATAGTAGACAATTTGCCCCAAGCAAGGAAGGTCCCCAAATGTGTTTATTCAGTTATGATAGAGAATTTTGTTCCAACAAAGCAAATTCGCTTTTGGAAAGACCTTTCATTGAATCCAGACTCTGAAACATGGGATAAAATTCATTTGAGAAATTTTAAAAGTTCAGTTGGCTCTCGCGTGCAGTCTTTTTATATTAAACTTTTTCATAAAGCTATAGCACTAAATGATTTCTTGCATAAAATTGAAAGGAAGGACTCCCCAAATTGCACATTCTGTCAGACTCATCCAGAAACTCTTATTCATGTATTCATTGAATGTCACCATGTGAAAACCATTTGGGATGAGATTGTTAATGTAATTTCTTGAAATACCAAGAAGATTTTAAACCCCTCCACTTTTGAAAAAAATTTCTGGCTTCAAGATGAAAAATTGTATTACTTATATTTTCCTTATCTTCAAATTTATCTAAATTGAATAGTTTACCTTCATTTCAAGGGTTTAAAGTTTATTGAAGGGATGTAAAGAAACTGAGTATCGTATAGCTAGAAGGAAAGGAAAACTTGCATTTCATTTTCGTAAATGGAGATTTGATTTGTGATGTATACTACAGGTCTTCTTTTGAGAGGCTGTTCCCTAAATATGTATAGAAATACAAGTACATGAACACTAGTTCTGCTGATTTATTTTATGCTGCTCCACTTTAATTCTAGGTTAAAATGTATGGATTCTTATGGGGTTTTTTTTTTCTTTCTTTTTAATTTCTTTTTAATCATGTTCTGATGACTCTGTAATCCCATCATATTGATCAATAAAAACTGAATGAAAAAAAAACTTCACAGAAATGGATAGTATTGAGAGGAACAATAAGTTTAGATTTAATTTCTCTTAAACTTCTCACTTGCAGCAGAAAATGCTGCGGTAGCTAATGCGTGTTCATGGCAAATGGCCAAATTTTGGGCATTGGCTCAGATTAGCCGTGAAGTTTCATTACTTTTGTATTGTGATTGTTGATTTAGAGCTCATCCTACATGTAGTTAATAATGTGGATTCTCTGGGTCTTTTACTATGGAAAATCTAACATATTTATCAAATCTATCTGTAAAAAAATTAGGATTCTTTTCACTCCTTCCGCCCCTTTAAAAAGCAAAGGTAGTTCCTTTCTGTGTGCTCTAGAGATCGAACGTTGACTAAATGCTGGCCTAGATTTTATTTCAGACCTGTATGAACATACTACCTCATATTGCCTGTAAAATTACACTTCGAATGATGCCTGTACTGACTTTATATTTCTCACGGCTAATCACCAAAATTTCCCATATCTAGCATTCAAGTAGCAACACCAACATCGAACGTGAAATTAAAATTTCTTAATCCCTAGGGGTATAGTGTTAGTGAACAGAATTTTGTACATGAAATTAAACACCGACTGCTGAGCTCGGTTCAGCAGACATTTGATAAAAATTAAACACCGGCAACCGGAACTACGTCAGAAATCAGAAGCCGACACCTAACACCGACTGATTTTTTTTCTCATTTCATAGTAGGTGTTAGAACATGATTTCGCAGCAAAATAAACACTAACCCCAAACACCAACACCTAGCATTGAAATCACCCAATGCCATTTTCACAAGAAACAGCGGCCGTGTCATTTCATTCAACGTTTAATAAAAAAAACAATGGTGTCCATGTCTGCGCACTCATTCATGTTACATGCAGTTTTGGGAGTTTTGAGGCTTGTGAATGAAATTATCTGAAATAAGACCCTTTTTATCATTTTTGACTCGTTTTTTGCATGAATAGAATACCGATTGCTATAATAAAGATGAAACATGTTTGTTCAGTGTTTTGTTCGATATCAAAATCGCACAGTTACATGTACATGTGTGGGCAGACTTGGGTACTCTAGCCATACTATAGAAACTTGGTCACTAGCCACACAGCCACAGGCCTTGATGTTTTATAAAATATGACATTGAACATCAAGCCACACAGGGGCAGCAGTCTCCCATACGGAGAGACAAGTAATAAAAAAAAATCAGTGGGCAAGATTCGTCCATTTCCACGTACAGTGAACCTTGCAAACCACCTTCGGAGTTTGCTAAAGTCTTCCTCTTCCAGCTCGTCTGACCACTTCAACAATCGGATTGTGAGAAACATGATTCATGAAAACTATAACAATTTATGGCCAAATCGATGTGGATTTGCTTAATACCATTCACGTGTAGCTTTCGCTGTGCGATTAGCATTACAAAGACGTTGAGATTGAATGTGCGCTGTAGATGAATCGAGTACAACTTCAAGGCAGTGCCAGTGCAATGCTGAGCATATCCGACGTGGCATGCTAACTCTAATTGTGCTAATATCTTGCACACATATACATGTATACTGCCATGATCTATGCCTGGAACGGTGCAAGATATTAGCACAATTAAATTTAGCATGCCGCGTCGGACGGTAAAGCAGTATTATTTAGAAGAGGACGATGTCAACTTCTATAAAATATAAAAATACCAGACACTTATCTCCAACTTTAATCACTCACTACGAATAGCCCAAAACAAAACAAGTATCAATAATAATGCATCAAATTGTACACATACCGCCATTTTCGGTAATCATTCAGAGAAGAATTCTCGGGGTTTGGGGTAAGTGGGCCTGAAAATGGTTTCCTCAGATTGTTTCCTCAAATTGTTGCAAACCACAGTCACACGATATGGAGGCCCAATCACAGAAAGAAAAATGTCTTATTCATCTGCTCTGTCACTGCTTATACACAGGCGATAGCGGAATGCTTACAGATCTGACCAAAGTACATATTGACAATTTCGACACTTTGTGAACTTGTGTGATGGCGCCATCTAGCAATCTTGGACGCACCTATTTTACAGAGAAAATAGGCATCAAGCAACACTAAACTCTGACTCTGAAAATTTGCAATTCATGCTATCTTGTGAAAGACTCGCCATGCTAGTGACAATTTCATGAATTTGCATGATAATTTGTTTGATTTACTGTTTTAAATGTGACCTGTCCGGACACACGACGTGTAGGTATAATATGCATCATCCGTACATAGTACATACACAACATACAGCGTGCACGAGCACCATCATTCCCTCTAGCGTTGCTGGTGTGATCTCAACAAGATAGCCATTTTAGAATCTGAAGTATTAAGACCCCATTTTTTACCCTAGAATTAAAACGTATTAAAAACAAAATGTGATTATATTTGATATTAAACGGTTGGTTCAATATTGTCAAAACTCCCCGAAAAAGCTCTTGTATAAAGCTTTTTTGTACAAGAACAACATGAGACTATACTGAACACATTTGTTTCGAATTTCCTTTTTGCTGCCAAACTGTCCATGAGCTTTAAACAGGTCAACCCTTAAAAGGCTTTAGCAATCTAGGAATGTGAGAGATATTTGACCAATGATTTTTCATATTCTACCCAAGTTTATTCCAGAGCATTGTATATCATACGGAAAGCAAATATTGAATTAAATTGGGTTCAGTTAGTCCAATGTTAGACAATGTTGCTGACTTGTTCACCTGTGATTAACAAAGTTCGATTGATTTTCTTTATGTCTTAATTATCTCAGCCACAAAAGTATCAGGAACAGTCAAATGGTTCAACGTTAAGAATGGCTACGGATTCATCAACCGGTAAGACACTATCTTATTCAACTTCTTTACAACGTATATTAGGTTTTGCATTCAAAATCAAGACACAGCAAAATGTCTTGCAAGGATGGTCTGTTTGTTTGATGTATAGGCTGCTTTACAGCACACTGCAAGTGAAATTAAAGAATTGGGGTAAAAAAAACCCCAACCACATGGAGGTCTTCCAGGCTTTGTGAGGAGAATTTATCCCATTTTTAGCCAAGTTTGGCTCTTTCCCGGCTTTGGTCAACGTGGAACAGACACTGAACTGCCAGAGTTGACTTCTGTCATGTTTACACTGTACATGTACCATGATCCCTTAGCAATATTGGAGTCTCTGGTTTCAATCCACAGCATATGAAGAGTTCAAGAGAATTCTGCCATCTTTTGTCAAACTTTGTTTTTACTGTTTAAAGGAGAATTAACCTAAAAAAATACAGACGAAAGTGTTCAAAGGTGTTATTTATTCCTACTTGTTAGACTATATGGCTTCGCGTCAAAATTTACGATATCGATACGAATCAAGATTTTCTGAGCAAAATTTATCATCTGCCCGCAACATGTATCGTCTGCTAGCAGTACATGGGGGCCGCCATTTTTTTTATGTGTACATGAAGATTTTCTTAATCCAAATGCCCAATTGCCTCTTTCAAAATTTAAAACCCGTTTGAGATTAAAAATATAGAATAGATATATGTCAATTTATTTTTAAACTGAAGATTTCCTTAAATATTTCTGTTGAAAATCGATATTCGCTTAATAGAAATCTATTTTCTCGATACTGTGACGCATGGGACGGAGCAAATTAATTCAAATTTATGGATGCTTCTTCCCCGAGCATCTATAGCGGCAAACTATGCATTCACCTGCTTTCGGATAATGGACTTGAAAAGTCAGAATGCATGCTGCATATATTATGTTCTTCTCTGTTTGGCAAACCCAAGAAAATAGATTTTTGTTAAGCAAAACCAGACAATTTAAATATATAATTATAAAGATTTAATTTTTACAATACATGTAAACACCCAATTTATATTTTTTGTCACATATGGGATTTTAGGTAATGAAGAAAAGCAATTTAGGTTTTGGATTCAAAATATCTTCTTGACTGGAACATTTCTCAATGGTTCATGTACAACTCCAAATCAGCAAGAAAATGGCAGCCCCCATGGAAATGAGGAGGAGACGATAACGGGTGTTGGAATATCTTTATTTACACCCTTTTCTGATTTTCTTATTAGAAAATGATTTAGGCCAACAAGTAGGAATATATTACACCTTCCAATATAAGTAAATTTGTAATTAGGGGTTGATTCTCCTTTAACTTTAGCATGCTGGTAGAGAAACTTAGCTGTGTAATATACCATTTTTATCATTTCTATTTTTAGATTCTTGGCATTTTTGTGTTCAACTGAACACACCAAATGCATTGCACATACTGTATATCAACATTAGTTCTGTTTTTTTTATTGTTTGATTTAATGGGCTCATCAATTTGAGACTGTTCATGCATTAAGGCAATATACCATTTTTAAAATTTCTAAAATTTCTATTTTTAGATTCTTGGAATTTTTGTGTTCAACTGAACACACCAAATGCATTGCACATACTGTATATCAACATTAGTTCTGTTTTTTTTAATTGTTTGATTTAATGGGCTCATCAATTTGAGACTGTTCATGCATTAAGGCAATTCATACTGTTGCATCAATTCATACTGTTCCCCCTGAGGGCCCTGCAGTCCCATTCTTACCAATTATATTACTAATATTTCCCACTCAACTACCTGAAACTGTAGTAGCTTGTGTTAATTTCCCCATATTTTATTTCCTTGCATACAGAGATGATACCAAAGAAGATGTATTTGTCCATCAGGTGAGTAATTTGTGTGCTGTAATTGTCAGTAGACCAGTTTACAAACCATAATTGAATGATATACCATTGACCGTCTGCTGGGTTTGAACACTAATAAACAAGAAACCATCAATTTTGATAACTTTCCGTTTTGTAAACCACCTGACCTCCATTCATTTTATCCAGAGACAAGGACAGACAGTGTAAAAGCACAACTTGTCAAAGGTTACAATCATGTGCAAAATGCTTACATGAGTAAACATGCCTGTAATTTGAGTACAGTGGAACTTCCTTATAACAGATCTTCTTGGGACCAATGAAATTACCTCTTTATATTGAAACCTTACTTACATGTATCAGGGATTAAAAACAATACAATACAAAGAATTGGACCAGCAAAACTACCTTGTTTTTTTTATTAAACAGTGTTCTTTATAAAGAGGTTCAACCATACTATCATCGGTATCAATCATCCCTTAAATTGACATATTTGTTGATTAGTTCAAATGGATTGAAAAGAGACACAGAAGAAGATGACAATGCTGTTACAATGTAATATTGTCATACAGTGAATTTAAGATGTTGATAATTTAAACAAGATGATAATTCTATGTTCATTTACCATTGTACGATCTAGATATATTACAATATTCTATCTCATATGACATTGCTATAGCTGGCTCCTAAACTAGTCTAGTGTTGTAGCTCGGAACCAGAACCTGAGCCAGACACGAACCAGACTACAACTCAAATCAGGTCAAATCAGTTACTGAGCTCCCGTAGAAAAGAAATGTGAAAAAGCTCACTTTTTGTCCTCTTCTATCACTCAAAAAGTGGTGTATTTTTCTAATATATTTGTGTGTAGATTAACTTGTCTACTTCGAGTGTACTGTAATATGTGTTACAAAGCCCTTTAAGGAAAAAGAACTCAATTTATTGGTGTAAAAATTTTGATGATACTTAGATTAACTGTAACTGTGTTCCTTAATGAGTTGCCGGACTGGTCCAGAACCCGGTAAGGAATTTTTGAAGTTTGCAAGCCATTCCAGATCAGACCAGGATTTTGGGTTGCGAGCTACAGCAGTAACCGCACTATCCCAAATTTCTCCAAACTTTTCTTTAAATTTTCCTTCTAGATAACCATTATTATGACATGTGGAAGATGCTATACCATGTGTTTTACCAACTCAAAAGTGAGCGAATTTTATACAAATATTTACCAACATATTTAATTGTTTGTTTACAGTCCGCCATAGTAAGGAACAACCCACGCAAGTACCAACGAAGTGTGGGTGATGGAGAAGTGGTCGAGTTTGACGTTGTTGAGGGAACCAAGGTAAGTGAAAAATACCAATTTTAAGCCATTATTAATCCCAAGAGGTTAGGTTTGTATTATCTTCGATGTTTTTTACCTTTTAACCCTGTGTTCCTCCAGAGTAGATTTCCCATGCCTGTATATCCAGTGTACCATTCTGAGTCTAGAGGGTGCTATTACAGCTATGGTAGTTTATGTCAGACAACTGATATAAGTCTAATGGGGTGTTGCAAGAAAGTTGCGATTGATTGCAAGTTGCAACTGATCGGTACTGAACAATCAAAATCATTGTTGCAAGCGCATCTTCTTGAATGGGCAGACCCTGAACCATTCAGAATGGTTGTTCTAATTTGCTTTACAATTTGCAATTGATTGCAACTTTCTTGCAACACCCCATAAGTCTGAAGTCTAAACAAGCATGATCACACTTAATAGAGGGTTAATATTTGGCTTTGTTAATTTACGATGCATATTTTAGTGATTATTCTTAAAGATAAACTTGAGTTCTTGTAATGAGAAAGAAAATGTCTCAAAACAATTTGGAAAGGTTGATCATGTCTATGGAAGAATTGGCATATACTGTGAGGTTTTGGAATCATCAAAATGATAAGAAATTGATCAATTTCGCTGGAAAGCAAAATTAGTACAGTGAAACCTGCATTAGCGACCACCTGTATAGAAAGACCACCTGTCTATAAAGACCATAATTTTTGTTTCCCTTGAAAAGTGTTTCTCATTGAAACATGTATTAAAGGAACCTGTACATAAAGACCACCTGCTCATAAAGACTGCTTTTCTTTTCTCCCTTGAGTGGTCTTTATAGACAGGTTTCACTGTATATGGGACTGCACACGCATGTGGCATGAATTTTCAGCCCGAACACTTCGGCTGTTTCTCGTCAGTTACAAATATAAGGGCGTTTGCAGAGCAATTTTTTTTTCAGGGGACATTTCTGCTATGATGTTCTTTCAAACTGACATAAAAGTAACGATAAAACTTAAAAATTATTTTTCACCGTTCCCAGAACTCAACCTTCTTTTTAATCATGTATATAAATGCAAGCTAAGAAGATTTTCAAATTGTAAGTATGGCATTTTTTTTCATCCTTGTAATTATTTGTACATTTATTGTCAACAATAAGCTGGACATTTTGTTATGGTAGTTGCAATCAGTCGGATCCGTTCAAAGTAGAAATCTCTTATCCCCTTACTTTGAAATTAAATAGTGTATATATCCTTGTCTCTCCAAGGGCAATGAAGCTGCCCGCGTGACTGGTCCTGATGGTACACCAGTACAAGGGAGCAAGTATGCGGCCGACAAGCGCCGTTTCCGCGGCCGCCCCCGCTACTACCGCCGCCGCAGACCCCGCAACTCGCAGGGAGACGAGGAGGATATGGCCTCAGATGAGAAGGATGGAGGAGAGGAGAACGAAGCTCCCAAGGAGGGGAGGAGACAGTACCGTGATGGAGGAAGGGGAGGCTACCGTGGTGGTCGTCGAAGGTACAGAGGTGGACGTAGACCTAGACCCAACCAGGATGGAACTCTTCAAGATGGGGAGCAAGTAAGTAGGCAAATGTTTGATAAAGCTCTTCAGTGATATCCACAGAATATCAATGTGTATGACCCTGCTGGGAGGATTGGGGGGGGGGAGCCTTCATAAATATTCTGTGTGATTTTTGTTTTTTTAAAGGATACATTTTACCCAACAGTACACTATCTTGACAAGAATATTCACTCTGAAAAAAGTTGACAAGTTTTCCCCACTCAGATCTATTCTCAAAAACTTAACTTACAAAGCATGTTAGAATCCAGGAGTAGTATGTCATGCAAAATTCTATATCAAACGGTATACTGAGCATTGGCTCACTCGACTGTCTTCTGTATTAGGTCTTCAAGAACTTACCAATAATTTCCAATACATTTCTTTTTTTTCTCCAGAATGAAGAGGATGGTGAGCGACAGGAAAAGGAAGACGGCGACAAGCAAAGCACCAACCGCAGGCGCCGATACCGCCCGAACTACAGGTACAACAACCGCCGCCCCCAGTCACGCGGTGATCAGAACGAGGATGGAGATAAGGAGAATGGGGAAGGAGGCGAGGAGAGGGAAGGTGGCGGGGAGCAACGTAGGAGGCCAAGACGCCCTTACCGTCGTCGCTACAACAATCGCAAAGGTGCCTCCAACAAGGGCGGAGAGGGTGACCAAGGAGAGACTGGAGGCCGGGTGAGTGGCTTCATTACAAGAGAGTGGAAAAATGAAATAGCCACATTTTAAATACATCTAAATCTAGTGGGAAAGTTCAATTCAAAGACATACATGTATTTACAGAAGGGGTATTTGAAAACTCTTCTTTGTCCTTCCAACCACAAAATTTGTATTGCGGAATCGATCATTGGCTCCCTCTGTGTTAGATTAGAAATTTACCATATACACTGCTTTCTGTCAATTGCCTGATTGTTTGGTATTGGTCTTGTGCTTCCCATTTAATTTCAAATTTGTATAAAACAACATTTTCAGACGCTCATTTTACCTTTGTGAGTTTTACCAACAACCTGCCTTTACTGCAATAGAAGTATACATGGCTTGTAAAAGTTATTGAGCTTTCATGCCTCTTCTCTTGTAGAATGACTCGTTGGACGGACCGGTCATGAAGGAGGAACAGTCTGCTCCAGTAGAGACCAAGGCCACCATCAAGGTTGAAGAGTAGAAGGAGTTACCACCAAGAAGCACTGCACCCTGCCTTGTAGCATTTCACCTATTAAGATTATCATCATTGGCACAGCCATCAGGTTTAGACACTGCTCATTAGCGATGCAAGAACGAAACAGCGACAGGTTCCATCAGCATGAACAAACTATTTTGCCTTTTCTTTTATTTGACTTGAATTCAAGAATTTTAATTTAATTTCTTGTCTTACCAAGGACCACAAGACAAAAAAGAAAGTCACATTCTCAAAATAAATGTGTATGACTGAATAATTGACATTGTGGGTCTTTGATCAGTATGTGAGGTATGCAAGTCTCTCATGAATGACCATATTGTACAACAAACATATGGACCGTATTCATGTCTCTTGTATCACAACGTGAGCTGGACTTAGCTCTTGACATTATGTCTGCACTGATGACCTATCTGTCAGTTGTTTCTTTTAATATTTTTTGTGGCTTCCTCTCGTTTGGTTACCATTCTAGATGAATGCAAGAGAGTAAAAAAGAAAAAATGAAGAAGAAAATAGCGTGTATGGAGCTACTAAATGCATTTCTTTTTTTATGTTACATTATTCTATACTTCCCGATTTGTTCGTGAGCAGTGTTTGCCTGTATTTTGTAGGCAGGTGTAAGTTCGGTATTAATTTGTATTAGTTCAAAGGAGTTTACAATCAAAAGGAAAAAGGAAAGATACCAAAGTAGATCTAAATCTCGTAAAGTAACATCTAGAAGGTACATTGTATGACCTATACCTGTTTGATTTGCCTGATGCAATACCTGCAGCTATCACTGTCAGTTGCTGACAATTTTGAAAAGGAAATTTAGCTTTCAATTCATTTTCTTTTTGTTCTATCATTCTGACAAAAATGTCTGTTGGAAAGAATTTATTTAATGGTTCAGAGTTCCTAAGAAGATTTTATATTTTGTGTATTCTTTCTAGCTTTTTCACTCTTGAAAAAAGATATATGAACTGTAGAAAGAAAAAAAATTGCTGAAATAGCCCTTTTGCAGGCATATGTAATTTATTTTTGTTTACAGTAAGTTTATTTTCAATATTTTATGAGGAAATGGAAAGACTCGCAAGTAGTGTATAGCAGGCAGGTATTGCTAAATAACGCAGGCACAGATTTTCTCGAAAGCCTCGGCATAAGATTAACACACGGAATTAAAGACCTTTCTATTAACAGTATGCATTTTCATATTAGTATTAAGACTCGTAAAAAGCAAAGAAAATGTCCTTAAGATCAAAGTTTAAACACACCATCTTGAGTCTTAAATTTTGCTTATCACCTCTCTTGTGTCACTGACCATCTAGTAGACATGAGATGATGGTTGATCATTGCAAGCTCAAGAAAACAAGACCCTCATTTGAGCAAAAAATCGTATTGTCTTTGTCTCATTATTTACTGCTGTGTTATACTACACCCAATCGGGTAAAAGGAAGCAAGTCACAAATGAATAGAATTAATGCATGTGTTGGCAGCCAACGGACCAGTTTACACTTGGTCCAAATTTAGCAAAATATAGCTTTGGAGCATTCCATAGTTATCATTTTGAAGGACCTAAAGCACTTTCGCAGGTTGATAGTACACTGTACATGTATCCATTTACTTTTTTTTACAGTTATCAGTGCCCTTCTTGTCATGGAAAATTTGCCTTCAGGCCTCAGGGTTTCTGTTTCTAATGTTCCCCACTCTTTGTACATGTATTAGCATTTTTTGTATGCCTAATGCCCAAGATTTTTCCTACATAATGACCAGTGGAAAAGATGGGGGTTTGCAGTAGACAAAATAGCTCTAGAAAGCACTTAAATAGGTTAATAATTAGTTGGTGACCAGGGGTTGTGAGAAGAAGCATCCATAAATTTTAAATCGGTAAACTGGTCCGTTTAAAGGAAATATGAATACACCATGCAATATGAAGACGGGCTTTAAAGAACGTTTGATGCATTGCAATTCAGCCAAGAATTTGGTACAGATGTGACTTGATTCTGTTTTTACCAGAGTAGGGAAGCTATTGAAAATAATTGTTCAGTGTGTGATTGATGGATGTGTCTCGGAGTGACTTCATAGATAGCCAGGCTTTGTGATTTGTTAGATACATGTACATCTTTATCTGTCTTGGTGCCCGAGTTTGTGAGGAAGGATTTATTGGAGGTAGTGTGTGTCAGAGTGAAGAAATGCGAGTCTGATGTAAAGAGGAATTTGTCCTTGATGGTAAGTTGCTGTGAAAGCGAAAACATTGGCGAAAAAATCAACCCACGCATTACATTTACATTGCCTTGTGTACTTAAATTATGTTGGGATTAAACACAACTTCATTGTAATGACCCCACATTCCAAGACAGGAAGAGGCACTTTGAACCTCATGGGTTGATTTTCTGGAGGATTGTGATGCCTCGAGGAGAAGAAATGAACGAGTGTGTGTCTGAGAATGGTTTCCTTTGCATTTCCCATTTCCATTAGGTGGTAATGCAGGTATATGTACATGTATTCTTATGCTAGTGAAGTGACCGGGCTGGAGAGAATGAGAACTGACATAATGGTCAAAAGGGGTTCAAGAAGAGAGATACATGTAGCAAGAGAAGGATAGGCCATGATATAGAGCTAAAGAGAGTAGCGAGAAGAGAGGGGCCGGGATTGTACGAGAGGAAAGAATGTGTACAGTGGAACCTTGTTATAATAAACTTCTTGGGACCACAGAAATTGCCTTGTATCAGGGACCAGTAAAATTAACTTGATATAAGGAGCGTTTGTTATAACAATGTTCCATTGTATAAGAGAAGGTAGATCACTATAAAGGAACAAAGCTAGCAAGCCTAAGATACTTGCAGACCACACTGAAGTTTAACCACAGTCAGATTTAAATGGAACTGTCAACCAGGCAAATGAATGTAAAACATCTCAAACTGGACACGTGTAAGGGAAAGTCTAAAATGTGTTACCTTTGGCCCATTTTTTGAAAATGCACACGCTCTACCTTTCATTCTTCTGAAGCAGCCCTGCATCAGCATATGACGCCTCATGTGCAATGCCATTAGGTTATGCATGTAAAATCTGTCAACCATATTTCTTGACTTTGTTTCTTCTCTTTCAATTTTCGTATTTGCCAAAGCTCATGTGCTATCATTTATATGTTCCTTGTATCCCCAACCTCTTGTAGACCTTGCTTTCTCTCCCTCTCTCTCTCTGTCCCCACTACCACTTCAGCTCTTCCTTCAGACCGTCAAGTTTTGTGTCCTTTCGTACAATCTTCAACTCTGCATTCGCTATCACTTTGTTGAGGAGTTTTGAATTTGTTAGATAACCTCATTTTCCTTAGTACGGAAGATGTTCATCATCGTGGTGAAACTGGTGATATAAGGAGAGAAGAATTTGATCTGTTGTCTCGCGATGTAGCAAACGTAGGAGAGATGCACGTTTCGGATGCAAATGCTATCCTTCATCAGCAGACGAACTCTGCTGCGCCCCAGTGGAGCCAAACAATAGCATGCCCCCGGGTTCCCTGAACCCCCGCCAGCGCTATATAACCCGCGCGCAGCAGAGTTCGTCTTCATTGCCTGATGAAGGATAGCATTTTTTTTTTGCAGATTATTTTCTGCATTTATTGAATGATCAATGAAGATTACAATTATATACAATAATCATAGGAAATGTACAAAAATACATAAGATACATTATGCAAAAAAAACAAAACAAACAAAAACAAGTTGAAAATCAAAGTGAATTCATTGATTCAAGTGTAAAATGTTCCAACAGAAACTAGGATTTTTTACATGCAGGAGACCGTCTATCATAAGCAAATAGCTTGACTGGATAGCGGCCTCAAAGGCAAAAGCTACAGGAAGCATACATAATTTTGATAATTGTTTGCAGATTGTTAAATAAATGGACAGTATGCAGATTATAAAAAAAAAAAAAAAATATTCACGTACGTGCATGTGCGTGAGTGCATGGCTTAATTCTGGAAGTTTTCCGTATAAACACATTCAAAAAGAAGAGAGAAAAAGAGAAAATGGCTCTTTTAAGCTGAAGATTGTCCAGAACTTATATTAAAAATAATACTACAACAGTCACGATGATTTAATGGTCATATTGTGTTAAGATATGTTTTTTCATTAAGGCTTTAAATGAATGTAAGGATGACGCAGATTTTATGTTATCGGGAAGAGAGTTTCAAATGTCGGGACCGTGGTGTCTTATGGTTCTGTGGGCCAGTAGGGTAATTTGCATCCGAAACGTCCGAAACGTCGTGCATCTCTCCTACGTTTGCTACATCGTGAGACAACATATCAAATTCTTCCCTCCTCATTTTCCTTTTGTGCATTTCTCTCTCTCCCTCCTCTACAATCCTTTACCTCTTATCTTCAACACTCTTCATTTTACTGACACTTTCCCCCAATCTTTTCTTCCTTTATCACTCTATTCCTGTGTTCAACATCATATTGCACCTCCTTTTATTGCAATGATTTATGTTCAGTCTTTGACTCCCTTTAGGGTTTTTTTTTCTCCAAACTTTTTAGCGCCCATTTCCTTTCACCTTTAATATCCTCACATTCTGTACTAAACAGACCAGTGAAAGTTTGAGGTATATCCCATAAAAATAATTGTTAAGCAATTGAACTCTTTTAGAGACAGTGGTGTGTCAAAATCTGTCCAATAATATAATATACATGTATCTTGTGTACTGGATTAATCAAATATGTTTTTCTGAAAAAGAAAAAAAAAATGAATGCAAGTTTTTAGCAAAGAAAAAATGGGAGAGGTATATCACGGAGTTGCCACTTTGTGTTAAATCGCTTACTTTATTAACAATTATCAGATTTTCCTCAAACTATCATTGATCTGCTTCTTTCAATTTAATGCTTTTGTATAAGCCAATGATGGCAGAGTGGACTTTCCTTGAACCCTTTCGCGACATCAATCCACATTTTGTGGTTTGGCTCAATAACTTTTTATTCAAAATCCTTTAAAAAACCCAGATGGATGAGTAGAAATAGCAAAAGATTTTTCTGCACACACTCTGTCCATTTTTGTTGCATGACTATATATATATCAATTGATGCCAGGAATTTTTAAAAGGAAAATGAGCTTTAAAATCCTTAAATTGGCAACAAATTGAAAGGTTCAAAATCATTGCTTTTTTGATCAAAATTGACAATTTTTTCAACTATTCAATAAAGTGGCTAACTATGTATATTGTTTTCAAAGACATTACTTTTTATCAGAACCATTAAAGGAAAACCGTTGCATTAAAGGAAAAATATTATTGTTGCAACTAGAACAAAATGGGATCAATTTAGCCCTTAAATAATTCCTGTCATAAAAAGGGTTAAGATTCCTTCCTCAATCCTTGTCACGAGTCATACTTTCAATATACACCATCAATGATTTTCTTCAAATGACACATTTTAAAAGAGAAAAGTTTATTTACATACAAATATACAGTGATATTCAAACATGAGGGAGTATATTTGAGTTTTTGACTTCCGTTTTGCCTTCAAAATGTTGCTAAATAGAAGCAGCCAATGGGGCTTATTCATTTGTCTAGACTGAACAGGGGAATCATTTTCTACCATTATATTGATCCTTCAATTCCTTGTTCATGGAGAATCTGAAACTGTACATGAATTGACATATGTGGGACTACACAACAAAATTATGAAAAAAATCTTGGTTTTAGCATACATTGTCCTTTGAAATTATATTTTTGATGGAAATGCACCAAGTCAATGAAGTACATTATAAACTGTATGTCCAGACGTTGAAACAAAACATTTCAGTAAAAAGATGTAAACCCTCATTATTTAATGCTTTTCCAAGGTGTAAACATTACTAACCATCATTTTTAAAATGTCACTTAACATTAAACATGGTTAAATGATGCATTTTTCTTACAAAAAAAAAAGGTCTGGACCTAGAAAATAACTGGAAAAATATGATTTCATCTAACTTTGCCTACTAGGCATATGAAGTCTGACCAAAGATGTCATGTTTTTCTGACAATACTAACCCAAATTTGAGTCGCTGCTGTAGCTCCCAGCAATGCCAAAATCATTCTAGTTTACCACAAGTTTGAGGTCTACACATGTATACTTATGATGGAATTGCCCATTTCATGACGATATGAAGTAGTGTAGTGGTGATCTGACATTTGGTCTGGGCAACTTTTTATCAAAGATTTTAGGGTGGGGGTTTTAAGCAAAGGTTTGGGTAAGGTATAATATTGGGTCCAGGATTGAAGATATTGATTCAATTACCGGTAAAGGGAAATCCAACCTTAATAGCAAGTTGTTCTGAAAGAAAGAGGAAAAATCAGAGAAGCAGACTCGTGAAATTAGACAAGCAATAAGAAAGTTGTGAATTTTTGAGAGTTGTATTTAAAGCACTCTACATATGGGAAGCTCAAATTGGCCGAATCGGGAATGTCACTATGATGTAATGGCGACAATTTGCTTTAACACACAAAATGACTAAAATGTCATTTTTTTGGAAAATGTATTACTCAGTAGGATCTTTGTCTTTCATGAGAAGCTTTCACAGTTTGCTATCTACAACATAGTTTGAGTACTGCCAAAGGGGAAAAGGTGAAAACACGAAATTAATGATATTTTAGTGTACGGCAAACGGGAGAGTTGACCGCCAATATGTCACAATCGACTCACCAAATTGTCGATTTGAGATTTGCATACATTTTAGTGATCTCATTTTTCAAACATCCATAACTTTCTCATTTCTTGTCCGATTTCTTTCAAACTTTTACCATCCCGTTTTTTCTTAATTTTCTGCTTTCACACATATCATCTTATTACCAAGGTTAGATCACCCTTTAATGTTAGACATTGAAAATGGAGTAATAGCAGCCCGAGCAAGCCTCCGACAATCGAGGTCATATCATCCAGATATTTGGTGTTCTCTAGAAACTTCATCCTCTCGGTAGTTACGGCTCTGGTCATCAAAGAAGGGTGAAGAAATTTCCGCTATTGAGCAACTACTTGGCAGCCATGTTTGAATCCTAAGGACTGTTACTTCACATTGAGTGCCACCTGGGTATATCCTGGGTATATCCAGGACAGATCCACATGTATGATGAAAAACATGAAGTTCCTTACATGGTGAGCAGCAACATTTCTTGAATAAAAGTCTTTGAGACAAGACGATGATCACATTTCCCCACACTGGGAGACTAGTACCGGTAACTTTGGCCTGTTGTTAGGGCCAGTTGGCACATTCTGAAAACATAAAAGAATATCAAGAAATAGAAAACTGGACAGAATTCATCATTTTCTAGAAAAACAAACATATCTGCACAAACTGAATAATGCATTTAACTCTTAATTAGCCATAGATCGAAACCCAAAACTGCCATTTGTTTGTACATGAATATCATATGGTACACCTATATTGTACGTGTGAGAAAAGTCGACTGTGGTAGTCCAGTCTCTGTTCCATTAGTCGACAAAAGGCGGGAAAGAGTTAAAAAGCTCATGGCTTCTTGTCCTGCAAATACAAATATTTTCTAAGAAAACTGTAGTGAGGATCTTGGCTATTACAATTTACTTGATTTCAAGATAAACTGTAATACAGGGTGAATAGGAACAAAATTTGGAAGAGTATTTTAGCATAAGAGTTTTATCTCCAGAGGTGATGCAGACCCTTTTTATTTCTTCTATTCATAACCAACAAGATGAATGCGACTTCATCTCCTATATGCCTCTACCCAAATTCAGTTAAGTTCATGACTCAAACTGTTCTTGAAAAATTGTGATAACCAGAATAAGAAGCCGACAATTAAATATTAATTGACAATTAATTGACCTCTTTGATCTTAGACCTTAAGAACTAAAAGTCTGATCACTTTATATCCTCCTTGTCATGTATACAAAAAAGTTAAGATATCGTGATAACAAAACTAACTAATCGCTAATTTCATGCATATTGACCTCCTTGACCTTTGACCTACGTAAACAAACATCTAATCAATTCGTCTCGATTAAGGTGATGCATACTGGTGGTACCAAGTTTGCAGTTAATGGTTCAAATTGTCCAAGAGATATTGCAATAAGGAGGCTAAAAACCTTAAATTTCATGGTAAATGACCTCTGTGACCTTTGACCATTGACCTACTTACCCCCCAAATCTCACCAGTTTGTCTTACTAAAGTGATAAATAGTGGCACCGAGTTTGAAGTTCATACCTCAAAACGATACTTGAGATGTTGAGTTAATGAGGCTAAAACCTGAAACTTCAGTATTGACCTCTGTGACCTTTGACTTTTTCAAGATTCACGATTTTAAAAAAAATGAAGAATAAAGAAAAGAAAGACACTGTATATATATACACTGTACCTCAACCTTCCTCATGACTAGAAGTCCATCTATCACTTTGCCAAAGACAACATGCTTGCCGTCTAAGAAGTCACACTTGGCACATGTCACAAAGAACTGACAACCATTAGTACCTGGACCTGAGTTAGCCTGACAACAAAATATAAGAAGAATAATGACAATAATAACAATAATTTATATTGTGCACATATCCATCCAAGTGGATGCTCAAAGAACCTACAAAGTACTGCTATCACCCTGGCTTTAGCCAAGCTGCCCTAAGGCACTGCAAGCATCCAAGGACTTACCTTCCTATTGGGTACCCATTTATACTCCTGGGTTGATTCCGCTTTTATATAGCGCCTACTACATCGGCGATGTCTCTCAGCGCTTTATTATTACCCCAGTCATCGGATTCTGGCTTGCCCGCACACAATGTATGCACATTCTCCACTCCCTGGGGAGTATTCCAGCAATGGGCTGTGGCACTCACATTGCTAAGCAAACAACATTAACTTTTTCAGAAATTGGCCTTTGTGACTTTGACCTTTGACCTACGTATCCCAAAATCTAATCAGATCGTCTTCCTATGGTGTTACATACTTGCACTATGTTTGAAGTTCATACCTCAAATGGTTCTTGAGTTATCGCTAGAACGAGGCTAACACCTGAAATTTCAGAAATTGGCCTCTGTGACCTTGACCTTTGACCAACATACCCCAAAATCTAATCAGATCGTCTTCCTATGGTGATACATACTAGCACTAATTTGTAAACAAATCTTTCGGCATATTACTAGCACTAAGTTTGAAGTTCATACCTCAAATGGTTCTTGAGTTATCGCTAGAACGAGGCTAACACCTGAAATTTCAGGAATTGGCCTCTGTGACCTTGACCTTTGACCTATACCCCAAAATCTAATCAGATTGCTTCCTATGGTGATACATACTAGCCCCAAGTTTGAAGTTCATACCTCATGTGGTTCTTTAGTTATCGCTAGAACAACAAAGCGGGACGGACGGATTTACGTACTGACGGACAACCCGAAAATATAATGCCTGCAGCACCACTTTTTGTGGGCGGAGGCATAAAAATGTTGAGGTGTTTTATGTTTCATTCTGAAGGTGTTAATTGTTGATGAAAATTTGGTTGCCATGGTTGCCTACTGAAAACAGAATATATACTAAATATTCAAGGTCATGGACGGACGAGAAAGAAATGGGTTTCTTGACGTATCTGTAGTCTTTTTTGTTTCTCAGTGGAATGGTGTTTGATCTATAATTGTTTGCCAAAAAAACTTTAGAAGTTTTAAAATTGTTAAACTACGACCAAGTCAATTTTTCTCGAAAATGTCCATCAGTGACATTAGTGTTCAATACACCTGTTAAAAAATGGGCCAATCCAATGACTTTCTGGACCTTGTCAATAAAACAAACCCGAGTTTTAATAACTTTAGATATTAATGAAAAACCTGAAAGTGATATCATCATAAAAATCTAAAAATAAAATTGTCAACCCAATGCTGTTAACCGATTAGGCTCTGGTACTAAAAAAAAAGAAAGAAATAAAACTAAACAAATAATAATGATAACTTACCATTGAAAGTAATCCTGGCGAATCATGCTTTAATTTGAAGTTTTCATCCACAAAGTTGGATCCGTAGATGCTTAAGGAACCTGTGCCATCACCCTATGGGAAGCAAAAGAATTTCATAGAAAATGTAATTCTTGCAACATACCGGTTTACAATAAGGTAATAATTTGGAGGTACTTACAAGCAGTTCACGTTAAAAAAATTTTTTAAATCATCAAACATTTCACATTTTATCTTTGAAGCAGGAAACTTTCGCAAATTTCGTGAGGGATCGAGATTCACGAAAGTTTCATGCACGCAAAATAACTACACATGTACATGTATTATGAGGCACAAATAAGTTGGTCATTTGATGCCAAAAATGGGTGGTTTTGTGGTCACGTTTTAACACAAATTTCATTCAATTCAATTCAATTTTATTCGTCCATCAATAATATCAAGGAGATTTACCATGGGATTTTTACACAGTATTAACGTATATAAAAACATGACAGAACATGAAACATGAAATTGCTGATAGATTGAGAAATGATTGGTCGTATAAATCGCTAACTCTCCATTTCCTTTGCATTTCATAATTGAATACGACCTGCGAAAATTATCGTAAGGAAAGAAATAATTGGTCAAGTAAATAGTCTCAATTTTGTTTTGTTTGCATTTCATAATTCTTGAAAACGACTTGCCAAAATAATTTTCATCATCAGGTAAAGAGTTAATTTGTCAATTAAATCATTTCACCTCAGTTTCGTTTGTGTTTCATGATTCTTGAACTTTAAAGACGACCCTCCGAAATTATTTCCATCTTAAGGTAAAGTATTAATTTGTCCTGTAAATTGTTTCACATCAATTTTGTTTGCGTTTTTATCATTCTTGAAGACGACTCACTAAAAATTATTTTCATTGTTAGGTAAAAAATGAATTTTTTACAGATCACATTTGGCTTCCGCATGTACAAGGAAATGTTAAAGTAGATATTCAAAGAAAATCACAAATATGGCAATTAATGTATCACTAGAAACTGGGAAGCTTACAGCTGGCAATCGTATAAGTTTTATGTCAACTGCGTATCTGGTGATTATAAAAACAACACAAATAAAAGCTCTTCTCAGCATCTGGAATATCCGAGGATTCGCCAGAAATATAGCGATGTTTTGATGTCGTCACACTCGGGATCGATCCTGCTTAAGCAGACGACGTCCTATAATGAATGAACGTAATCGCAATGCAATTATTTATCAAATTATAAAGAGTTTGGTGTATTTAAACATGACCTTATTTCACACCATTATAAAGGGAAAGTGAAACTGATTCTGATAGCTAAAACCGTTTGATTGTAAATACATAGGAGAAGGGTCAATGATCAATGAAATAAACCCCACTTTCAAATTGAAAAGCCCTCCGAATAATAGCAGGATGGTATTCGTTCCCTCTTGAAACGCCGAACATGGCCCGGTGCAAGCAGCTGAAAATACAATGGCGTCTTATTTTGTTTACAAGTGACTGATTCCTTTATTTTTTTAACGCTGCATTTTTCATCAAAATAATACCATACACGAAGTTAAGAGTGAGGCAACAGACTAACATTAAGACTGACGCTAGTGAAGGAAGAGAAATAAGTGAAGAGGAGATGACAAAATAGGCTCTGAAAAATGTGTAAGATGTTATGGGACATCGTCTGCTTAGACAGGACTGGTCCAGGGTGTGTCGTCACATATCTCAGCAGCGTTCGAGGAGCTGTTCAGCTGCTATATCGGGGGCTGTATTTTACCGTTTTATAATTGAGAATAATCATTACTTCAAATGTTTCCAAGCGTTGAATTTGGATAACCTTGTTTAATTTATGCCATCTATGCAATAATAAGTATTAAGCCAATATTTAAAATCATTAACGTTCTACTTTAACAAATTTTCTCACCTTGATGAAATCTCCTCCTTGGATCATGAAATCTTTGATGACTCTATGAAAAGTTGCTCCTTTGTATCCAGTAGGCATGCCATTTTTCCTTTAAAAAATAATTGAAAATGTTGATTAAAGCTTCTTGCCAGCACTTTCTATTTTCTTTCTCCTCATCAAGGCTCATGAAGCAATATTAGATTTTGAATCAATGGTTTCATCCCTATGTTTCAGGATACATAATCCTGCCCATACCCCAATCAGAAGATAGATACATTACAAATACTAGGGTCATTGTATGTACGACTACAATGTTGTTCCTCCTCCCTCCTCCTCCTTCTCCCTCCTCCTCCCTCCTCCTCCCTCCTCCTCCCTCCTTCCTCCTCCTTCCTCCTCCCTCCTTCTCCCTCCTCCTCCTCCTCCTCCCTTCTCCTCCCTCCGTCCTCCCTCCTCCTCCCTCCTCCCTCCTCCTCCTCCTCCTCCCTCCTTCTCCTCCTCCTCCCTCCTCCCTCCTCCTCCCTCCTCCTCCTCCTCCCTCCTCTCTCCTCCTCCTTCCTCCTCCTCCTTCCTCCTCCCTCCTCCTCCTTCCCCCTCCTCCTCCTCCTCTTCCTCCTCCTCCTTCCTCCTCCTCCTCCTCCTCCTCCAATACTGGTGTTATTCACTTACTTGAATTCCCCTGTACATAACTGTCTGAAGTTCTCTGCTGTTCTCGGTACAGCGTCGGCAAATAATTCCATCTTCATTCGACCAACATCCTGCACGAGTACATGAGGGACAACAGACAAGTCAGAACATGCCAATCACTGTCTGAATCAGGTTACTTTTTTTATTATTAATCATTTTTTTTTAAATTATATATTTTATTATTTTACAATCAAGTAAAATCACAATATTTACAAATATTTAACAATCATTATAAAAACTTTAACATAAACAGGACACGACAAAGAGTGACAAGAAAAAAAAAGTATTACGAAGGAGAGAACCACCATGATTATTAATGTCCAGGGGAGCACAGCTCCCTCGCAGACGTCCGCCCCATAGCACACACAGGGAATAGTGTCTCAGGGATCCAGGTCTGGAAAAGCAATATACCATCTTTCTCAACCATAAAAGACAAACTTTATTTTACACAATTAAAACTTACTCCTCCTCTTTACCCCTCAAAAATACACATTCTCGAACTCATCGCCTATAATCTTTATCATCATAACTCAAGCAATTACAAAGAGCCTCAACCAGAACCCAAGATCCAGGACAATGAGAATTTACATCATAACATATTAAAAGTGAACCAAACAAGGAGAAAATCCGCAAGTGAAGCCAGCAAAACCACCTGGTACTTGAGGGGTAATACTTGCGACAAATCATGGTGATTCCAATCAGCAAATTATGATAAATATACAGTGTACAAATACACGGTTTACAAAATCATTAGGACTGAAAGATACACAGTACATGTGTACGATAGTACAATAAACTGAATTTGAGGGGCATGAAACAATTATAGATATTATCTCTTAAACATATCATAAATCAAATCTCCATTTTTTTTAAAATGTAAAGTAAGCTTATTTCTTTTCTTGGCTACATTTTTTCTTTTTGCTTTTTTTTATGAAACTCTTAAGAAAAACAACAGTTGGTAATTCATTCCTAACTTTACAAATATATACAGATAATACTTTACAACTAATACAAGGTATGTTATAAATTGGTCTGATAATGAACCAAAAAGTTTTACAAAATTAGTAGGTTTGAAATTATTAATGTGTTTTTCTATTATGTTTACTACATATATCCAGATTGGGACAACATTTTCACAGTCACAAAACAAATGAAGCATTGTCTCTTCCTTTTTCTCACAAAATACACAGTTTGGTGAATCTTTCCTTTTAAATTTGAATAAAAAAGTATTTAAAGCTATAGTTTTATGAAAAACTTTAAAATAAAAAGAGCGTAACCTAGTATCAATGTCCCAAATAATGTCGTCAGGGACTATTATTTGGCTATTCCAATATTTTTTATTATTAATCATGTTGTTACAGCCTGGATCTAATAACAATTGTAATAATTATGAGCAAAAGCATAACCTATTCACCCGTTAAAGCTATTGTGGAGTTCAAGGTTATCTTCCATTCAGATAAGCTTGTATTAAGTGTCAAGCACCCACTTATACATGTACAAGCATGTCTGAAGATAAGCTTGTACTCCATAATAGTTTTCATGGGTGAATAGGCTTCAACAGCTATTGTGTGTATCAGCGTGCCTTTTTCCAGTCTAGATCATTCATTACATGAGAGGAAAATAATGGGGACAGTGGGGTCGGGCTAACTCGGCACGAGGGGAACTCGGCACTGCGTGGTGACTATGTTTCAAGAGTTGAAGTCCCCGCTACGCACCTGACCGTTTTTTAGCCTTAAATTTCATGTTTTGGATAATTTTGCTTCTTGAAATTTTCAACATTACTTCTTTGCTAATCATTTTACACACTGATTCAAAATAATTTTGAATATCACAGTTTTGAAATGTGGAATTAATGCGAAATTCAACACAAGTATTTGTGATCCATTCAACTCTCTGGGCTCACTCCGCCGTGATTTTCCGCCAAGGCCAACTTCGCCCTAGTGCCGAGTTGTATATACATGTATGGGACTCCAGAAATCTTACCTTGCATGGGTAGTCCCATATATACAAGTTACACGTGCAAGGTAAAAAAACCTGATCACACCTGCCGATTTTTGTTTGTTTTTTTTCTTTTTTATTCATTCAAGTTTTACAATCTTAGTCGATCCTGGAAGGTAACCCCTTTAGCAAACTCCGAGGGTGGTTTGCATGGCTCACAGTATGTGGAAAATGGTGATATTTAGATCTAGATTTTTTTTTTCCCCCTCCACACACAATATATGCATCCCATGTACAGCTCCGTAGGCCAGTACCATAGGGTGGTTTCATCAAATCAACTCCATGACAGTCATAACTCTTGTCGGTGATCTACGGAAATGTCATGGACTTGACAAATAGTTTCACGAAGACATAATAAACGACAACTCAGTGATATCGATACTCATCGGCTAAAAACCATAGTCTATATATATATATCACAGTTCATTGGATTTATCATCAATTATCCAAACAGACTTTGAGGTTCAGTTTCCCCTAAACTGTTCCATAATGTAAAAAATGGCAGCGAAAAATTAATACTGATGATACAAACATCCCGTTTACATGAAAAGATGTGTTACTTATGGCATCTTAGAATTTATAAAATTGAGAAAACTCGAGGATGCTTAAGAGGATACCGTAATTGACTAATTATGGAAACAAGACGCAAATCATGTACACTTTAGATAAAATGATTAAATTAAGATATCTAATGACCCAATTCTTAATATTCATTTATTAAAAAATACATTTAATATTATCTATATGAAAGCTTGCATGAAAAGGGAAAAATATAGGATAAATGGGAAAATACATACATGATAAATTGTCGTTTACATTGGTCTGTATATACAGACTGTTCCGTTTTTGATGCGTTTTCTATGGTAAACCGATGTGGGCGATTTTAATATTAATCTCATTTACTTTTACTTCTTTGGGGGTCAAGAAGTCATTGTCCATCTGTAAAATATGATAAAAACATTAGTAAAACTATTTGATAAGAGAATGATAAAAGAATGTGTTTGGAGATCAGTAAATAAATTTTCTCTTAACTTACGTTTTTCATTTTTTCTTAACTTACGTTTTTCATTTTTTCTTAACTTACATTTTTCATTTTCTCGCAGCCCATAGACTAACTAAAAGCTGGCTAGTGATGGTGTTCTAAAAAGATACGGCAGTCACTTGTCAGGGAAGTTGTCGCAAATACGGCTTTGTAAAACAGTTAGCGTCAAGATTGAAATTTGAAATTGAATGATAAGCCAAGCAGGAGCTCGTACAGCCACTGAGCCAGCTGATTCACGATCGCTCCCCGCTGGGTCGGTGTTTACGTGGGGATTACTGGGGGATGACTTTCGAGTGGCAATGTCGAGCATCCATCAAAACGATTTCATTGAGCTGTATCTCCTTTGGTTTGTAGCTTTATCATGAGTGTCCAGCGCCAATCACTCATAGGCCCTTGCCTATGTGGGACTGTGTCCAACATTCACTGTTGCAGCAGTCAAAAACAGACAACAAAATTGCTCTAAGCAAGATTTAATTTCCTTAAATTTGCTAGATTACCTGATTCAGGGACTCTTCAACTCTTACTGTGCCACAAATTTGGGGATTCAGAATTGAAAGTGAAATTTTAAAGAATTATTTTCCTCTCATGTATGAATGATCTACACTGGAAAAAGGCCCGCTAATACACACAAAAGCTATTGAAGCCTATTCACCCGTAAAAGCTGGTCTGGGGGTCGTTTCATCAAACCGTCATAACGACAAGATCAGCGACATCTCGACACTGTCGCTCAACTTGTCCACTAAGTGTTTCACAAAGCCGTCTTTGCCAAGACCAGCGACAACTTCGCTGACAAGTGACTTGTCAGTACTCCAGTCGGTACTCTGTTCATGTAAATGTGGGAAGGTGGACTATTTTATATCTTGTATAGATCTCTGATTTGCCTCAATATGCAAATTGGTTCATTAACATTGTTACCATGGTTTCGCGGATGGATAACTGGTTGTGTAAGACGCTACTCATGTTAATGTTTTAACATACGTTGTGTATGAGAGGACAGTTTTCTACGTTCATGATGGAGCGCATGTTGCGTGATAGGGTTTTGCAGTGCTTGTGTTAGAGTGACATGCGGTTGCTTTTTTGCTGAAGATTCTTTTTATAGCTGTTTGGAAGCCTTTATAAGTAAGTTATGCTTTTAGAAATAGATATTTGCTGTTAACCATGTATCAAAGCGAGAAAGTGCATAGTTGGAGGTGTATACAAATGTTCGGTTGAAGAAATGTTGATAATAACTAAAAATAAGAATGCCTGTTAGTGATGATGTTGAACAGAAGTTTGGTTAGCTAACGTTACGGCACGTAAGGGCATTGATTTGGTCGTAGTTCTTTGTTTATATTCCAAATTGTTAGAGAAATTTGTGACAAAATTGATCTTGCAACATTTTCTTTGACATTCATACTTGGAAAGATGTTTGAGAGTCTAAAGCTGTTTTAAAGATTAATTATCCAATTTTCTGTATTCTTGTGCACATGCGATGTAAAGAGTTATTCGTATGTTGGCGTTGAGGGCGCAGTAGGTAAACAAACTAAAAAGATGGCAGCGCCCATAGGCCTAGTTGATTTGTAATTGTAGACATGGTAGATGTGAATGGAGACCAGAGTTATATACCTAAGATATAAGGTATGAGGAGTGATGTTGATATTTGTCTGTGATGTTTATGTTTAGCTTCTTACTATTAGCAGTAGCTGATATGGGAATTTACATTTGTGTGAGTTTTGAGAGCAGATACTTGTAAGTTTCATTCTTACATTATCATTGTTATAGAGGCTAGAGGCAAGAGGACTTGAGTTGAACTTGAAGTTTGCCGAGCAGATTGATGGCTGCTTGGTGTTTTTTCCTTCTTCCTATGAGGGTTCCAGACTGTAGTTGAGGGCTTCAGGTTTACTGATTATTGGCTGTAGACCTTGGGGTTTTTAATTCTGCGTGCAAACACCGAGACAACAGTTATTGAATAAAGCACCAGCGACCCTAACAAACGTCTCATGGGCTTCAATTTACTGGGTCAACCTGTACTACGACATAAACGGGATGTTTTTATCACAAGCATTCATCTTCGCTGCCATTTTTTACATTTTGGAAGAGTTTGGGGAAAACTGAGCCTCAATATCTGTTTGGGTAATTGACGATAATTCTAATGGACTGTGATATAGACAATGTTTTTTCGTCGATGAGTATCGATATCATTGATAGTCGCACCCACGGACGATAGATGGCGCTATCGCGCAAGTACACAGATAGTCAATGCGTGATTCGGCCCGCTATGCATGCACACACTTCCGATACCGCCTGTGTTAAGCGAATGACAAGCGAATGAATCTGAGATTTTTTCTTTCTGTGATTGGTCCCCCTATGTTTATCAATGACGTATTCTGCATGCCTGTGTGTTCATCGACCCGGGATGCCCTTTGCATCCCACCAAACCCAGGATTTTTTCCCTGAAGGAGCTAAGAAGTGGCGGTATGTATGCAATTTTAGGCATTTTTATCGCTACTTACCTTGTTCTTGTATAGTTTGAGTGGTTGATTTAGTGAAATGTGTCAGAATCTTTGTATTTTATGGCAGTTGAATTCATTATCTATCGATGCGTCATTGAATAACCGTGCCGCAGTGAATCGCCTATGCCTGTGAGAGGCACAGAAATGGGCTTGTCATGCAGTCAGCCCTTCGATTTTGGGTTTTGACTATCGATAGTACATGCCTAACATAGCAACAAAGAATATGTCAACGTATTTTTCAGCACATGATATGGACTATTTAGCCCTCATTTTTCACTATTTATGAGATTTTCAGGTAAGTTTTGAGCCATCTATGTGATAATTGGAATATTAAGCATTATTTTAAGGCATGATTTGTGACTGTGAGTGCTGTTTTTATTTTTTTGGAGTTAACCTCCACTGAGTCTAGTTTGTTACCAACCAGGGTAACATAAGTTGGTTGTAAGTGATAGGTATTTACCGTAGAGTAAGTTGTAACTGGTTTATGTATTTGTAGAGTAAGCTGTAACTTACCTGTTTTCTCCTACTGGTACTTATACAGCCTTTGTAACGATGACTGAATCAGTGACACAGATGTTGGATACACTGACAAGTGTTTTGCACGGACTTAACATACAGAGGGCGCCACCGCCAGTTAAGTTAAGCCGTTTTAAGGGCCCGCCACAGGCTGCTGGTGATTTGTCTCTGCAAGAGTGGCTGGAGAACTTTGATAGTTATTGTAGACACTACCAGCTGAAAGATGATGCTAAGGCTCAGGCTTTGGTTGATCACCTGGGAGGAGAAGCGAAAGAAGAAGTTTTATGCAGGGAGAAGAGTACCCTCAAGGATTCTGACAAGCTTGTTGCTGTGCTGCAGTCGTTGTTTGGTGCAGTGGAAACTGTCCAGTCGTTGACGGCTGAATTCCATGGTAGGAAGCAGCGTAGTGGTGAAACACTAGCTGACTACAGCAGGGCTTTGATGCGACTCTACGCAAGGATGGAGAAGGCGGCATCAAGCACCGAGGAGAAGCAAGCTTTGGCTCAGCTTCGAGATGCTTCATTAAAGGAGAGATTCGTGACTGGGAGCAACCAGGCATGGATGCAACGGGAGCTGCGCCGAATGGAGATAGCAGCAAAGGGCATGACCTTTCTACAGCTGCGAGAAGATGTTCTGGAATTCTTCCGAGGCCAAGAGCCGAAGACGATTCCCGTGAAGGAGGTTAGCTCTGTTGATGTTCGCATGGCAGCCTCCAAGAAAGAAGAGGGTGACTTGAAGGGTGAGATGGAATCCCTTCGAGAGGATGTTGCATCACTCAAGAGGTGTGTGGAAGCTCTGGTGGACGGCAGCCTAAATGCTGGAAAGACTCCACAGAAGAAAAAAGATCGTTGCTTCAACTGTGGCCAGACAGGGCACATGCGGAATGAGTGTAAGGAGGAGACGCTGTGTTTCACCTGCAAGGGGCGAGGGCACATCATGTTTTCCTGAATGTGGTTGGTGTTGGTGACATTGAAGTACCAATCGAAGGTTTTGTGGAAGTTCCTATCAAGATTAGAGGGCAGTCCCTTCAAGGAGCATTCCTGGTAACAGCCGATAAGGAATGCCGGGGCACAGCATCGGAGTATCCTATTCTGATTGGCAGCAACATCTTGGGGAAGTTGGATGGATGTGTGATGGATTTCTGTCATCAATCCAGGGCACCCAGAACCATGACAGTCAACAATAGCCCATCGCCAGTGAGAACCGGGAGGTTAGAAGTGTTCCTTCCTTATACAGTTAGGCGGGTGACATGCCGTCTAGAGAAGAACACCATTATGCCAGGAGCTGAAATCTTGGTGAGAGAGGCAGATGAACCGCGCTTGGCGCTGAGTGCAGTTGAAGGTTGTCAACAGTTGGAGGGGGATGTTGTTGAATTGTTCATGACCAACCCATCTGGACAAGAGGTGCACCTACCGCCTGACACTCGTACTGTTGCTGAAGCTCTGGCTGCTGAAAGAAGAGGACAGGTTTACTTGGATCTGCAAGACGAACAGCTCAGAGTATCAATGTGTGATGTTGTGGTAGAGGGAGCTGACTCGTCAGTGAGGATGTCTTCTGAGCCAGTAGAGGCTGCCTCTTGTCTGCCACTAGATGTCAAGTTAGAAGGGTTAACAGAAGACACCCAAGTGCAGCAGGGATTAATGGAGATGGCATATAAGATAGTTGGTGATAGACAGAGAGTAGCGGCAAAGAAAGAGGAAGAGAGACAGGCCAAAGAGAGAGGTGATTTGTCTACCCTGGAAGTTGGAGAGAGAGTGTTGCTGAGGAACCAAGCATTCACAGGGAGGCACAAGCTACGTGACAAGTTTGATGAGAGTCCCTATATCATTCTTGCCAAGAATGAAGAAGGTGATTTGTATAACATTCAACCTGCCCTTGGAGGGACTACCAAGTGGGTAAATCGACGCAGAATTATTGCAGATCCTCGTCGAGAAGATGACGGACTTGATGGAGTTCTACCCTACCCAGTTGTAACGGAACGTGAACATGATGTGAACATTGACGATGATGCCATCCATAGAAGTAGTGATGAGGATGACAATGAAGACGATGATGAGGATGATCATGATGTTGGTCACTTTCTTTCATGGGAAGAGTTACCCCATCAAGTGATTGACCCAGTTGTGACTGAGCCCAGACGGTCTTATAGAATTAACAAGGGAGTGAATCGCAATCCTGGTCGATTGCCGGTGTCGGTGAGCACTGGATTACCCCCCTGATAGTGTGAATTGTTGAGCGCAACATAAGCGGGGAAGAGGAACCATATGGTTTCATTATTTGAGAAGAGATACAAGTTCTTGCATTTTTGTTGTAGGTATTCAGCATGAAATAAGCGGGGAAGAAATATGTATTCATGACTTTCCTTGTATTTAAATGATAATTTCTATGTAAATACACATAGTTAGGATTGGTTTATTATTTTTGCAGAGAACAAGGTTTATATTTGGGTCAGTGGAGCTGGATTTGTATTGAGTAGCTCATTTGATAGCATTTAAAAGAGATTTGTGTATCAAAGCTGGTATACAGGAGTAAAGTATGCAGAAATCATTTTTTAGCTATACTGTTGTATATTGGGAATAAGGATTATTTGAAGCGGCAGAAAAAGAAATTGCTTTTAGTCTATAGGATAATGGTCTTTTTGTGCTACCGAAAAGATATTGTGTATGCCTATAGGTTCTTTTAAATTTATGGTTCAATTGAATGTCCATTTTATGAGTTATGGTCCATAGGTACTCTTTAGCGCTTTCGGGACGAAAGCTTTTTAAGCGGGGAAACTGTGGGAAGGTGGACTATTTTATATCTTGTATAGATCTCTGATTTGCCTCAATATGCAAATTGGTTCATTAACATTGTTACCATGGTTTCGCGGATGGATAACTGGTTGTGTAAGACGCTACTCATGTTAATGTTTTAACATACGTTGTGTATGAGAGGACAGTTTTCTACGTTCATGATGGAGCGCATGTTGCGTGATAGGGTTTTGCAGTGCTTGTGTTAGAGTGACATGCGGTTGCTTTTTTGCTGAAGATTCTTTTTATAGCTGTTTGGAAGCCTTTATAAGTAAGTTATGCTTTTAGAAATAGATATTTGCTGTTAACCATGTATCAAAGCGAGAAAGTGCATAGTTGGAGGTGTATACAAATGTTCGGTTGAAGAAATGTTGATAATAACTAAAAATAAGAATGCCTGTTAGTGATGATGTTGAACAGAAGTTTGGTTAGCTAACGTTACGGCACGTAAGGGCATTGATTTGGTCGTAGTTCTTTGTTTATATTCCAAATTGTTAGAGAAATTTGTGACAAAATTGATCTTGCAACATTTTCTTTGACATTCATACTTGGAAAGATGTTTGAGAGTCTAAAGCTGTTTTAAAGATTAATTATCCAATTTTCTGTATTCTTGTGCACATGCGATGTAAAGAGTTATTCGTATGTTGGCGTTGAGGGCGCAGTAGGTAAACAAACTAAAAAGATGGCAGCGCCCATAGGCCTAGTTGATTTGTAATTGTAGACATGGTAGATGTGAATGGAGACCAGAGTTATATACCTAAGATATAAGGTATGAGGAGTGATGTTGATATTTGTCTGTGATGTTTATGTTTAGCTTCTTACTATTAGCAGTAGCTGATATGGGAATTTACATTTGTGTGAGTTTTGAGAGCAGATACTTGTAAGTTTCATTCTTACATTATCATTGTTATAGAGGCTAGAGGCAAGAGGACTTGAGTTGAACTTGAAGTTTGCCGAGCAGATTGATGGCTGCTTGGTGTTTTTTCCTTCTTCCTATGAGGGTTCCAGACTGTAGTTGAGGGCTTCAGGTTTACTGATTATTGGCTGTAGACCTTGGGGTTTTTAATTCTGCGTGCAAACACCGAGACAACAGTTATTGAATAAAGCACCAGCGACCCTAACAAACGTCTCATGGGCTTCAATTTACTGGGTCAACCTGTACTACGACATAAACGGGATGTTTTTATCACAAGCATTCATCTTCGCTGCCATTTTTTACATTTTGGAAGAGTTTGGGGAAAACTGAGCCTCAATATCTGTTTGGGTAATTGACGATAATTCTAATGGACTGTGATATAGACAATGTTTTTTCGTCGATGAGTATCGATATCATTGATAGTCGCACCCACGGACGATAGATGGCGCTATCGCGCAAGTACACAGATAGTCAATGCGTGATTCGGCCCGCTATGCATGCACACACTTCCGATACCGCCTGTGTTAAGCGAATGACAAGCGAATGAATCTGAGATTTTTTCTTTCTGTGATTGGTCCCCCTATGTTTATCAATGACGTATTCTGCATGCCTGTGTGTTCATCGACCCGGGATGCCCTTTGCATCCCACCAAACCCAGGATTTTTTCCCTGAAGGAGCTAAGAAGTGGCGGTATGTATGCAATTTTAGGCATTTTTATCGCTACTTACCTTGTTCTTGTATAGTTTGAGTGGTTGATTTAGTGAAATGTGTCAGAATCTTTGTATTTTATGGCAGTTGAATTCATTATCTATCGATGCGTCATTGAATAACCGTGCCGCAGTGAATCGCCTATGCCTGTGAGAGGCACAGAAATGGGCTTGTCATGCAGTCAGCCCTTCGATTTTGGGTTTGGACTATCGATAGTACATGCCTAACATAGCAACAAAGAATATGTCAACGTATTTTTCAGCACATGATATGGACTATTTAGCCCTCATTTTTCACTATTTATGAGATTTTCAGGTAAGTTTTGAGCCATCTATGTGATAATTGGAATATTAAGCATTATTTTAAGGCATGATTTGTGACTGTGAGTGCTGTTTTTATTTTTTTGTGGCAGTGGGCTCGAGCCGACAGAAAATACCAACTATTTTACAGTAATGTAGCCATGAGTGGTATGGGGGGAAAATAAGATAAATATTTTAAATACTTGCTTTCAAATTCAGCCCTTAAAAATCTCACTCCTACCTCAAATGGCCGTTAGGAAGAACTTTTGATATTTTCAGCAAAATCCAAAGTCAAAATCTTGTCCAAAACTGGAGAAATCCCCGCCGTTTTGTTTCGCGATCGCGTGTTGTTTACATACTGCCGATGTCTTAAGACTAAAATCGGCCAATAAAATTTTTGTCCACGAAGAAACTCGGGATCGCAAGCGCACATCGATCTTTACGATCGCGCACACAGAAAATCAGGACTTTTCCGTGTACACCATAGGGACCAAATTTTTAAGGACAAAACTCTTTTGGGGAGATGTCAGCGCCCGCGGCGACCAGGAAATGTACACAATGACTCCGATAGCTCGTTTCGCGAGAATCAACAGTAAATTACGGATTTCATTTTTGGAAATATCTTTTCCAACATCGGTGAGTTGAATTTATTGAATATTGTATTTCTTGGATATTTTGGCAGTTTGGGGTCGGTTTTTGTAAATTAAATGCCGATTTTGAGTGAATGTTGGTGACTTTTGTGCAGTGCACTCATAGGCACACGCCATTGCCGACTGTGTAGGAACGCAGGCAATAGTCAGTACGGTACTAATATGTATCACTGTGCATTTTTGGCTATATTTAAGTGAAAACCTTCGGTTGAAATGTACTGTAAGATAGCTAATTATGGTGAATAATAGATGATTAAAACTTACCAGTTTGTTTTGTCACTTTTGAAGAGGGTTTCCTGAAATTTTGGGGAATTTCTTGCGAAATCACCTATCGAGATCCGGTCAGAGCATCCATTTTGTATTTTTCACGATTATGATGAAGGGAGCCCTCAGCGCTCGTAGTGGTACCGGCGCGATCGGATCATCGATCTCCACCTCGTTGTTTACCTGTTGTTAAGACAGCTTGGGGGTTGTTAATGAGTTTAGTCTAGCGATAAGGCTTCTCATCGTGCATTCTCTACATTCTGTATTCCTTCGTGCAAGGATATTAAGCAAAGTGCTTTAACGGCGAGGAGCAATAATTGAAAAAGTCTTTGGGAGAGAACGGCCACCCGTCCTAATATCGACCTTGTCCGTATAGCTTGTGTGCGTAACATTCTGTGTACGTATCTATGGTGCGTAACCATATAGAGCAGCCTCACTAGTGCGCAACATATTGAGAGCAGTCGTCATACGTATGGATGTCTCTGTAACAACTACGAAAAAGAAGGCTGTAAATGTAAGTTTTTATAACTTTCTACATTTTGTATTTTAACGAACTTATAAATTAATATATATAGAATAAATCCTAAGTATCAGTTTGCCCACAAAAACCTCCATTTGAAACAAAATTACGTCTGTATCCCCAATACCCAGTATACACACATGTATATTTCCTAATGCCTGGTCAATATCCCTCATAGCTACATTCCTATACTTCGTGTGTAGAATCTAGGCAGTCATACGGCTCAACTTTTTCAAACACCACTGCACAAAAGTCACCAACATTCACTCAAAATCTGCATTTAATTTACAAAAACCGACCCCAAAATATCCAAGAAATACAATAAATTCAACTCACCGATGTTGGAAAATATATTTCCAAAAATGAAATCCGTAATTTACTGTTGATTCTCGCGAAACGAGCTATCGGAGTCATTGTGTACATTTCCTGGTCGCCGCGGGCGCTGACATCTCCCCAAAAGAGTTTTGTCCTTAAAAATTTGGTCCCTATGGCGTACACGGAAAAGTCCCGATTTTCTGTGTGCGCGATCGTAAAGATCGATGTGCGCTTGCGATCCCGAGTTTCTTTGTGGACAAAAATTTTATTGGCCGATTTTAGTCTAAGACATCGGCAGTATGTAAACAACACGCGATCGCGAAACAAATCGGCGGGGATTTCTCCGGTTTTGAGTGAATACTGGTGACTTTTGTGCAGTGGTGTTTTAAAAAGATGAGGTGTATGACTGCCTACATTATCATTATACACACGAAGTATAGGAATGTAGCTATGAGTGGTGCAGTCACTCATAGGTATACGCCATTGCCGACTGTGTAGTAACGCAGCCAACACACATCCCATACCTAAACTGCATCACTGTGCATTTTTGGCTATATTTAATTGAAACTAATATATTGCAGTTTACTTAAATCCAAATACTTATGTTGAATAATAGATGATTAAAACTTACCAGGTTGTTTTGTGACCTTTGAAGAGGGTTTCCTGAAATTTTGGGTCCTTTTTGTCGATAACTGCTATCGAGACTGTCCCGTCAGCATCCAGTTTGTATTTTTCACGATTATGATGAAGGGAGCCCTCAGCGCTCGTAGTAGTACCGGCGCGATCGGTTCGCCGATCTCCTACGAAGACCTGGAAGGGCCAAACTGACGACGTAAAAAATTAAAAATATTACGTACGTACGTAATAATTACTACGTACGTACGTAATATTTTTAACTTTTTTACGTCGTCAGTTTGGCCCTTCCAGGTCTTCGTAGAATAGCTTGTGTGCGTAACATTCTGCGTACGTATCTACGGTGCGTAACCATGTAGAGCGGCCTCACTAGTGCGCAACATATTGAGAGCAGTCGTCATCCGTATGGAGGTGTGGGTAACAAGTACCAAAAAGAGGGCTGTAAATGTAAGTTTTTATAACTTTCTACATTTTGTATCTTAACGAACTGATAACTTAAAATCTAAAGTATCAGTTTGCCCACAAAAACCTCCATTTCAAACAAAATTACATCTGTATCCCCAATACCCAGTATACACACATGTATATGATCCTAATGGTCAATATGACCACACCACGAATAGTGGTCATATTGACCACTACGAATACAAAATGCAAAAATAGTTGATATTTTCTGTCGCGTGTAGTAAAGGTATGGGGGGAAAATAAGATAAATATTTTAAATACTTGCTTTCAAATTCAGCCCTTAAAAATCTCACTCCTACCTCAAATGTCCGTTAGGAAGAACTTTTGATATTTTCAGCAAAATCCAAAGTCAAAATCTTGTCCAAAACCGGAGAAATACCCGCCGATTTGTTTCGCGATCGCGCGTTGTTTACATACTGCCGATGTCTTAGACTAAAATCGGCCAATAAAATTTTTGTCCACGAAAAAAATCGGGATCGCAAGCGCACATCGATCTTTACGATCGCGCACACAGAAAATCGGGACTTTTCCGTGTATGCCACAGGGACCGAATTTTTAAGGACAAAACTCTTATGGGGAGATGTCAGCGCCCGCGGCGACCAGGAAATGTACACATTGACTCCGATAGCTCGTTTCGCGAGAATCAACAGTAAATTACGGATTTGATTTTTGGAAATATCTTTTCCAACATCGGTGAGTTGAATTTATTGTATTTCTTGGATATTTTGTTGTCGGTTTTTGTAAACTAAATGCCGATTTTGAGTGAATGTTTGTGACTTTTGTGCAGTGGTGTTTTAAAAAGTTGAGGTGTATGACTGCCTAAATTATACACACGAAGTATAGGAATGTAGCTATGAGTGAATATGACCATTGCTTGCTGATGTGGGTGCAATCACTCATAGCTGCATTCCTATACTTCGTGTGTATAATTTAGGCAGTCATACACCTCAACTTTTTAACACACCACTGCACAAAAGTCACAGACATTCACTCAAAATCGGCATTTAATTTACAAAAACCGACCACTAAATATCCAAGAAATACAATAAATTCAACTCGCCGATGTTGGAAAAGATATTTCCAAAAATCAAATCCGTAATTTACTGTTGATTCTCGCGAAACGAGCTATCGGAGTCATTGTGTACATTTCCTGGTCGCCGCGGGTGCTGACATCTCCCCAAAAGAGTTTTGTCCTTAAAAATTCGGTCCCTATGTGGCATACACGGAAAGTCCCGATTTTCTGTGTGCGCGATCGTAAAGATCGATGTGCGATTGCGATCCCGAGTTTCTTCGTGGACAAAAATTTTATTGGCCGATTTTAGTCTAAGACATCGGCAGTATGTAAACAACACGCGATCGCGAAACAAATCGGCGGGGATTTCTCCGGTTTTGGACAAGATTTTGACTTTGGATTTTGCTGAAAATATCAAAAGTTCTTCCTAACGGCCATTTGAGGTAGGAGTGAGATTTTTAAGGGCTGAATTTGAAAGCAAGGTATTTAAAATATTTATCTTATTTTCCCCCCATACTTTTAGTACATGCGACAGAAAATACCAACTATTTTACAGGAATGTACCCGTGAGTGGGTGCAGTGGTGTTTTAAAAAGTGAACTTGAGGTGTATGACTGCCTACATTCTTCACACGAAGTATAGGAATGTAGCTATGAGTGCCCTGGAGTACAAGGTTATCAAGTTCAGATAACCCAGATGAGCAAGCAATGGTCATATTGACCATTAGGATCATATACATGTGTGTATACTGGGTATTGGGGATACAGATGTAATTTTGTTTGAAATGGAGGTTTTTGTGGGCAAACTGATACTTAAGTATCATTCTTTAGATTTTAAGTTATCAGTTCGTTAAGATACAAAATGTAGAAAGTTATAAAAACTTACATTTACAGCCCTCTTTTTGGTACTTGTTACCCACACCTCCATACGGATGACGACTGCTCTCAATATGTTGCGCACTAGTGAGGCCGCTCTACATGGTTATGCACCGTAGATACGTACGCAGAATGTTACGCACACAAGCTATTCTACGAAGACCTGGAAGGGCCAAACTGACGACGTAAAAAAATTAAAAATATTACATACGTACGTAGTAATTATTACGTACGTACGTAATATTTTTTATTTTTTTACGTCGTCAGTTTGGCCCTTCCAGGTCTTCGTAGGAGATCGACGAACCGATCGTGCCGGTACTACTACGAGCGCTGAGGGCTCCCTTCATCATAATCGTGAAAAATACAAACTGGATGCTGACGGGACAGTCTCGATAGCAGTTATCGACAAAAAGGACCCAAAATTTCAGGAAACCCTCTTCAAAGGTCACAAAACAACCTGGTAAGTTTTAATCATCTATTATTCAACATAAGTATTTGAATTTAAGTAAACTGCAATATATGAGTTTCAATTAAATATAGCCAAAAATGCACAGTGATGCAGTTTAGGTATGGGATGTGTGTTGGCTGCGTTACTACACAGTCGGCAATGGCGTGTACCTATGAGTGAGATTACCTTGTACATCAAGTGGCGCCCAATCAAATTAACACACATAAACAACAATGAACAAGTAACAACGAAAAAATCAACACGAGGGACTACACTACTAAAATTCGCTCACTTTCAAGATACAAAAAGTTGAAAATTTACCTGCCCTCCGATTGTTATGTCAAAGAAAACAACAGGGTTATTAGGGTTCGATCGTAATCCCATCTCAGCCATCCCGACGTTTTAGAAATGAATCACACTCCACACGTCGAAAAAAAGAGAAAACTTTAATTAGGCTGGGCTATGCTCCTTGAATCTGGCTTCTTCTTCTTCTTTCGTTGTATGGTATCGGCAATCAGTCAAATTTGACTATTGTTGCCAATGACGTTATGCATGTAATTCAAATTCAGTATTTCTGACTCCTTCTCTCTTTTAATTTACATTTAGAATCAAGTAAACATTTAATACTGTATATGCATCTGTATTTAAAGCTTAATAAGAAAATAACAAAACACCACATGCTTCAGCTCAGTTCCAACTACAAGTTCAGCATAATTAGGGTGTCGCCGAAACGTCCAATCGAAAAAGGAAAAAGTTTTCAAAATGAAAAACATGGTTTAACAGAATTTACTTCCTTGTTGAGGAATTTATGGAGGTATGAAAAAGGTCTTAATGGATTATTTCGTTCGTTTTGAAGTTTAAAGGGCAAAGCAATAATAGTTTAGACTAATTATGAAAAAGTTATTGCTTTCATGAATAAATTCGCGAGCAGCGTTCTGAAGCGCAGTACTTCGCGAAAATCAAAATGAAGTCCTCAAATAAAAGTTTAATAAAAGTTCGCTCGACATTTCATATGCTTAGCTGATTACACCATGAAAAAGAGGAGATATTCAGCTTTTACATCATGTAGGTCGTTATGCTGAACTAGTTGTCTGGATATTACTGTTTTAACTTCAAGACGCGACCTACCCCTAATAATATACGCTCCGCATCAACAATAGATCGTTATGCGGAACTAGTTGTCTGGATATTACTGTTTTAACTTCAAGACGCGACCTACCCCCAATAATATACGCTCCGCATCGACAATAGAGCGCCTATTGGAGCTTAATCACATGACTCAAAATGGGGTAGGTCGCGTCTTGAAGTTAAAACAGTAAGATCCAGACAACTAGTTCCGCATAACGACCTATATCATGTAAAAGCTGAATATCTCCTCTTTTTCATGGTGTAATCAGCTAAGCATATGAAATGTCGAGCGAACTTTTGAGAGACTTTCATTTGGCCTGTATCATATTGGGCCTAATGTACGCTTGATTAGGCCTACTTCGACCGGTAACGAGAGTATGACTAATTATTTAAACTGTAAAAGCCAGGCATCCTAAAACGCATTTTTTTTAAAACAAGACATGTCAATAAGTTTCGCCTACTTCGTTGCATCCGCGTACTTGAAGGTCACCTGAATGACAAGCATTGACGCAGTATACAAGCGCACGCACAGATCTGATTATTGAGTGATCAGTCTACAAACACAAGAGATCTTCTAATTTTCAGGGAATCAAATATCGATAAATAATTTTCTTTCACAATTTTTCAGTTGAATAATAGTTATTAGTAATAGTATATTAAATTTACACATAGGTAATATATATGTAAGGAGACAAACAAATATCTTTTTCAATTAATTTTTCATCATTTGGAAACATTTGCGTAAAATTCAAATTGGCAACAAAAAGTAGTTCTGCTTCTGGGCTTTTCCGCTCATTAGGCAAGGTAAGTTATTCATGAAATTGGCCAGAATTCCCTGCAGCCAATCGAAAGCCAGAATAGAAAGGTCAAAGCCGGAACTTGTATTCTTTTAAGAAACCATTTAACTGGTTAATTTCCGCCATCAGAAACACTTCGAACCCATCACCCCAAAAACCCTTGTCAACGTGCATGGACGTATGCTTTCCCATAGAAACGTGTGTAAATATGGTGTTTCGGCTTGTGTTTAACATCAATAAACAGGCCGTTTTGAAACAAAATGGGCCAGAATTCTACGAAACAAGCAGTCATAGTTTCATGTACAGCCAGCGCCTTTGGGTTTTCTATATATATTTTCCTTTTTAACTGAATTAAACCAGTGTAAACTAAAAAAGATAAAATGTTTTAAAAGTTGAGATTTATGGATTTTCGTGATTAATGTACATGGTTCTATGGTGGAAATTTGTGGTGGGGTGATGCGCGCGCGCGGAAAGTTAAACTCGCGCAATGCAACACACTTTTCGGTATGGAGCTTAATTTTGCTCTCACGATGATAATTTCCCCAAAAACGTTTAAGAAAGTTCAAATTTTGCATTTCCACATCTTCTATACCTGAATTGCCATCCGACCCGTGCCGTTTTGTATTGTCCTTTTTGAGGACACCATACCACAATTTTCTATTGCTTTTCGGCCCCGTCACGCTTCGGTACGTGACTCCGAGTGGTCGCTGGATCGTGGTCGCCAAAGGTAGGCCTAGCCCAATCGGATTGGAGGATATCTACAATACAAGAGAGAGACCGAGCTAGAGAGATACCGATGAGCGAGTCAATGCTATGAAACTCAGGAAGAACTGAATTTTCACGGTTTAGGACCATTTACCTTCCGATTTTCTATAGGGCCTAAGTATATGGTATGTATTAATCCATTGACTGCGTCATAAAGATCAAAATGTAATAGGCCTAGGCCTAGGCCTACTACTACTAGGCCTAGGGCCTAGTACTACTAATTACTTGGTACCGTACGGTATGTGAATTAGAATATAGCCATAGGGTTATAGGCATTCTCGTGATCCAAGCCACCGGTAGCTTATTTTTACCGGACACTTTTTGGCGTTCAAAACATGTCCTACTCCTATTAAATGAAATGAAACTCCCTCTATCGATGGCACGAGGGTAGCGCTAGCGTGCGCAGTTATGCTTGCTATATCTCGCAAGCTTATTGGAGGGAGGGTCTTCAAGAGGCGGGGCCTGAAAATCCGTGCCTCCTTGGAATGAAAGCCCATTGGTGGATTTCAGCTAAGATGCGCAAAGTTCTCACAAATTCTCTGTAACTTATTGCGTTCTGTATATATACACACGTCTATATCTGGTCTTCATCGAAGCCACCCCTATGTACAAGTCTATGGAGAGGGTTTCATACACTTATACACAGGGGTGGCTTCGATGGCGACCAGATATAGAGTGACAATATTAGGTTGTGAGCACTTCGGCTGTCTATATCTGGTCTTCATCGAAGCCACCCCTGTGTACAAGTCTATGGAGAGGGTTTCATTCACTTGTACACAGGGGTGGCTTCGATGGCGACCAGATATAGAGAGTGACAATATTAGGTTGTGAGCACTTCGGCTGTCTATATCTGGTCTTCATCGAAGCCACCCCTGTGTACAAGTCTATGGAGAGGGTTTCATTCACTTGTACACAGGGGTGGCTTCGATGGCGACCAGATATAGAGAGTGACAATATTAGGTTGTGAGCACTTCGGCAGTCTATATCTGGTCTTCATCGAAGCCACCCCTGTGTACAAGTCTATGGAGAGGGTTTCATTCACTTGTACACAGGGGTGGCTTCGATGGCGACTAAATATAGTGTCTTTAACGCTATTTTTTCAGCAATATTTAGGTGTTATATTATTCTTAACAACTGATTGATATTTGTTAACATTTTGTTTCATTTTTAGGAATAGGTAACTGTCTGAAAGTGGCAGAGTGGTCTTGAAGAGGAGGGAAATGAGGGGTAGATGGAATTAACAGGTTAATTACCTTCATTTCACATTAGTAGCTGTGGACAGTTCGAACAGTCTACATTTCATATAATTAGCAGTGGACAGTTCGCACAGTCCACACAAAGTTTCTCTGAAACAAGTATTATGGCCAGTATATAACAGAAATTTCATGACAGTTAAAATAACCATTCTGAACAACTATACCACCTAGGGTAATTGTCTGAATGATGGTTTTTATCTCGAAGAGAAATATGGGTAGATAAATAGGTTAATTACCTTCATTTCGATTCAAATGTGGTGCTGCATAACCTTGCAGTCATGACGGAATAAAGTCTACTATTATACCCGGCCCCAACCCCTATAGCCTAGGCCCTGGCCTCGATCGATCGAGCAGTGCTTGCTGCTTAATCGCAGTTAAGTACCTACAAAGTCCCAAGTCACACACAACGATCTCACAGAAGCAAAACTGCAGTCCCATTGGCGGAGACTCAGGCATGCGCAAACTATTCGCCAATCACCGGCATCCCCGAGCACGGCGCCTCCCATGTAAGTGATCAATCTGCCATCTCATTGGCGGAAACTAGGCATGCACAAACCTAGTGCTAATGGGACGTACGTATGTAGCCGAATTGAAATCTGTCAATCATAGTATATTTCAATTCTCTGAAAGTCACGAATGTTAGTTACTAAGTGAAATTTACCGCAGTGGCATGCAGCACGGTCAATTACACATTGCAAGCTTGATGATTGATGAAGCAACTAGCGAATCCATTCATGAAACATGGCAATGATAGATTCCGCCAACCGATTTGGTAATAAATTAGACCAATCAATAAATCCATCACGTTCAACAAAGTTGTCAAACTTTGGAATAAAACACTTTATTTTATAAATGCCGTCTTGAATTAAAAATGAATGATTATACTGTTATCTAAAATGCGCAAAGGCGCAAACTGTCTCATTTATTTTACGATGCAATACGCCACATGACGGATTAAATCGATGCAATTGTATATAAGAGCATGACCTAACTGGAATTCTACCCTGTAGGGTCATTTATTGCTTTATTTCGTTTAACACACTCATATACCTTGTCAACATTTAAATCATTATCACTGGATACTAAACTCCACTTCAAATTTTCACGGCCAGAGTAAATTAATGGTGAGTCTCCATAATCTCTTCAATTCAAATTTTCGCTTTTTATCACATTTTGCTTTATTTCGTATACAATTATGACTGTTCTTAGCAATTTCAGATCACAGTGACTGTGGTTCTGATTACGTACTATCAAAGCTCGCACGCTAGCTTATTCTGCTTGATATTATTTCAATTTAGTTTCTTTTGACCTTCGCATACCAATAAGTGGGTTCTATATTAGCTACGAAAGTGTGGACTGTGCGAACTGTCCACTGCTAATAGTGTGAAATGTAGACTGTTCGAACTGTCCACAGCTACTAATGTGAAATGAAGGTAATTAACCTGTTAACTCCATCTACCCCTCATTTCCCTCCTCTTCAAGACCACTCTGCCACTTTCAGACAGTTACCTATTCCTAAAAATGAAACAAAATGTTAACAAATATCAATCAGTTGTTAAGAATAATATAACACTTAAATATTGCTGAAAAAATAGCGTTAAAGACACTATATTTAGTCGCCATCGAAGCCACCCCTGTGTACAAGTGTATGAAACCCTCTCCATAGACTTGTACACAGGGGTGGCTTCGATGGCGACCAAATATAGAGTGAATGATTATCATAATGGTTCTGATTCTGTTATTTTATTTAGTAATTTTATTGAGTGGATTATATGAGAAAGGAAGTAAGACCGGAAGTAATTGATTGTACTGGTGTTGGAAAAGAAAGTTCTTTATGACTGTCGTGTGAAATCATGTCCTACTAGGAAATTATTGTATCAATAGGAAATTACGTGTTGAAGATAGGTCACCGCTTTCGGTTCGTCTGTGTAGGAGTTTCGCATCGAGAACAAAAGACTTCTTTTGAAAATCACTGAAGCCGTAATTTCTTTTAATGTGTCTGCGAATGTTGGCAGGTATTGGATAAGGTCCCCAGTGGCTTCGAGCACGATATGGCCGGGTTATACATGTACTAGGGTTAGGGCACTCACAGGTACATTACTGTAAAATAGTTGGTATTTTCTGTCGCATGTACTAAAGGTATGGGGGGAAAAATCAGATAAATATTTTAAATACTTGCTTTCAAATTCAGCCCTTAAAAATCTCACTCCTACCTCAAATGGCCGTTAGAAAGAACTTTTGATATTTTCAGCAAAATCCAAAGTCAAAATCTTGTCCAAAACCGGAGAAATCCCCGCCGATTTGTTTCGCGATCGCGTGTTGTTTACAAACTGCCGATGTCTTAGACTAAAATCGGCCAATATAATTTTTGTCCACGAAGAAACTCGGGATCGCAAGCGCACATCGATCTTTACGATCGCGCACACAGAAAATCGGAACTTTTCCGTGTACGCCATAGGGACCGAATTTTTGAGGACAAAACTCTTTTGGGGAGATGTCAGCGCCCGCGGCGACCAGGAAATGTACACAATGACTCCGATAGCTCGTTTCGCGAGAATCAACAGTAAATTACGGATTTCATTTTTGGAAATATCTTTTCCAACATTGGTGAGTTGAATTTATTGTATTTCTTGGATATTTTGGGGTCGGTTTTTGAAAATTAAATGCCGATTTTTAGTGAATATTGGTGACTTTTGTGCAGTGGTGTTTTAAAAAGATGAGGTGTATGACTGCCTACATTATAGACACGAAGTATAGGAATGTAGCTATGAGTGGGTTAGGGTATATATATATATCTGTTTTGAACACCTTCGACGTCAATTCGTTCTCGCAGGTACATTGTTAAAAAGTGGCAATATCGAGGACCCAGGTTCGATACCCAGCTTTGTCATTTGTCGTTTGTTTCATTTGTTATTATACATGTTATAACCGATGTTTTCTCTCTACAGTAGGCCTAGTACAGATTTCTACTAACAGTAACATGACTAATGGAAAAGGCTGAGGAGACAGAGAAACAGACAGAGTCAGAGAGATTTTTACTCAACCGCCATCAAAAATATCGCCCTCTTTTAGAATGTTCGCTATATTTGGATTTGAGCAATTTTAGGTGGCTGTCGCAAAAGGAACTCTTTCCGTGTAGTGGTACATAGGACAGGTTGAACTTGTGGAAGAATACACATTTTACGTCTTTCATCTTTAATGAAAGCCTGACGTTGTCTAGTGTCGCATGTAGAAAATAAGCAGATTTTTATTGGTTACATCAAATTCAGCACACTACTTGTGCTTGTGTAAAAGTGGACTGTACTAGTAACTATATCATATCTACTTGTGCATGTTGTGTGTGTAGGTGTACGAGTGGATGGACATAAATTTGTTTTTGCTGTATCAAGCAGCTAGGCCCAGGGGGTCGTTTCATCAAATCAACTCCATAACGCTACAGTCATAACTCTTGTCGGCGATCTACGGAAATGTCATGGACTTGACAAACTGTTTCACGAAGACATCATAAACGACAACTCAGTGATAGCGATACTCATCGGCCAAAAAACATAAGTCTATAAATAAGACTATATCACAGTCCTTTGGATTTATCGTCAATTACTCAAACAGACTTTTGAGGCTGAGTTTTCCCCAAACTGTTCTATAATGTCAAAAATGGCAGCGAAAATTAATACTGATGATACAAACATCCTGTTTGCATGAAAAGATGTGTTCCTTATGGCATCTTAGAATTTATAATATTGAGAAAACTCAAGGATGCTTTTGCGATGTTCAAATCTACATAGTTCGTTTTTGAATACTGTAATTGACTGATTATGGAAAGAAGACCCAAATCGTGTACACTTTAGATAAAATGATTAAAGTAAGATATCTAATGACCCAATTCTTAATATTCATTTATTAAAAAATACATTTAATATTATCTATATGAAAGCTTGCATGAAAAGGGAAAATACTTACATGATAAATTGTCGTCGTTTACATTGGTCTGTATATATACAGATGCTTTTTCTATGGTAAACCGATGTGGGTATTTTTAATATTAATCTCATTTACTTGTTTGGGGATCAAGCAGTCATAAGAACATATTGTCCATCTGGGGGTCGTTTCATCAAACCGTCATAACGACAAGATCAGCGACATCTCGACACTGTCGCTCAACTTGTCCGCTAAGTGTTTCACAAAGCCGTCTTTGCCAAGACCAGCGACAACTTCGCTGACAAGTGACTTGTCGGTACTCCAGACCTGTCATATCTTTTTAGAACGCCATCACAAGCCAGCTTTTAGTTAGTCTATGGGCTGCGAAAAAATAACAAATGTAAATTAAGAAAACATTTATTTCCTGATCTCCAAGCACTATCCTTTATCATTCCTTTACCAGATAGTATTACTAATGTCCGTATTATAATATTGTACAGACGAACAATATGTTCTTATGGCTTCTTGACCCCCCAACAAGTAAATGAGATTAATATTATAAATACCCACATCCGTCTTCCATAGCATCAGCATCGAAAACGGAACAGTCTGTATATACAGACCCATGTGAACGACGACAATTTATCATGTATGTATTTTCGCTTTTTTTCCCCGTTTTCACGCAATGCTTTGATATGAATGATGTTATATGTATCTTTTAATGAATAAATATTAAAAATTGGGCCATAAGATATCTTAATTTAATCATTTTCTCTAAAATGAACACGATTTGGGTCTTCTTTCCGTAATTAGTCAATTACGGTATCCTCTTGCCTACAAATCTAGATTCGTACATCGCAAAAGCCTCCTCGAGTTTTCTCAATTTTATAAATTCTAAGATGCCATAAGAAACACATCTTTTCATGTAAACGGGATGTTTGTATCACAAGCATTCATCTTCGCTGCCATTTTTTACATTTTGGAATAGTTTGGGGAAAACTGAGCCTCAAATTCTGTTTGGGTAATTGACGATAATTCCAATGGACTGTGATATAGACTATGTTTTTTCGCCGATGAGTATCGATATAATTGAGTTGTCGTTTATCATGTCTTCGTGAAACAGTTTTTCAGGTCCATGACATTTCCGCAGATCGCCGACAACAGTTATGACTGTCATGGAGTTGATTTGATGAAACGACCCCCTGTAAACTATTATGATAAAAACATTAGTAAAACTATTTGATACAGAATGATAAAGGAATATGTTTGGAGATCAGGAAATAAATTTTCTCTTAAATTACATTTTTCATTTTTTCATAGCCCATAGACTAACTAAAAGCTGGCTTGCGATGGCGTTCTAAAATGATATGACGGGTTTGGAGTACTGACAAGTCACTTGTCAGGGAAGTTGTCGCTGATCTTTGCAAATACGGCTTTGTGAAACAGCGGACAAGTTGAGCGACAACGTCGAGATGTCGCTGATCTTGTCGTTATAACGGTTTGATGAAACGACCCCCTGATGACGCTTTGTGTGACGTGCTGGTGAGCGGACCAATCATGTTGCGTCATCCGGCACGTTTTCATTTTGGATGGGAAATAATCTTTATCATGCTTAAACTTGCCGAACTCCTGACTGGTATAAAATCTAAATCCTCAGGTTTTTTCTTGCAGCAAGATATCTGACCAATACTTTTTCACCCTTTTTCGTCAAGGTTACGTTCATTCTCACTCGTAAATGATCTATTCATTTTAAAAAGTCTTCTAAGTCAAACTGCTAAGTTTGAAGTTGAAATTGGTAGAACCATCAAATATCAAAAACCTTTGCCTCACTACTCACTAGTTGGGGTCTGATATCAGTGATTTGACAATCAGTTTTAGGGGGAAAAATGCATTTTGCTGGCACCACCGATATTTTCCCCTTGTTGTAGCACAGATTCAAATGAATCGATATCACAAGGATAAAAAGGAAAATACCGCTGGTCCCAGCAATGGCGCACTAGTAATTACGAGTCGTTTGAATAGGCACTATGACCCAGAAAATATTGGCTGTGCCAGCAAACTCTTCTTTTTTTTTTATCAAACTGATTGTCAAATTGTGGAATTCAGATCCCAGCTAGTGAGGTAAAAAAAACATTCTTGATATTCAAGAACAAATTTTCATTTACCTTGTTCTCTTTGAAACCAATGGAACCATACTAGAGGTGAAATTGGCGTATATTTTGACGGCGAGAGAGCTTCCTTGAGTTAGATTCAAGTTTTTATCTCCCATTCGAGCTGCTTTTGCATGCACTGCGACCTCTGTGTGAGCCCTTCTAAGCATATTATTAGCCAAAGCAGGTCAGAGACAATATTGTACTGCTGGTATTTTTGTGCCAGCACTTTGCGTTGGTGTAACTTTGTTTAACTCTTCAAAAATATTTTTCATTAAATTTTTAACAAAAGAAACTTAGAATATTCTCTGAAAAAGTGAAAATATATCCTTGAACTGTTAAGATATAGTCTAAACCCTCAAAACATTTAGAAGTGATTTCATTTTATTTCTTGAATTAAAGAGAACTAGAAATTTAATTCGTCATGATGACGAATTAGGTGATCTGTCCTTAATTCTCATGATAAAGATCGAACTGACGACCATTGACCTGAAGTTATTATGATATGAATGGGAATGATTTCTGATCATTGACAAGGAAGATATGGTTAATAATGTAATGTAATAAAATGGCGTCTACATGACGTCATGATGACCTCATAAGAGCGAATTAGTTGCTGGAGCGACATATGATCAACGTCTACTTACATGCCCAATTTGGATGCATGAGGACCAATGGTTCGTGAGATATATGATAATGAAATAAGTGTGCGTGTGTGTGTGTGTGTGTGTATGTGCGTCATATTTTTTGTGGGGGGGGGGTGTTTCACACAGGGAGCCCATTATAGAGCTCATTTATATTGACCAGAAACAAGTATGTCAATAGATGGCAATGAAAAATGAAAATTAAGTGTGTGCGTGTGTGTGATTTTTCTGTGGGTGTGATCGATATGACTTTTGAGGGTATGAATGGATGAACTTTGACTATAATGTAAAAAAAAAAAAAAAAAAAAAAAAAATCTGCCCCGGGGAACGAACCAGGTAGTCATGTGCTTTACCGATAGACCAGAATATGACCCATAGGGTTTACACGTAGATGGAAAATGGGATTCTCATATCGTATATTCAGCGGAAAATTTCGATATGTTCCTGGAATTGGATTGAAAAAACCGAACCCATGGAGCAAGAATATTTATCAGGCTATAACATATTTCAAAGAGAAAGAATTTTGAGCAAGAATAAGGGAGATTTTGCAAAAATAAGACAGGGATGCAGAATCAGGTTTTCTTTAGAAGTCCTTTCCCATAGAGATTACACGTAAAACAGTGGAAATTGACATGTCCATATATATGGTAAAATTAAACCATGATCCAGTGGTTTAAATGAAATGTTGTGATATTGATTTTGTAGGAAATTGTCTCAGCTACAACATATCGAAATTTTGACGCTTAACAGCCAATATTTACGGAGTAATGATCAAATTTGCATAAAATTTGTAACGTAATTTTAAAAAATATGAAATTTTGAGTCTAGGCGCCATTTTGATGACGTTAGAATGTTTAGAAATGTTAAAATGACACATGGAATCATATCTTAAATTGATACTTTACATGATCATGAAAAAAAATTGGGGGGTTAATGGACTATTTAAAGAGCTATACTGAATTTCATATAGTCATGTTTTTACCATTTTTTGCATTGTATTGCCCATTGACGCGCGCGCGGATATTTATGTTGAACGGACGCGCAATCCTTTAGAAATTGTCATAACGAGCTGGAAATGGTGCCAAAATGTTCGCAATTTAATGGAAAACATGATGCAAGGAAAAAAAATGGCGATTTTACGTTATGTATGACTGTTGCGCACGAAAACGCGCGCGCAAATTTTTGAAATGCTTAAAATGACCTGAAACGTACTCTAATTGAGACTTTTTTTGATTTTGAGCATTTTTAAATTTTGACGCGCGCGTACGTGCGCGTTATGCTGTTCGCAGGGAATTTTTTGACGTTAAACTATGACCTGAAGTTAATGTGTATTGAATATTTTTGATTTTTGATGATCAGTTATGTTGATATGATTGATAATGTGATTTTACAAAATGGCGCCTGGATGACGTCATGATAAACTGATGACCTTGAATGAGATGCCACATCTTGACATTAACAAGTCTGATAAGTGACGAAAATTTGAAGAAAATTGAGAATGAAATTTTTGAGGAATCATGGTAACAAGAAAATGGGTGAAAAATAAAAATAAATAAATAATAATAAATAATAATAATAAAGAAGAAAAATCTTGACGAAATTAAGAGGTGATCTGTCGATCTACGACAGATCACCTAATTAGAGTGCAAACTGTGATGCTACCTTGAAGGAAAAATTCAAATGTAGTCTACTAAATATTTGAACACTTCATGAACACAAAGTTAAACTGAGGAAGTTTCATTCAGTAACACAATCCTTACCAGCTTACGGTATCACCTTTGACTTTTAGAAAATAGACTAATACCTGTCCAGGATATAAAATTTTTCGAATGAACGTGTATTATTTTTGTCTTCCTCAGGATCAGGCTAACATGGAAGAGACGGGTACATCTCAGAATGGAGGAGAAACCAAGCCCGATACAGATCAGGAGGACACCCCAAACCAGCTGCTGCAGCAGACTGTCACAGACAGAGCGGTAGAAATGAGAAAGAGAATGGAATCCTGGCTGAACCAACCCATGAGGATACAGATGACGGATGGGAGGACACTAGTAGGCACGTTCATCTGCACCGATAAGGACAGGAACGTCATCTTGGGCTCGTGCGAGGAGTATGTCAACCCACCAGGTGCAGACGGAACACAGTGATATAAATCTTGAATAGGATTTTATTGTAGATTTGTTCTGTACGAGGTAGCTTAGCAAACTGTCATAGTACATAAAACCAAGCATTTTTTATGCTTCGCCCAGCGAAGGTGGTACCGGAGGCATTGTGCTTTGGGGGTTGTCTGTCCGTCCGTCCGTCCCGCTTTCTCGTTAATTAGATATCTCAAGAGCCATTTGAGATATGAACTTCAAACTTGGTACTAGCATGTATCACCATAGGAAGATGGTCTGATTAGATTTTGGGGTACATAGGTCAAAGGTCACAGATCAATACTGAAATTTCATGTTTTAGCCTCATTAACGTGACATCTTAAAGGAGAATGAAACTCAATAAAAATTAGCTGATAATCATGTGGAAAGTTGTCACCCTGTTCAAAATATCTTGAAAATACTCCCACTTGATTGCTCGGTAACGAGAGCAATCTCTCTAAAGTTTGCAGATTCCTTGATAGTTATTCTTCCATGGGGGCTGCCATTTTGAAAAAAACTGTGATGTCATAGTCGTACATGTCCATTTACCTGTGCACAATGGATATCGTCTTGCATAATAATTAACTATTGTAGAACCAAATCCACCAATGCAAAATGGCAGCCATCTTGGTACCCCCAGCATCTCGCACAGGTGATGTTGTATGGAGCAGTTGTATGTAGGTCTTTGTCACTTCATTGAATAATTGACAAACCTTTGCCTGAACAAGCAACAACTTGTGTATGCCAAAACCTGCTTAACAAAAAAAAAACAGACTCACTTTATGAAACAGCCGAACCAAATATCTTGACACAATTAGGTTATATGAAAGGATAAAAATCCCTTCATTTGAATGTACATGACTACAAAAATGGTCTATTTTGATGAAATCCAGTGTCATGCATTCCACAGATGATCATGAGTGTCATTGTAGCTAGTGGGAATCTCACAAATAGCACTGCTTTAAAATTACTTTGTAAGGAAAATGGCAGCCCCCATGGGATAATGTATAGCAAGGAAACTGCAACTTTTTGAGACATTGTTCTCCTTCTTAAATAATAAAATAGGAGTAATTTCAAGATATTTTTAACAGGTTGACAATTATCTGATTATCAGCTAATGTCTGTTGCCTTTCATTCTCCTTTAAGAACCATTTGAGTTATGAACTTCAAACTGGGTGCTAGTATGCATCACCGTAGTAAGACAAACTGATAAGATTTTGGTGCAAGTAGGTCAAAGGTCGAAGGTCAAAGAGGTCATTTACCATGAAATTTCAGGTTTTCAGCCTCATTATGTCAATATCTCTTGAACAATTTGAGCCATTAACTTAGGAGATAATCTAATTTCTGAATTCTGTGTTTATCCTTCAGATTCACCTGAAAAGGAAGAGCCAAGAGTACTGGGCCTAGCCATGGTTCCTGGTCAACACATAGTCAGCATTGAGATAGATGACGGCAGCCATTCTCCGTTATGACGTCAGCCAAGTACTCCTTGAGTCTATGAACAAAGTCATTAGTGAGAGATCGGCTATGTCTGTTATGGCATTAACTTTACATGCCTTGAGTTCATGAAGAAAGTCATTGTTGAGAGATTTGCCATTTACTTTCATGAAATGGACATACTTGTTGAGTGTTTGAACAGAAATGTGCAGGTGTCTAGAACATCAGACTGTTATTAAGTGTCTTGAAATCTCAGCCCTAGTGGAAAAAATACTTTTTTGTTCACAGGAGCTCTTTCTGGCATCATTATAAAAGTCAAATTTTCTCACTTCGATTTTTATGTTTTTTTAATGTATTTTTACCAGAGCTCTTTTTGGAGCTTTCCAGCGTTAAAACACTCACTGCTCCTCTTTATTTATTTTTGCTGCTCAGCCCTCTAGAACACCTTTAATTTTAATCACTGAGACATGCAAAAATGATGTTGAAAGCTTATGGATGGACATTGCAACTGTGAGAGAGAGCAACAATAACATTTAGATGATCAATCGATTGATGATGTATTATACCTGACTGCTAAGAAAACAATTATTTGCTTCCGATAGGTAAACAATTTGGGGACCTATGGCTTGAAGTCCTATCTGAGGGACTTGGTAATGAGGATTAGTTCTAATGTCTTGCCCAAGGGTATGAGCTCATCAACTTTAGTCAGGTTCACACAAAGGGAGCTAAACTTTCAGTTTCGCTTCTAGTTTAAAAAATTTAAGTTATCTTGTAGTTTCAGACCGTGTGAACAGACTCGTAGTTTCAAAACTTTAAATTTACTTGTAGTTCCAGAACCACAAGTGCGCTCGTGGTTAACGCAGGCACCACATGCAGCGGGGGATCCTCCTCGTAGTTACGAACCGTGTGGACAGAATAAACTTTAAGTTTAGCATAGCAATGTCGTTAACAGTAACCTCTGCTCATGTTAAATGACTAACACTCGACTTGTAGTCTCAGAACAACGAGCTTCGTTGATTTGGGCCTGTTTGAACCCTTGTCGTTGTTAGTGAGCTGTTGTTTCGTTAACTTAAAGTTTTGAAACTACAAGTCCTGTATGAACATAGCTTTTGTTTCAAGTCTGGACTACCGAGTTAGCATTCCACTGCTCTGCCACTGAGCCATCTCTTCTCCTGTATATAAAGACCGTTCAAGGGAGACAAAAGTGGTCTTTAAGACCAGGGCCCCTTGCATAAAACTTACCATTGATGGTAACTTTGCCATCAGTGGTAACTTCCACTTAAACCTTGAATTTGATTGGCTGTTGAGCAATGTTACTATGGTAGTTACCATTGATGGCAGAGTTACCATCAATGGTAAGTTTTATGCAAAGGGGCCCTGGTGGTCTTTATGTACATGTTCCTTTAATACATGTTTCAATGAGAAATGATTTTCAAGGGAAATGAAAATTGTGGTCTTTATAGACAGGTGGTCGCTAAAGCAGGTTTTACCGTACATGTTTTTCATGATTTCATATTCATGCAGTTTTGCGGGGATATTAGTCAACGTCACTAGCAATGTTTTCAATTTTTCCTATTTGTAGTTATGTGGTGATCTGATATGTTGATTGGATAAAACATGGATATCATGAATATGTGGGACTAAGAAGACCTACAATGTGATGTCCATGGTTAGAGCACATGTAGACAAAAAAGCTGCTTCGGATGAGATACCAGAGATGCCATATGATCTTTGATATCATCTGTTTGGAGCAAGAAGGGCGTAGAGTCCATCATTTGTAGAGAATTAACACCCTTCTGGCTCCAAACAGATAAAGGTAATTTTGCATACTAATCCTGCTGTATCATTGTGAGAGAGACAATGGAGAAGGTATTCTGAATGACTGATTATGTACTTAAAGGGGAAGTCCACCCTTACCTGGGGGGGGGGGGGGGGGGGGAGGGGGGGGGGGGTAGATTTCCTTTTGCGAAACCCACCCAAATGAAAAAAAAAAAATATATATATATATATATATATATAAAGGTCTAAAATAGCAAGCTAAATATATTCAGCTTCCAATTTTAGACCTCTATAGACCCTATATATATTTAAGAACTTTTTGGCGACTCGATCCCGAGTCCCAGGGTTAGGATGGCTGTCGCAAAAGGAAGTATTTCCCACCCTGGTATTTATTTAGTTGATTTGAATAAAAGCAGTAAATGAGAGAAACAGATTGGTGGTGAAAATTTGAGCAAAATCCAAAAAGATTTAAGAAAGTTTTGAATTTTTTGAAGTTGTAATCAATCAAACAGAAAATGACAGCTTGGTGACGTATCTTGCAAGCTCCTCTCCTCTTTGGAAAATTTCATAAATGTTCATTTTATCAGTTGCTGATGAAGGAATACCGGTGCATTTGTTACATATAGACTCTGTTTAAAAACATGTGCAGTGATTATGTATAGGTTGCATGTATTATTAAATATTTTCTTTAGAAAAAGTTTGGGGGAATTCTTCAATCCGTCATGTATTTTTGGTTCAGGAAGTTTGCAAGTAAAATTCTGTCCAAATGAATAGTATACTTAATCAAGATGTGTTATAAAATATATATTTGCACCCTCTCCTTCTTTCGGTTTTGTAGGAGAGGGCCTGAATGAGCATTATGATAGATTGCAGGTAAGCCAGTACCATGCAATGTGAACTTACTGATAAGATAACACTTGTAGGCAAAGTAATTTATTTTATGTTTTACAAACGGTGAAATCCTGTAGTGCATGTATGTTATCATATTTGTATAACAGTTTTTTATCTCGGGTATGTGATTAACATTTATGTCAGAAGTACCAGTTAACTGTGACTTGACTGTTCAGTCTAAATTAAGAGTCTACTTACATTAGGATGTGCACTACTGTACCTCTGGTAGTGCTATCGGACAGAGGTCTATGAGTTTTATCTGGCATACTGCCCTCTCTTGGTGAGAACATGATCATCCCTAAATGAGCTGATATTTCTCTCTTCTCCAGAGAGCCTCTATTTATCATACATGATGAAGAAGATATGAGTGAAAATATGAAAGTTTCTTTCACACAACTGTAGAAGCTGACAGTTTATGTCTTTATTTTGTCAACATATGAGTCTAATATATGTAATAAAAATAGATAATGATCATTATCGTCTTGTAATGGAATTTTTGTAATTTCCATTCCTCCAAAAACAGAAAACGAATTGCAGAATGCAAGGGATTGGTGCACGGTTCATGCTGTGTTCTATAACAGGAAATGTGGGTTGACTGGTGAAGTGATGGTAAAAAAATATATGGAAAAATGTAATAGATTACAAGACCGATACTTCGAGAGTACAGACATGATAGTTGTTTTGGATAAGTACAACTGAGAAAGAGAGAGAGGGGGAGATCTGGAGAAAATAGGAAGGGGAGGGAGGATCTTTCAAATTCTCTTGTCATTAGGTGATGTCATTAGGCGATGAGTTTTGATGAACAGAAGTGTAAAGTACAGGTACTGTACATATTTAGGAGCATCTGAGGAAGGGGAATGAGAGTTTACAGTGAAACCTGTCTATAAAGACCACTCAAGGGAGACGAGAAAAGCGGTCTTTATGAGCAGGTGGTCTTTATGTGCAGGTTCCTTTAGCACATGTTTAAATGAGAAACACTTTTCAAGGGAAACAGAAATTGTGGTCTTTCTATACAGGTGGTCACTAAAGCAGGTTTGACTGTATTTTGAAAGAGGGATGTTAAAATCATGTCTGTGTGATAGGCGTAGGCTATGTGTAAGGTATGATATCAAAGAGAGATTTAACCGTGTGCAGGTACATGCATTCTAACTTGTGGCACACCAAGAATTAAATGAAAGATTTTGGGTTAGAGAGGGAAAGGGAGATAGAGAGGATAAGAGGGAGGGAGAGAGAGAAATAAGGGTAAGAGACAGCGAACGGGAGAGAGATAGAGAGGGTAAAAGGGAAATGGAAAGAGAGAGAGAGAGAGAGAGAGAGACGATAAGAGGGAAGGGGAAAAGATAGAGAGTGGGGGGGGGGGGGGGGGGGGGAGAGATAATGAGTGACAGACGAAGATGTGGTAAAAGAAGCAAAGTGGATAATTCTGACACTTTCATAGTTTAAATTCCGAACCTACAAGTTTTCTTTTCGCGGGGGGGGGGGGGGGGGGGGGGGGACATTTTGGTGCGTTGATCCGAATTTTCATTTCTTCGAAGTTTTGTTTATCCGAAGATTTTGAATTAAAGCTCATCATTCCGAAAATGAAAAGGGATCATGATTCCAAAAATTAATTATAGGGTTTCCTATTTTTTCCCCTGTTTTTGTTTTTGGAAACGCGAACCTACGGATATTTCCCGCCAGCCCTTAAAAGAAATTCCTTTTTTTCGCCAGCCTTCCAAAAGTTGCTCAATGGGGGGGGGGGGGGGGGATTTTTATGGGATTCGGTTTTCCTCCATAATTCTCTGACAAGCAACCCCCCCCCCTCAAAAAAAAAAAAAAAATATTCGTCTTTCAATTTTTTGGTCAAAAGTTATCAGGGGGCAGTATGCGCCCTTGCACCCCCATTGGGTACGCTAGTGACAACTACTACTGTATACTACTACTACTACTACTACTACTACTACTACTACTACTACGTCGTTATGCTCCTGCTGCTCCAACATTATTAGCCGAGCGGCCAAATATATTGCGCTCTGACGCATTATCGGGTACCCATTTACACCTGGGTGGAAAGTGGCAAACGTTGATCAATGTCTTGCCAAAAGACGTTAATGCCGGATTGGGATTCGAACCCTCAACCCTTTGATTGAGAGTTAGGTGAATGAACCTCTGCATGTACTACGACACCCTACATTTGAATATTGAACAAAAGTAACTGGGTAGAAATTCGGATTAATCCGTAGATTGATGTCTAACAAAAATTCACTTCACTTCGCGGCTGTAATTATTTGTAATCAGCCTCAAAGCTATTTTCGGCAAGTACATGTTTCTTTTTCCAAGATATGTACTTTTCACTGTTCACTGTATTTGTTTCTTTTTCCCCATTTTTAAACCGCACCTGTAATCTTGTAATCAGTCGCTAAGCAGTTTTCAACAAGTACATGCTGTTTGTTTCCCAGAAGAATAAGATTAAAGCACGGAAAAACATGTTTCTTTGAATTGCTCGTCTGATTTAGAACACTATGGTAATATAAGGAGGAAAACTCTCAATATAACAAATAACAAAATGCACTTTACTATAGTACTGTTATACAAACAGTGGCGTACCCATACCAAAAAATATACACATGTATAGTTCATCAAGGAAATATTTTTTTAAGACCGTGGTTTGCTTTACGGGGAGGGGGTGCTCCTAATATAAGATATATTATGCTGTACACTGTTTAGCGCCGAACGAGCATTATTGTTTTTGAGAATGCTTTTACATTTCGTGCGTTTTCAAGATCAACCTTTTCATTTTTACTTATAACTAATTCCCTAACCTGCTAGATAATTTCTGCATTTTTTTCCTTTGTCGAAAATCTGTTAGGAGGGGCAAATTCCACCCCCCCCCCCTTTATCCCTCCTTCAAATACGCCAGTGCTTACAAAATATATTATACCGCATCTTCTCTTTGAAAATGGCATCTGGAAAATCAATCAAACGTGAATTTACATGACCAGACGCAAACCATGCTTGATTCGATACCGCAGTGACATAGGGAAAAAGGCAAAGGGATATTGGAAACTCTTTCCTCCCTCCAAAAACAAATAAGCGTTAGCAGAGCATTGGAGAGTCTTGTAAACATTTACCATAGGAAACAGTTAAAGTAGATATTCAAAGAAAATCACAAATATGGCAATTAATGTATCACTAGAAACTGGGAAGCTTACAGATGGCAATCTTATAAGTTTTATGTCAACTGCGTATCTGGTGATTATAAAAACAACACAAATAAAAGCTCTTCTCAGCATCTGGAATATCCGAGGATTCGCCAGAAATATAGCGATGTTTTGATGTCGTCACACTCGGGATCGATCCTGCTTAAGCAGACGACGTCCTATAATGAATGAACGTAATTGCAATGCAATTATTTATCAAATTATAAAGAGTTTGGTGTATTTAAACATGACCTTATTTCACACCATTATAAAGGGAAAGTGAAACTGATTCTGATAGCTAAAACCGTTTGATTGTAAATACATAGGAGAAGGGTCAATGATCAATGAAATAAACCCCACTTTCAAATTGAAAAGCCCTCCGAATAATAGCAGGATGGTATTCGTTCCCTCTTGAAACGCCGAACATGCCCCGGTGTAAACAGCTGAAAATACAATGGCGTCTTATTTTGTTTACAAGTGACTGATTCCTTTATTTTTTTAACGCTGCATTTTTCATCAAAATAATACCATACACGAAGTTAAGAGTGAGGCAACAGACTAACATTAAGACTGACGCTAGTGAAGGAAGAGAAATAAGTGAAGAGGAGATGACAAAATAGGCTCTGAAAAATGTGTAAGATGTTATGGGACATCGTCTGCTTAGCCAGGACTGGTCCAGGGTGTGTCGTCACAATATCTCAGCAGCGTTCGAGGAGCTCTTCAGCTGCTATATCGGGGGCTGTATTTTACCGTTTTATAATTGATAATAATCATTACTTCAAATGTTTCCAAGCGTTGAATTTGGATAACCTTGTTTAATTTATGCCATCTATGCAATAATAAGTATTAAGCCAATATTTAAAATCATCAACGTTCTACTTTAACGGGTTGCGACGTGACAAGCTTATGACGTTTTATACAGGAATCTTCAAGTACATTCTGTAACATAGGATGAAATATATGGCACAGACGGGTGTATGATTGAGAGCCAATGAGCATAATCAGAAGTTTAAATGAAATTATATCATATTCATTTAAGCTAAATAATATTTATGAGATTTTAATGGTTTTTAATAAATTTGAAAAACAATTATATTGTAGACTTTTTGTTATTGGAACAAATGGAAGAGTTGTTCGCCACTCAAACGGGTTGTCACCGGCGTACTGGTGGTGGTGGTGGGGGGATGCAGCCCCTCCCAAAAGTTTCACGACCAAAACAGAGAGGAAAAAGAAACGGAAAGGAAGGGGAAATGAAAGAAAGGGAAAAAAGAAAGATGAAATTTAAAAAAAAAATCCTTTTATTAACCCCTGGCTAGAAATTAAAGCATTTTTTATGATTACATTAGTACGTCTTTTAAGACCTATAAATGGCTGAATTTTCTTAGTATCTCTTTCCCCTTTCATATACATTACATGCCTATTTTGCATGCACGATTATGTTTTATCACACTTTTCTTATTATAGGAGGGGAACTTTCCTCTTATGCCCAAACCAGCCCCCCTCCTTATAATAGGCTTATGTACACTATCATGACATTATTTCAACACTGAGGGAATATATTTGCAATATAACTGAGATATCATTACACGCAGGGGGCGAAGTTCAGGGGAATGGACTGGGTGACACGTCCCCCGGAAATCTGGAGAAAACATCAAAATATATAGTAAATCATGAGTTCAACTATTCATAAATGGAAAATTATCTAGCTCGGTCGCTCTGCTCCCTCGTTTAATACACTTAAACTTCAGATTAAATAAACTACATAACCATTTATTACATAGGCAGAGAGGAATCGTCCCCTTAAATTGAAAGTCACATAAAATTGTCTTAATGACGATTTATTGTTGCCAGTCACCATGGGAGAAGCGAGATAAAGGTGGATATTAAGCTCAAACTTTTATTTACCTGCATGTGTGTGAATAAAAATGGTGTTACTTGCAAAGTTTCAAACTACAAAACGTAAATATTTTCCGGCTCGGTCACTAAGTGACCTCGAAAAATAGAATGTTTATACCAAGGGCGTTTATAAGTGCGACATTAATTTTCATGGCATTCTTACTATTTCAGTCCTTGCTGGCTCAGCCCCAACAAAACTTTTGGCTCATTACGCCACTGGACATTAACTTAAGGAAATTGTATACGAGATAGGATCAAAGTGGTTTTCCAGGATGCTGTATTTACAGTTGTTTTTTAGGTTCTGGGTTAACTAACGAATCTCATCGGTATTCATGCTCAGTAGTAGGAGAGTACAGCTAGATGAACTATAGAGGCGAAAGAAAACTCACATGGTTATTTACAAATGAACTTGAGCAAACAGAATGGTCAGACGTTTACTTGAGACAAATCGAGACAAATCGAAGGCCTTTTTCGTGGTCTGGTTTGTATCGCTATGGGCTACACTGTTTGTTTGCTCTTTAAAGATGAATATTTGCAGGAGTTGTTATGTTTGTAGATCTTGATTCCTGCACACTTCAAATTCTCACTTTTCTTGTTTGCTTTTTGATGAGAGTAACACTATAAAAGTGTTTCAAATCCTCTTTGTGAATGTGGTTACCCCATCTCATGATGACCCTGTGTTCTGTACGTTCGTCACGGTGGGGTTACTAAGTATACGAGCTATTGTACGACATAATTTGTAAGAAACCTAAAGTTGATGCATGTTTGACTTGTTCGAACGAAAAATAGCCAATGAAGTCAGTAACGAAAAAGATGTATCCGATAGGAGAGAGAGAGAGAGAGGGTAGATCAGCTATATGACAATAATCGAAGTTCCCATTTCGTGTAGTGATCTTCATAATTGAAAAATTTCGTAACTGACGTTTTTCCTTTATTATATCTATTTTTGGTCACCATAATTATGACTTAGCGTTATGATGAGCAACAACAAATACTATGAATTAAGTGAAACACATACTACATCATGTCAGGGTTACTTCTATATTTTAACAAAATGTATCCTGCAATCGTGATACTGATCAGAAGAACAAATGGATGAGGGGAAAAAAGAAAGAAATATAAACTAACAAATATCTTTTGGGCTTAAATTCAGTGTCCTCGATTATTACTGCTTCCTTTGACAGCAAAATAAAAGAAGAAAGTCTATGACTGTAAGGTAATAGAATTAATTCATCAAAATGATGAAAATCGTCACAGTTTATCATGCAGTACTTCCACCGCCCTTGGTCATGTTGGTGTGTGTCTTTATCTGTTTAGAGAGCCAGAAGGACATTAACTCTGTATTAAAAGATATGAACTAACGCCCTTCTGGCTCTCATTAGATACCCACTTTAAGATGAACCCCGTCTCTTCCCTATATTATAGAGATAATGCTCGAAAGGGATACTGTGCGGGGCTAATTGCCCTAGTTATCTGGGCGATGCCATGGATTAGAACATCGATGTGATTGGGTTAGCTGGGCTTACGTCATTGTGAAGTGATCTACCCCAGGGTATAGTTGCATGATTCTTTGCAACTATCATCGATGTCAAGAAACCAATATGACGATCAACTTTAGACTCTTTTAGCATTGATTTTCAAGATATTGCCCTTAGAAATTTCGTGATGTTTGTCGCAAATTGTTTATTATTCATCTGAAATTGTATAGTGAGAAAGAGAAAGATAGAGATGGAGAGACATGCAAATACAAAGACAGAGACAGAGACAGATCCAAAAAGAAAGACAGGGGGACTCAGATACACGAGAGAGAAATGAGAGAGAGAGAGAGAGAGAGAGAGAGAGAGAGAGAGAGCAGAGATAGGGGGTTCATAGACAAGCACTATGCCATATTCCAAATATTATTGCAACATCTATTACCAGGAAATTAGCTGGACCAGCCCTCCGGCAAATTTCTTTCATAATCATCTCTCCCTTGCAAAAACAATATTTCTTCTTCCAGGAGGCCGGGTATAATTTCTCGCTCGCTTACCTATTAAGCTCTTTGCATGTAATTATTACGTGGCCAAATACGGGCGTAATACCTGTTATTTATGTCCCTTTTCCGAATCAAGCGAGGGTAAGGAATAACGGTACGCTGCAATGATACGTCATTAACTCTACAATTACTCGTTTCGCACACCAACACTTCGAGGTACAAGTGTAATTAGGCCTATATGGTTCGTAACTGACGACTCTTGGAAGATGATTGTGGACAAAAAAACGCGGGAAAATACCGAGACCTAGGTGATAAAGGATTGCAAGACTACCATAAATTCCGACATGGATTAGGGTTATCAGAATCCCAAGGTTGCTTCTATATGACTATAGTGAAATAACTCATTATCGCAGAGAAACCATTACTCCATGGATGGCTCCTCCTTCAGATACCCCTTTATCTCCTCCTCGTTTGGCTCCAGACTGAAGAAGAAAAAAAGAAAGATCCTTATATGATAATCATAATTATTATAGTATAATATTAATCTCGAGTTATTCTTGTTATGTCGCTTCATTTTTAATTAATTTTTCTTCATTTTTACATTAGTTTGATGTGAGATACCCCTATAGTATGCATATGGTGATTACGTATTATGTTGGTGGGATCGTGACGATTGGTGAAGGTGAAGGTGTTGTTCGAGGTAGTGGTGGTGGTGGTAGTAGTGGTAGTGGTGAAATGTTTGTTTTGGTGGTGGTGTTAGCATGGTTAGAGTGATGATTGTGGTGGTAATTTTTGTGGTTGATGGTGGTGATAATAGTGGGGGTTTGTGTGATGATTAAAAAAGTGCAAGATATTAATGATAATTTTAAAAACCCAAACAGTTATCGGGTATAAGTAGAGAGGTCCTGGGTCCCATTGCATAAAACGTACCATTAACGGTAACTTTGCCATCAATGGTATAACTCCCATGGAAACATTGATTTTGATTGGCTGCTGAGTGATGTTATCATGGTAGTTACCATTGATAGCAGAGTTACCATTAATGGTAAGTTTTATGCAACGGGGCCCTGATCTAGTGGATACCTCAATCGGACTGACGTGAATCACATGGTTCACGGTTCGAGTCTCGCCGCGGCACTTGGCAAAACATTAATGATTTGCCAGTCTCCATCCATGTGTAGTAAATGGGTACCTGGTAGGAAATAATCCCTTGAATGCTTTCAGCGCCTATACGGGCAGCTGAGCTATAACCAGACACTTTGATCATCCTTTGGGATGTAGCTATTATTATTATTATTTCCGCCAACCATCTTTTATCTGAGTGCAGGCATTCCAGTAATTTCTTTAAAGATCAACTCAGAGCTACTTCAATGCTCAGAGAAAAATGGTGAAATAAACCCCACTTGGTTCTGACTATTCTTGAATGCTATAATCAGATAATTATTATCTGCAAACAGGTAAACGATGCATCGTTTTCGCCTTGGGGATGAAACGGCAATCTAATTACACTACCGCTGGCTATAAACATGATAGAGCCTGTAATCGCAAGTAACCCATTACATGCCAATTCCGTCCAGGTTAACGTTGGAAGGGCCGTATGATACATGAAACCCCAGAGACGATGGGGCACTTGACTTTGGAATTATGAAAATAACTCAGGCTTCTGGAGTGGATTTTGATATCATTTTTATAGGCATTATACTAATCCTATTGGATCGAACGCGTTAACCATGCGCATATAAGAAGTGATTCGTTGTTTGTAGGAACATGATCATTTATATGGCCGTAGGCTTTCACGCCGTTTTGTAAACAACATAGATTTTCTGTTTTTAATATAGGTTTGCATCTTACATGATGTAATATCAATATTGAGAATGAGAAGGATTTAAATACTTCGTCATCCACTCAGTGCTATGAGTTTGGGGAATATCTAATTTCATACGTTCAGGGGAACTTAATCATGTCGATTATTAATGATATACGATATACGTTTGGGGGCAACCTAGTATAATATGTTTGTTGAACACTTGTGAGGTTGAGCACTTTATAACGTTTTCAACTTGGCCCCGATAAATTTCAGCTAAAGGCATCGACTAACATCGATACATTTTTATTATATGCCAGGATTGTAATAATCTCCGTTATTCTCTGTGGAACTTGGAAGTTAAGTAATCCATCATGATATCTTTCTCCTTCAAAAGATTATGATTCTGACAATAAAGTTATCTCAAACACAGGTGGCAAATATAGTCTTGGATTTTTAATGGTGATAAAATTAATCTCATCAATAAAGTTGATTTTGTATTCTTTTGTTTTACTTGTCGAATTGAAACTTTCGATCAAGAATATGTTCTTTGATTTGATATGCTGTATTCGTAAACGTTGAAAGAGACAAAATAATGTAGAAAAGCAGATGGAGTTTGCTACGAATCTTATGCATATTAATATAAGATTGATATATTCTTTGACACGCATGCGTAGTGCTAGGCGCCGAAGATAATAAAATGCAAGAAATCAAGGTAAATTTCTAGGTTGTTTCGAGTAATTTTGTTAATTTATATTGCGATAATGACTTTGGTCTTGGTGTGAGGCTGCATGAGTTGTGTTGACGCCCCGCACCTTGACAAGTTATTTACTATTGATATTTGAAATGTATTGAAATACATGGACCTCTTTTCAAGATGGCCTGATCAAAACAGTGTAAACTCAGGGAATTACAAATGCATGTTAGCTGCAGTACAAACAGCAATATCATTACTCCCCCCCCCCCCCCCTCCATTTTATCAAATGGAAACATGATAATATAAGGGGCGTCAGTATCTGGGAAGATAGAAAATATGAAAAATAAAACCTGACACAAAAAATAATTTAAAAAATACAAGTTATACCGCTTGCAAACATTTACCCACTCTGATGTTTGTGCAAATAGTGTCTTAATGAGTTTTAATCCATTTTTAAAAAGGCACTCTCTCTCAAAATGACGTAATATGGATCCAAAACTGATTTCCATATTAACTAACTAATTATGGCAAGAGTTGTTACATCTAAATAGATGGAGGGTGCATGTAAAAATAGAATGTGACATTTAAATTAAGCAGGAAAATGTTGACATCCTATTTGATTAATATCACACGTTTTGGGTTTATTCCAAAGGTTCGTTACAGGGGTTCAATATTAACTAATTTCGTTGATTACATTGCTTCTCTGATTTGAAAGGATTTAGTTATTCGGAAGTTATGTTATTCTGATTGTTCTCTTATTCTGAACGTTTATATTCCGAACTTTCGTTGTAAGGAATGTTCATCATTCCGATAATTTCCTTTTATAATGAATAATCTTCGTAATTCAAACTGTTCATTGTCCCGGAGACAAGCCTTACTAACCTTGTACACTCTAAAAACTTAAGTGCTGTTTTCAGCACCAGGACGGCTGAATTTAGCACTTTCTGAGGGCTTGCATAGGGACTGCACTCAGAGTGCTATTGGAATGCACACAGCGTGCTATTTTAGCACTTTCACGGGAGCTGGACCGGCTCCTTAAACTGCTAAACATTCATTAAAAAAAAATTAAAAATAAAAAAAATCGTGATTCTGGCGAGCCTCGAACCAGAGTCCGTTGATCGAGAATTGCTGGCATTACCGCTAGACTAACTCACATCTTACGATTTAGAGCAGATCATATTGTTACATAGTGAATTTAAGACACCACATAGTTCATGTTATCTACTTGACTCCCATGACTAAACTGGATTACAAGAAGCGTTCGTTAACTATCAGTAACGTCAGCGCCTCTCCATCAGTGGAACCTTGTTCGAGGCTCGCCACGGTCACATTTTTTTTGCTGGTAAATTAGCACACTACAAGTGCTAAAACAGCATTTCAGGTGCAGTCACTATACGAGCACCGAAAAAGTAGCATTTCAGTTTTTACAGTGTACGTGTATATTCTATAAGACTCCTCTATCACTAAAATTGTTAATGATAAATTTTTATCAACAATTAATAACTAAGGACACAATCTACTTGGCGAATTTGGTCCTCTTAACGAAATAAGGAACGACCGTCATCGAATCCATTTTCTTGACAGGACCAAATCCGCTAGGTTACCTATAAGCCGTCACTCCGACAAAAGTAATACAAGCCGATGTCATTTCTACAAACATCGCGAAATGTCAGAACCATTGTTTGTATAGACTAAGACGAGTTGTCTTTTGTCGACAAGCTGACAAGCAATGGAATTGTTTTGAATGATTATTTTTGAATCCTGTCGCCATTATTGTATCCATTACACCACAGAACTATTTTGTTTGGCATGTGATCAAGTGTTTTATGTATCATTTGGTATTAAAAAAAACTTTTTCTGGAGAGATGCATTGGATCTGAAAACACACTTTGCTCGGATCATGCGGATCTTGACTGCCTTAGAAGCGTAACCAGCAGAACATCTTGTGGATATATTTTATTTAATTATTGATCAATGGAGAGAGAGGGGGGAGGGAGAGAGAGAGGGGAGAGAGAGGGGGATGGGAGAAAGATAGAGAGAGACAAAATGAGAGAGGAGTGAGAGGAGAGAGAGATGGTATCAAAGGGGAGGAGAGAGAGATTAACAAAGGGAAAGAGAGAGAGAGACAGACAGACGGAGAAAGAGATATCGAGAATGAAGATAGAGACATACAGGTACACAGACAAGACAGATGGAGAGATGGAAAGACCATGAAGACAAGGGGAGGAGAATGGGAGAGAGAGGGGAGGAAGATAGATATGTAAAGAAAGGGGAGGGAGAGAGAGAGACAGAGACAGACAGACAGACAGACAGAGAGAAAGGAAGAGAGCGAGATGTTCAATCTGATCTTCGGAAGTTTAGTTTATTCGTCAAAACAAACCTTGTAACTAACATGACTAAACATGCTAAAGACGTCTTGGTAACATGACCATATAAACCGGTGAGTCGTCAGACAACATTATCCACACGCAAGCAAACCTGATTGATGTCAAAACTTCTATAAACGAAAGGGTGTTGAGATATAGTGTAAATATTGTGACGATGTCCTTGGAACATTAGCATAACTATTAAACAAATGACAATGATTATGGCTTCTTGTATAATGACGCTCACGTTTGTCACCTGGCGTTTCTCCTTGAGATGGAGTAGTCTTGTCCGGGATGTAGCGCTCCAGCTCAGTGGCGGATCCAGGATTTCTTGAGGGAGGGCGCTCAATATTCACAATATTTTCTAACAAGCAGAAAAAGAAAAAAAAGGTCATCCGTGTTTTGGGGTCTCTTTTTACAAAAAATCTCTGACAAGCAAAAAAAAAGGTCCTCAGCATTTTTTGGGCCCCTTTTTTGTCCCAGGGGAGGGGCCCACCCCCCGGATCCGCCAGTGCCACAGCTGATGGTGGAAAATGCAGATGAAAGTCTTGCCAAATAATACTGGTGCCGACTTTGATTCAGACACTCAAACATCTCGCTTGAAAGTTAAGTGATTTACCGACTTGGTGCATCCCCTACTCTGAGCATCCCAGTTCTGAAGTCGCTCCGCATGCAGGACCTGTTATGAAAGTGGACATTTTCCAAAAGGCTTGCTACACGACACTGTATGAATAATATGACTTTCTGAAAGAGGAAAATAATGTAATGTTATTTGACTCATTAAATTGCATGTCATACTTTCATATAATCATTGTTTCGCAGTACTTGAAATTCGAAGTATTGATTCATGGTCGCTTTTGGTGCGAAAGTAATTACATGTAGAGATACAGGGCTTTTCGTTTCACAATTTTAAAGACTATTCCATGTTTTAATTCAACACAAATTGTTAACTGTTAACAAAACATATTGCACAATTTCAAATCGTATTCATGTCTTTTTGAACTCTTACTCATGTACTTCATTTTATCTTATCATTGATCTTCTCAGCCCACTTACTTGAACAGAAGTTTAATCAACCCTCCATTGGCGTCCGGCTGGCTTTTAGATCAAGAACGGAAAACAAAACAAAGCTGATAAATTCTGAAAAAAAACTTCTCTTTTTCCTCATCAGACGACGCAATTTGCTGCTACTAAAGCGGATCATTTTCAGACTCAACACTCACAAACAATCATCATCTTTATAGGGCGATGTTGAAAGAATGACTGCTTCGATTTGATGATCTCGGGAATGGACTGGAGCCCCTAGCATGAAGGAACAAATTGAGCAAACAAATACAATTCATGTTTCTTGAGAAAATATTAAAGAGATCGTACTTTAAACTTTATTTTGATTTGTCTTGGATCCAACACAAAAGCCTAAAAAAATGACGGGGTAATGGGGGAGGGGTAGTGATGTGTATTACTCGTTATTGATTTGCTCTCAATACTATTTCAAATTACTGTGACTTTTTGTCAGAATAACTGAGCTGGGACGTTTCACGGAGTTTTTTCATTTTGATACGTTGTAAAACCCAGATCTGCGTTCGTTTACAAAATGTACAGTTCCTGCTATTCAGACTATTCCTCTTTATTTATTTTTTTTTTGTGTGGGGGAGGGGGGTAATTTGTCATGTTTGTCCAAGCCTCCCTTCCCTTCTGTGAATATGGGCTAAAAGGTATTCTAATGGAGGGAAGGGGCTACATTCATTTTGAAGACGGCACCTGGGAGGAAATTGACAAAGGCACAATCCGATGACTACTGAATTCTATAATCACATAGGCTTTATACAGTAATGACCCTCCCGTAGGTAATGGCTTAATACTCATGATAATGAACAAAGAAAGATAAAGAAATAGAGCCGTCAACGCGGCGTCTCATTCGGAAATGGAAGTTGTGTTTTTCAGTGAATTTTATTTCCAGCATTGTTTTCTTAATTTGTTTTATTGGAAAGAAACGATTCAAATTTACTTTAATCCAATTTCTCTCGGAACGCAATTCCTGTACCAGAACGCAAAAGTAGATAACATCAACCTAAAAAAAGAATAGCTGTAAGAAATGTTAGCAACCAGCACGAGAGAGCTTTCCACTTTCAGGAATATATCAGTTCAAAACAGTCCTAAAAAGTAAAATAATAATCTGGATCCAAAGGGAAAAGGAAATTAGAGATGGATAGACGAGAAAGGATGACAAGAGAGAAAAAAGAAGAAATAATCTTTCGTGACAATGGGTGAAGTCCTGAAAAGGACTGTAGACCAGATGAGATGAGATGAGAAGACTTGGTTGATGATCGATGGATGAGCAGCGATGGATTGAGTAGCGAAGGTTTGAGTAGATGAGGCTTGAGTAGGAGGTTACTCGACGTTTCGGACAGGTTGACTGTCAACACACATGGTGAACCGTAAACCTTCTCCACGTTATAAGCTCCACCATGCAAACCTTCAAAGAACATATAATCTGGATCCGCTCACATATGGCGCTTTCCGATTGTCTTCTCTTCTCCATGCATCTACTCAAACGGTAATGTGTATTCTGTCACATAACATCCGGGTGTATGGGAGATGTATGACCAAGCAATGCGGTGGGAAGATGGCCGTGACTCTCTGATCTCGTATAGAAGCTTATTCCTTTCCAGTGACGAGATAATTGATCATACATATCTCGGGGATGTAATTGAGATCATAAAGGGAAGGGTGAGTTCTGAAAAATAATTTGTGAGCTTTCATTCCTTTTATACCAGTTTGGAAGAACATCATAATAGAAATGTTCCCTGAAAAGGATTTCTTTTTGAATGCCCTCATATGCTAAATAATTATGACACAAAATACCTAAAGTATTCGGGCCAAATCATTCATGCCACATTGTGTGCAGTCCCATATACCCATTTCTTTGGGTGGTGCATATTGTGCCTTTGAGCTATTGATTTCTTATCATTTTGATGATTCAAAAACCTCACAGTATACACCAATCATTATTTAAACATGATCATCCTTTCAGACATTTTCTTTCACAATGTAATCGCATGTTAAATGGGTACCGGCAGGAATTCATTCCTTGAATGCTGTGAGCACCGAAATCGGTAGCCTAGCTAGAGCCGGGGTAATATTGGAGCGCCTTGAGCACCATTCATGGTGGATATTAGCGCTATATAAATATCCACTATTATTATTATTATTATTATTATTATTATTATTATGACCAGAAAAAAATACAAACAGAATCATCATCATCATCATCAATGATCTAATTAAGAATTACACAAAACTATCAATAACACGTGTGTGTAAAACTATTTAGATGAATGATAAACATGAGCATTGATGGAAAAAATAAATCTGTGAAAATTGCAAACTTTACAGGTAGGTACGAAAGTTATTAAGGGGCCATGTCTTCGCCAAAGACGCCAATGTCAAATTCAATGAACCTTTCTCAAAGCAGTGCACGACCCCATTCGTGGGGAATCATGAGGCCGCTTCTGATTGGTTACTTCTCCCTTGCACGTGGCAACGCAATTGGACCAAAAGGCGAAGTTCTATTGACGTCATGACGTATATTCCATATTCTATGCCTAATATCTCATCCAAATGTATTGAGGTTTACATTCTATCGAAATTGTTCCCAAATGAGGACTAGTTTTAAGGCGCTTACCATAATGCACTGTTATAAATGCTGATTATTCTGGTTTATTTTGGAGAAGATTATCTTCTTCAAAATAAAGCCAGGTTGATCAAGTTCTAATCGTAGTATTTGCATTATTATCCACTCATTATAACGTATTTTGATGACTTTTTAAAATCTCCCTTATTCTCTATGCCATTCGTTCTCTTCAAAACACACACAAACACGCACAATTTTTTTACAAGTGTTTTTGTTTATTCCTCCAAATTCAAGTACACATATATACATGTACAACATAACATAAATAGTAAATATAAAACCAAATACATACACATGTTATAAAGCACGTCATAACTCCAAGTAAACACCCTCTTGGGGAAAAAAATAGAATTCAAACTTTCTCCACTTAAACTTACTCCCCTTCCCCACCCCCACCCCACCCATATACACACAACACACACTCCTCTCACAAATGGCAATCTGCTCACAAGAGAACATCCAGTAATATAACTTTAACAAAAAAATAAACACACACACACATACACACACACTCTCTCTCTCATTCTGCTTCTGCCTCTTCATATTTTGCTTCTCCTTTTCTCTCTCGGTAATCATAGGTGGGGAAACAAAAGTGTCCAATTAGAAGCAAAACTTTCTCAGTTTAATACAAATAAACCACTATTAATTTCATCTAGCCTCCTCCGCCGTTGCTCAGCGCCGACATTCAATCACGATATCCCCTCTGGGTTGTTTCGGGAAGACGTGGAACTCAGAGAAGATCGGATGATGGGCAGAGTGGAAGTGTAGACATTCATGACGTCTCATCCTAATCGTCGTTTAACATTTTCATATTTTATACCGCCTGTATAGATTAGGTTGCTTTTCCCCCTTGCGGCAAACTGTGTCATGTTGATAGACCAATAATCTGAACAGATATGGCAAATGGCAAATAATATGAAGGAGGGAACATGGGGGAGAGAGAGCGCGTGAGAGAGAGGGGGAGGACAAAGAGAAAGAGAGTGAGTGTGAGAGAGAGGGGGAAGGAGAGTGAGAGAAAGAGAGTGAGGGAGAGAGAGCTACAGAGAGGGTAACATTAGAGTACCTACATAAAGAGAGTAGCGACAACTCATGGTTTGAACGTCATTTTGTTTCCACTGCTATGCAACGTTTCTTTTCAATTCCGATGAGCACCTGGGCGTTCTCAATAGAAAGAATTCAAACGCCATTTTGTGTCCAGAAAAGTCAGACGTCCATGTCGCTACTCTCTATATAAAGGTACTCTAGGTAACATGTAGAGCTAGAAAATTAGGCATTATAAGTATAAGGAAAGGTTTTACAAACAAAAATGAAAAGGTGCTATAAAAAAAAAGCACTCCAAAAAGAAATTGCTAAGTTTTATTATAAATGGAATATATTTACAGAGAACGAGAGAGCGACATAACGAGGGAAGGTTTTAAATCGATAAAGAATAAAACGAAAATAAGGCAAAAAGAGTAACTTCCCCAAAAGTGAAGGCTAGTTATTATTGTAATGTTAGACTTAGCCTATAGAGCATTTGTCCTTGCCCTAAACCAAGAATATTTGAAGCAAACATGTCAAAATCTATACATCAATTATTCGATACTGAGATGTAATGTCTGGGAGCAATAAAACTAACAAACCGCCAAAATTCATATCAGGAAAAAAATATTAGGTTAGAAAAAATAAATAAAATTAAAGGGTCTGGTTACAGATACGTTAAAGTTCTAATAGTGGCGAAAAAAAATATAACAAGTTTTATTTTTCTATCCTCATTACTATATGGAGAGGGGGAAACGGCAAAGGAAGTTTGCAAAAGTATAACATGTTAATAGAATAGCTAGAATAATCTTAAGGAGATATGATCATAAATTAAAGGTGGTATACTGTGCTGCTCAGGGCATGGCTTTGGTAAAAATATGTTTTCTATAGGCATGTTATTGGTTTAAGAGAAAAATATCCTTTTTTTCAAGTTCAGTTTTGAAAGCTATAACAGGACGGCGTAAAGTCGGAGTTATCTGTTCGGTGGGGCAAATATGTATTTCTTTAAGAGTTCCCTATAATTTTGACATTTGTCAACGTGGTTACAACGCTATTTGCATTTGCATTGGAAACCAAAAGTGAGATATTCGCATTTGCGTTATTCCGCCATCAAAAACAAAATGTCGATGAGGAATAAATTCTGAATTAACACTAAACATGCTAAATAGCTAAAAAGTGTGATTTCTCAACCACAAAATGCATGCGTTCCAGACAGACTTTTGTATAAGTTGTGTTCTACTCATAGACAAATTACTTTCATGACTTTCAAAGGCGTATCCAAACATATTATTAAAATACGAAAATATCTATCATCAATATTTTTTTATAATTAATTATCTTTTCTTAATTCATCTGGATTAAAATAAGCCCAGGATAATCGGGGCTATAATGTTTTTATCAGACCTTTCCAGGATTTCCCATCTGTGCCAACAGTGTGCATCATCTTAAATCGCAGCACAGTGGGTGATTTTAAGTATGGTGTTAATATCTGGTGTTAGTGTTAACAGTCATAAGTTAACGCTAACTTCATGCATTTGGACTACTAAAATTGATAGTAAACGAGGGTTGAAGTTAGCGCTAACTTTTGACTGTTAACACTAACACCAGCCTTTACCACCATACTTAAAATCACCCAGAGAAAGCCAAATGAAGCATCAGCGTCACAAAACGTAACCAACAAAAAATAACGATACATATTAATTTCATCTCATTGTCGCTCAGTTAACTAAACACATTACCCATGTATCGGTTGTCCTTAATTCCAAAAGAAAATTCTCCCTGATAGACTACATTCACTTTTAGTACCATTTAGAGCTCTCTTCTATTTTCGATGTTCTATATTTATGCTGCAAGACTATAGTGATTTATCGATGACGTAGTTGGTACTTATTTGTAGCAAGCCTGCGATTCACATAACACATACAGTGGGTCTGGTTATAGCTCCAAGGGCATACATGTCTTAAAAACAGATCAAGGGGGAAATACGTCACGTCAGGTCTTCAGGTATCAACCATAGTTCTGGTGCTAATATTGGGCACACTAATGCGTCTAGATTTTATTATCAAATCGATAAAATCAAAGATGAGATGTTCTTTGTGTGTCTGGAATCTCTTATTTTACCAAAAAAGGACAACAACAAAAGAGATTTGGAAACCAAGACTTTCACACGTTCCTCCTTCCATTATTATGATCATGCTTGAATCTCGATACTTATTTTAGTGCTTTGTAAAATGTTTAAAAATAACTAGAAAAGAATAAACATTGCTTTGAAATAATTGAAAATAATTTCGTCTTAAAACTAGGAATGGCTTTATGTAACAGACACCAGAAATTATCAAAAAAGATCGGAGATCATTTCCTGAGAGAAATATCCGACTTCTCAAAAATGGAAGAGACCCCGACTCACCCGTTTATTTTGTTAAGCTTTATTTGTTTTACCAAGGAGTTGGCGCGGAATTTTGTTCACGTCCATTCCAGTGCGCGGGCGTTTAGAGCTAGCGATATTCCCAATTACGATACCTCTTATTTATCGTCTGCGTAGTCAGAAAGTCCCTCCTGAGTAGCGTGATTGTATCCATAGCAAGACCATCAGAACTATACTGCAAATTTTTATAAACTTATATTATACTAATGCTTATCTTAAGATGACTGTTGACTTTTTGCAGTATCGCAGCTTGGCTTCCGCTAATCGCTGCCTCGAGTCAAGTCTGAAATGGTCCAATTATCGCCGTAGTGATTTGCCTTAAATAAATATGTACGGCAACTTGTCTGCCAAAAAGATATAGTTAAATCTGACTTTGTTTACAGACCTTCCTCACATCTCGCCCTGTTTTTGCAATCGAAATCAGTCATAGCTATATCGATCATCATCATCATACTTGGACTAGAGCGATAGAAAGATCAAAATATTCTTTCCCCTCGCCGCGTACTATCCTTGACTTTCTCTCCGAGGCCGGTGAAAATGCTACACACCCTGTAATTAAGAGAGTAAGACGGGGATTAATTGCTATGCCTTATGGGTCGCTTCCAAATCCGTGTCCATTTTCCCTTTTTTATGTATTTGTAGTTCTTCATTAGCTTGTTTTCACGTCCATCAGAGACGTGGGCAATTAGTTAGTGCAAGAAATTCCGGAATGTTGCTATATACCTCTGTTTCGGGGCAAATAAAAGCGATACGTGTATTTTTCTCTTTCTCACTTTTCTATTAAATTCCTTAAATGCTCAATCCGATCATCCGTTTATCAGGTTCGTACCCACCGGCTTAATCTCAGGTTGACACCTTTACAAAACTGACCATCTTAAAAAGAGGGCAGAGATTTTAGGCTAATTCTAGCCTTTAAAATTGTGTCAGTGGTTTAAAAAAAAGAAAACAAAAAGGAAAATAAAAAACAAATCGAACAAATGAGGTCTAGATAAATAGAGTTTCTTACCAGAAATTTACAATTTGAAACTTTGGGAAGTATCACAAAACGAAAGATGACATTCAATTCACCTGGACCTCTGGACCTCTAGAAAGAACAGAGCCATTAAGTTAATGGCTTTGAATAGAACTTTCCAGCCGTTATTTTTTGTTAATTCTTCATTTAATTCTTGATTTGTATAAATTTCTTTTACATGTATACTTATATGTATGTATGATGATCTTTTTATACGGAAAATAAAACCAACCAACCAACCAACCTTTCTGAAATTGTATTATACTTGTAGGTCATGTGTAAATATTCATTTACTTTCAATTTTTTAAGTCATTATAGAAGACATTAAAATATGCAATTGAAATTAAACCGCTGATTTCATGAACCTTATGAAAAACATGAACATCCATTCGAAATAAAAAGTTACCATAGTATTCTGCTTGACTAAATCATTGCAACGATGTTTTAAATGTGACTTAAACTGTTCATATTGTATCAGTCTTACCTCACCCATTTTGGTCGTACTTTCAGAATGTGGAAACTGCCCTCCCCCCCCCCCTCCCGAGTTCACCCTCGTTATTTTCCTTGTGTCTTCAGAACAAAACAAACTGTAGAGTAAAGACGATCAAAGCTTCTTAACTGTAACAGTTTATACCGTGAAGAATAATAATTGTCACCCTACAATTTTAATGTGATCATACTGAAGGTCATTTTTTTCATGTCCCAGGATCTAAATGGTAAAAAAGATGCATAATCATTCAGCTCACACATCAAATTTCTTCTCGTCCTCCGTTCTAAGTACGCCATGTCGATGCAAGCATTGCAGTCATTATTCACAATTTTTCTTCGCTTTTTTTTCGAAGTTTAACAGATGACAACTTTATGATGAAGCACGGAAGAATAGAAATTACCGATTGGACCAACAAAAACTGAATAATGGTTTGTACAAGTGATCTAACAAACTTGGCACAAAGCACTTCTGGTTTGCACTAAGTGCTCTCATCATGACAGCGTGAATTTGAATTGCTGAAATTGTTTCATCCATCGACAATGATTAATGGTGCGTCACGACTTTGGCAAGGTATTCTTCTCAAATGCTCAAGTAGAGTTCGTATAGGGAAAAAGGAAAAAACCTCATCAAGAAAATAGGAAAAATACGTCGTATTGAACTATTGAAAAACAGTCATGCACAATAAACCAGATCCTAATCAGACTGGATCGCATAGATAGGAGTTAAGACGTTAAGAGACTGTGAAAAGATCCCTATATTTTTATGTTCTTGCTCTAATTACAGCTTATTAATCAGAGCATGGTTGGCCTATAATTTCTACATATGTTACAACGTACTGCCTTGCAGTCGATTCGCCGTGACGTCACCTTCTCACTGACGTATTCGTGGTTAAGATTTTCGTGGTATTCCTGTTATACGTAGATTAGTTCAATTGATTCTTTACTAAGACGTGTTCTTTTTGATCAAAGTTCTATTCATCACAAAACCTGGAAAGGGTTGAATTGTACATATATTTATCTTGAAATTTGTGTAAAAGCTTTTTTTGTTCTTCTTCTTCTTCCTCTTTTGTTTTAATTTTGGAAAGTTTCAGGCAAAAAATATTATTGTTAAGTGCTCTTAAAGACAAATTGCCTTTATTGATATTTGATTATTTTCTGAGTGTATCAAAAAATACTTGGGGAATAAACAAATATGAGGTATAATTGTAAAAAAAAAAAACCCCAAAACAACCCAGCAACAACAACAAAAAACACACACGGTACACGAGCAAAAATGTTTGCCAATAATATGTCAATATCTCCTGTAGACAGCATTATCCTATCTTATATTGTGTGTTAATCAAGTGAATGATTAGGAAAAAGAAGGCTTTATCGGGCTAATAATTTTTTTTCCAGAGAACCTAATGATAATATTCTTATTATTTGTTTCAAGTTTCCAAATTAAACCTTATAAGTACACAATAATCAACCATTTAGAATAGGTTCTACATTTTGTTAAACAATACAATTAAAAGACCAGAGCCCCGATGCATAAAACACTCATCGTTGCGGTAAGTGTTGCAACGGAGCCCAGTGTACTTAACTTTATCTTTTAAAAAACATTTCATAAACATTGATCACAGCGCAAACAAAAATAATTCGCTATAAGATGTCATCACGACCTAATTATAGTCTTGTGATCTTGAAAATATTAATTTGCCGGAATTGTATAGGCTTATTATTACTTTGCTGACAGATGTAATCAAATTTATGTTATTTTAATAGACTGATCCAATATCTCATATCAAACTTTTGGTCATTTTTCATTTTGTCTTTTCTCCCCCTGGTGGTTAGGGAACAATATTGATGTTGACGTAGCTCAGGAAGAATCACACACCTGCTTTTATTTCATTAACTCACTCTTTGTCTCTCAGTTGGACTTTCTTCATCTCAAATATATATAGGCCTTTGTGACGTAACATGCCCACCTATACCTTTATTTTTGTTTCAATTGCCATCGTATATTTCTTTCTACCTTTTGTATATTCGACCACACACCCATCGGCGCTTGAATTATATTCTTCACATTTCTATAAGCCCTTAGTCCGACGCCTAGACTTTTCTTTAGCGGAATCAATAACATATCACTTGGACTTCTTGGCACATTTTTTTCCGGGGGAGAAAATAAAGATGGCGTACGGTGAGAGCCGGACCGGTAATTAAAATATCTCTTCACGGGCAGTTGTCTTCTCTCATCCTACAATGCCCTCTATGCCTCCTGTTGATAAATTGAAACATAGACGTTGGGGAGAGACGCTAAAATAGAAGGAGAGATGTAGATTGGAAGATAGATGGGGATGAAAAAGAGAAACAGACAGAACGAGAACGATAGGTTGGATGGGGTGAGCATTACAGTGAAAGAGAACCAACATTAATAACAGAGATCAAAGAGAGAGAGAGAGGAGGGATGGGAGAGAGGGTGAGATAAGGAAGTATTGGTACGACAACTAGTTCTAAGAGACATGTAATAAAAGAAAGACAACAAAAAGAGAGAGAGAATCGGAGAGCGGGAAATTGAAAGAGAGAGGGAGAGAATAAACGGAGAGAGAGCGAGAGAGAGAGAGAGAGAGAGAGAGAGATTGAAAGAGAGAGAGAGAGACATACAGGGAAGGTTGAGAAACATAGTGAAAGCTAGAGAGAGAGAGAGAGAGAGAATAGTCTGAAAAAGAGGAAAGAAAGAGAAAGTAAGAGGGCGTGTGACATACAGATAAGGTAGCAAAATAGAGAGAGGCAGACAGACAGTGAGAGAGAGAGAGGGGGGGGAGAGAGAGAAAGAGAGAGAGAGAGAGAGAGAGAAGGAGATGCAAATAAGGAGAGATCGAAGATAAATATAAGATAAACCTTAAACACACCTGTCGGCTTATGGCTAACTGTTAAAACGCTTTTGTACGAAGCAATCAAATCTCAACCGGGCTGGGTACGGCAAGAGAATAGCCCGCTGGGACCATGGTTTTGATTAAGCGTGCTATGTGACCGCCCTTGGGACAATAAATGTGAGATATCTTTCAGTTGAAAAGAAGGAAAAAAAAGATGAACAGAAGAAATAAAGACGCTGGGAGATACAGTTGTCAAAAGGTCATGATATTATTTCTACAGGAAACTGTGTCGTTTTGGACAGTAGATAGCTCATAAGAAAGAAGATGTTCATCGAATAGTTGTCTTTTTATTTCATATTCTTCTTCATCTCCATCACGTCACCCAGGCCTTTGTCGGTGTGTTGCATTGGATGATATTATCTGGTTAACTTTAAAGCCTTTCTACAGATCTTGAAAGTTTCAGAAGTTAGCGTGCACTTTCAATAACAATAAGTTACAAAAAAAAACCTTTTTTGGGAAAAGTCATATCCGGTTATCGCATGTCAACGAAAGAATTAAACTTGAAAAGTGCACTTTTTTCTCTCTAGCAGAAGAGGTGGAACAGATAAGGAACATGTCATGAAAATTAACCATCTGTCACGTTTAGCTCCATGTAAAGTTACTTACTTAATCAAATTTGTATCTATTCCGCTGTTTGCATATGCCCCTATTTATTCGAAAGACACTTGCTTTGAACCAAGTTGTTGTTTTTTCGTGTTGTCTTTTTTTTTTTTTTTTTTTTACAAAAGTTGATTTTAAGTTTGCTGTAAATCTGAGGTTTTTGCATACTTTATGAAGATTCTATGAAGTTGTCTGTAAAGACGACTCTCTTAGAAGAAAAGATTATGAGATCATTAGGTGTTTTGTTATATAAATTTCCCGGAACAACGAATTAAAGAGGGTAAAAAGTAGACGGAATGTATCAAGAGGCGTTGCTTCGGGGATACGGGGAAACGTGCCCCCAATTCAATAGCGGGAAAAGAGAAAGAGAGAGAGAGAGAGGGGGGGGGGGGGGGGGGGGGGGGGAGAGGCGAAGGCGACATGAAGAGGAGATAAGCCACTACCCCCTTACTCGATGCCATTGTTCTTGATCGTTTTACAACTTATCATGACCAGTACCCCCCTCCCCAATAAGTGCCCCTTAAATATTAGATCCACGCTACGCTACTGACCGTAATCACGTGGAGCTTCATAATAGTGATAGGGATTGAGCACGGACGCCTATAAGATAAAGTTTCATTTATTGTGATTGACACTTCCAAAACAAATTCTGATCAAATCAAGACGTAGCAAATAGGTAACAAAAGCCTTTCGGCCATAATATTGCGCTATGTCATAATATCTGGTATGAGAGAAAGAAAGAACAATAGAGAAGAAGGGAAAGAGAAGGAGACTGCGAGAGGAGAGGAGATGAGAGGAGAGGGGAGTGAAAGAGAGAGAGAGAGAGAGAGAGAGAGAGAGTAATGAATGTGTAATAGTAAATAGTGAATAGTAAAAAGCTAATCGAAATTAACCCTTCTCATAGATTTTTTCTTTTTATTTTCGGTATACTACCCTTTAAAAGAGAGAGAAAAAAAGGAAAAAGAAAAAAAAAACCCAAAACAATACTAACTAAAATGATCTACTAGATCTACATTTCTTTTTTAACCTTGCAGCACTACTCTTTTCCCCCAAAAAATACCAATAATATCGAAAGTGATCTTCATACCTGACAAAGAAAAGGACTGAATACAGAATGATGTAATGACCTGGTAAATGGGGACTATATTCATCTTGGATAATATACTTCTTTTTATTCTCAACATTTTATACTGTTAATTGTCCTCGGCGTTCCTACCCATTTTCAGGAAAATTATTTTCCAGGGATTCTCGTTTAGTTTCATCATTTGATCTCTAACAAGCATTGATTTGTCTTTGAGCAGTGTATAAATCATCGATTTTGTGACAAATTCGAATTCCGGGCATTCCTATTACAAAGCGCGCCCTTCTAATCTAAGCTAAAATAACGTGTGAAGGCGATGCAAAGATAGCATGATAACCGGTGGAAATGCCTTTCAGCACATGTTACATTATGCTTGATAATTGTTAATTTGTAATCGATGTTTTTCCCATCATTTCTTTTGGCACCGCTTTTGATATCTGCTCATTATTTTGTAAAGGCGCATGCAAATACCACTTGGTTGGGAAATACAAAAGCCTATACGTCCTAGCTATACTTTAAACATGTTTAAGGGAATTTTTTTTCTATTGGTTTGATGCCATAAAGTATTAACAGTGAAGAGACGGTGAGAAAACAACAGCAAAACATTTTCTCAGAATAAATTATATATCACTCAGTGGTGTGACGAAGGGTCTTATCGTCTTATTTTCACTTTTTATTTTCCAAATTTCTCTCTCTTACTCTCTCTCTCTCTCTCTCCCTTTTCCGCCATTCGATTTAGGGGGTACGTGCCCCATGCCCCTTTCAGCTTCGCCACTGCTAGTTTAATGTAAATATTAGATGAGGATGATATTTTATCTATTAACTTTCTGATTTCTTGGAAAAAAATGCGCTGTCACACCTTGACGATTTAGCCAGCGAATGCCGACGTATGAAAAAAAAATGGCAAATAAGCTGACGTACGTCGAATAAGGTATGGCAGGGAGATGAGAGTTTTAAAACTCACATCTCCCTGGTTATGGGTAAGGTTTATATAAGTTTTGTATAAGCACGCTGAAGCACGCTGGTATACGTCATAGTACGGCGAGGTCGTCGATGCCAGCGTACGCCAGCGTATGGCTCCTACGTCCCGCACACGCGGGCCATAAGTTGTAGGTAAAGGCGCTGTCACACTCTACCGTATAGAGGCAGCGTATGAGGAACGTATGGACTTTTTGGGCATACGCTGACATACGCTGAAACACGCTAGGGGTACGCTGGAATATGTTTATAGGACGCCGGGTACGTCGGTGTACGCTGATGTACGCTGACGGCCAACATTTTTTGAACATGCACAAAAATGTTCAGCGTATGCCGACGTATGAATTTTACGCTCCTCATACGTTCCTCATACGCTGAACACGCTAGAGGTACGCTGAAGGTACGTTACTCATACGTCGAGTACGCTTCTCATACGTTGAAATTGAGTGGGTCAGGAAACCTAGCGTTAGAGGAGCGTATAATGAACGTGTGTCTGACGTGTGTCTAACGAATGGCTAACGTTATTATGGTAGTTCTAACGACAGTCTAACGTACTCAACTTATGCCTAACGTGTTCTGAGCGTACAGCCAACTTATCCCATGCGTATTACATGCGTATTTGCAGCGCATGGGGGTATATAAAGTCTCACATTTCCAAATCTGTATCAGTTTGTACCAGCAGTTCAGAGATGGAGGTTGCTGTGCTGCAACATTACCAAGATTTGTTACAGTTGGCAGTTGAGTATGCTAGACACAGAAGAAGAAGGCGTAGAATGAGACGTGCGTGTGTGTGTGTGTGTGTGTGTAATTGGGTTTTTACAGACGTGTATCAATCAGATATGATTATTTACGTCTGGGACCGACCTTTAACGTCACCATCCGAAAGACGTGACTCAGTCTCGAACCTGGGTCCGCTGAATCAGTTTATAACTTCCACTGGTAGCTGGATTACAGGCGCACGCCACAACGCCCAGTCTGGGTGCCACCTTTTATACCCCCGCTGTGTACACTCCTCATACGTTAGGCTGACGTTCCGCATACGTTTCTCATACGTCGGAGGTACGCTGATATACGTTACTCATACGTCGGTATACGTCCAACTCAAATACACATCACATCACATACGCTCACATACGCTCACATACGCTATGCGTACGCTACTCATACGCTACTCATACGCTGACGGTATGCTAGGCTCACGTTACTCTAACGGTCATTAGCCGAAAATCGACCTCATACGCTGAAAAGTTGTGCGTATAAACAATTTTTCGAAATATTCGATACTTTCCTCATACGCTGCCTCTGTACGGTAGAGTGTGACAGCGCCTTAAGTCATGCGATCGTTGACAACTTGACACACGACACAAGTCGAAATATGTCGAGATAATGTCTAGTGTACCCAAAACTTATTTATAACCTATATGAGTAACGTGCTTTGAACCTATGTGTAACTTATATCGAACTTATCTCCATGACCAAACGCATATTGACAGTTGACATATCATTAAGTCATGTATGTAGACGTATTTGACGTGTTCCGGACGACCACAGAGCTTCCTGAACGTGTTTCTAACTTACACCTACCGTATAATGGCGTACTGGCAGCGTCCTTCGAATTTTTTCTTCGGCATGACGGTGATGTTGATACAGTACTGCGACGTCAAGTGCGGTTATGATTTGAATGTTGACACGTGATCGTACGTCGGCGATACGCTGCCGCGCGCTATGCATAAGTTAGAGTGTTAGACTATCGTTGGACTTGGGCATAAGTTGTTAACGTCGGCAACACGCGACGCATTCGTTGGTATAAGTTATCTATAAGTTATCGAACCGTTCTATATAAGTTACTAATACGTTATGTATACGTCCAACTCGTTATAAATAAGCTATGTGTACGCCCACAATTGAAGATCCCCCCCCCCAAAAAAAAAAACCCAACAACAAACAAAACAAAACAAAAACAAAAACAAAAAACAATAATCTAGTGTATGCCAGCGTTTTAGAGAAATTTCGATACATCTACATACGCTGGCTAAATCTTCAAGGTGTGACCGGGCCACTAGCAATAGTGACATGTACCTTATCTCTACCGTAGAGGTGGAGGTAGCAGATGTGTATTAAGTATTGATTACTGTATCATTTTAATATTTTCCGCATTATAAATAGGAGCTTGCATATGTTCTCTCAAGCTGATCCGAACGACAGCATTTAACCCGTTATCTCATTCTCATGTGGGTTAACGCAGAGACCAACCGGTCCCCGTGGGCAATGGGTTCAAGAGGTGATACAAAGAAAGACATATAATGCATTGAATCATTTCCCTCTTTTTTGAGATGTGTTAATACTTTAGAAGCTTCTCAATAGTCAATTCTCTGATATACTGCTGTCAGCGTATCCAGCATTTTAGGAAGGTGGGGGGGGGGGGGGGTCGAATGTCGAATGTCAAAAGACTATGATGCGTCACAGTGAGTATGCTCTTCCATAGCCTTTTGGATTAGTAATTATCAAACAAAAGATTTTCGGGATAATCACAAAGATTTATCTCATCCATAATAATATGGAATGATTTGTAATCACTTTCTTTGAAGTATTATCGTTTCCTGTCTTTTATTGAGCATAAATATTGATAAATAATACGGGAGCCCGATTATTCCTATAGTTTGGTTTTGTTTCACTTATTTCATATACGATGTTAGGACCTATTCTGTAATGAGTGCAAAACAAAACTTTGAATAAGATTTTAATTAATGTTATTGTTAGAAGAAAGATCGTAAATGCAAGTATTTTTATTCATTATTGAAGTACTGCATGTAGATCGTTTTTACCGTTATATGAAGTCGGCAAACTGGTCTTCAAAGCTAATGAAAGAATTTAATTTTACTCCGAAAAGTGCACTAACTTGAGGAGAATAAATTGCTAAACTTCTAAAAAAATTGAGTAAAAATTTCATGGCCTACGAAAATTTTATATTGCTTGTCCTAAGTTAATGTACAATGTCCATTTTTAAGCTCGAGAACTAGGGCAAAAGTTATCTTCCGAATGACCCTGTGCAGTGTTCATTATTGAAGAACACTCTACTCATTACATGCATTACGTTAATACTTATTTTACCCATCACAGAGGCTGATAGTTATATTGGTTGTAAAAATAAGCGTATGAAAATTTGAGAAAAATCGCATTTTACGAGGAAGTGAGTTGATTATTACAAGTGAGGACAAAAATGGTTTTTAAAAAACCCAGCCTGAAATTGGAAAATATTGTAATAAATTCGAATAATATGCGGCTCTCGAGGGAAATCTATTTATTCTTAAACATTATATTTCAATTGGATTATGAAATAATTCTAATCGCCATCCCTTTATATAATAGAAAATTCAAATATCAGTATAGGTTCAAACTCCTAAATCAGTAAACACCCACATACGTAAAGCGAAGTATATCAATTTCGGAAATCTATCGTTTTTGTTTATTTTAGCTTGGCATCTCAACCTATGACGCGCCATCTCTGATATGTTTGTCCACCCCTCCAGAAAATCAAATCAAATCGTTAGATATCAAGAAATATTGATTTCTGTGCTATCTCTCTGCTTCCCTCCTGAGAGCTGCAATATCGTTGTCATTGCCTATTCCAGTCGCAGTGCGTGACGTCTGCTACATGAATATATTTGCCGAATAGTCTCAAAGATGAAAATATTCTTCATCTTCTTTTCATTACCGAAACATTTTACTTTCTTTTAATGATAAATGTCAAAGGTGGAAACATTTTTACTTCGCAAAACGGCTATTGAATATCGAACAGACTTCTCTCTGCCAAAACAATTTTGGATGATTGTATTTTTTCGGTACTTTGCATCCCCCAAACGCAGTTATATATCAATGCTGACGTTGTATATGATGAACTTATATGACAAAGAGTCAGGTAAACAATTTCGTTCTTTAAATTTGCTACACGATGGGATCCTGTTCTTTTCTTGAGAGCCAGAAAGGCGTTAATTCTGTGTTAAAGTATATGAGTTAACACCCTTTTGGCTCCAAGCAGACGCTTCACAGTACAACATGTATACTAGTATACAGAAATTCAAAGTTTACAGATAAAGTTGAGTTCATCATGCGATTACATTGTGAAAGATACTGTCTCAAAGCAATTGGGAAAGGTTGATCTTGTTTACATAAGAATTAGTGTCTACTGTGCCGTTTTGGAATCATCAAAATGATAAGAAATAAAGTGACCCACTCTTTCTGAAAAGCATATGCACTGCACACAGAAATGGGTATATGAGACTGCACACACAAGTCATGTGGCACTAACGTTAATAATAATAATAATATATATATAACTCTAAAGGCTACATTAGGTGGACAGTTTTTGTCTTATTTCTATGCTCAACTGTCCATAACGCGTGACTAAATGAATAGCGGTTTTGTATGAAAAGCGGTCCTTCTAAATAGCGAGCAAACCAAATTACCTCGCTATTAATAAGGACCTCCATTCGTAAGAACCACTATTCATAACGCGTGTTAAATGAAAAGCGGTTTTCTATGAATAGCGGTCCTTATGAATAGCGAGCGAATCCCAGCATAGGTACAGTGTATGTATATAATCTTCCGAGAGACAGAAAAGTGTTAAATACACAGATTTAATACCACTCCGACTCACAGTAGACGATATGAACTAGACTTAATTGCGATGGGAAATGTAGGGTTTGTAATTTCTGTTTGAAAGTGTCTTCTGTATTACATAGTCAGAGAGTTGGAGATGCTGTGGTAGAGCATTCCAGATAACCGGTGCTGGATATAAGAATGAGCTGCCTTGGTGTTTGTGCGTGGGATTTGAAGTAATGTTTTATCGTTCTGTGAACGGATGTGATACTTAGAAACTCTAGGTTCTGATATAGTAAGTCGGATAGGTACTGTTGAGCAGTATTCATTAGGCACTTTTAAACCAAAAGTGCCAGTTTATATTCAATGCGTTCTTTGATAGAAAGCCAGTGTAGCCAAGGAGTATGTGATAATTCCTGCTTGGTGTAGCCAGGGACAGGGGCGGATACAGGATTTTCAGAAGGGGGAGGCACACACTGAGGAACCCTCCGTTTGACGAAGCCAAACGGCCATCTAGGGGGTCCGGGGCATACTTTGTCAGACAAAACGGGGGGGGGGGGGGGCGCACGCCCCTTGCGCCCCCTCTGGATCCGCGCCTGAAGGAGGTACTGTTTGCCTAGTACCTCCTTGGTGTAGCTGTTTCAATAAAGGGGCACCACTTTCTCTTTTCTTCGCACCCAATATTAACACCAGACATGCCAGACGAGCTCCTCGATTTTTTATTTTGGAGCTACATGTAATTCTCCTTTTAGGTCATCTGCGCCTGATATTTCTGCTATGATGTTCTTCCAAAACGGAAATAGAAAGCTCTCAAATTATTTGTCATCTTTCCCAGTCCTCAACCTTCCCTTTCAAAATGAGGCATACAAGCATCAAATGTTTAAAAAATACTTGATACGAGACTATATTTCTGACAACTTTTCAATGTTTGCGATAGAATACTGATACACGCAATGAACCATACAGCTGGAGAGTACTGGGGTATATAGAAATTGATAGACGTTATATTGTCTATAATATATTTCTACAAAGAATTGACATCAATCTGTAAAAGAAAACTTTAAAAGGTCAAGTTATAGAGTTAAAAGGAGCATTGGCAGTTCCTATAGATTTAACTGCATTCATGTCATTGATATATGCTAATTAGCTTTTGTAAATTATCAGAGCAGTAAAATAGAATAAAGATGCTGAAGAAACGAAATAAAGGTGTTGTACAAGGTAAAATATACATGAATGAAACAGGTGATGAGAGTAGTATAATAAATGTAGAGCATCTTGTAAGTTACAGGATGAAGCGCAAAAACGCTAAAATGAGCGAAGTATCCTTTTCATAAATAGTTCAAGTATGCTTACTAATGATTCCTGACCAAGGTTTAACTATATATACGCCACAAGTTTCTCTAGTTTTGCATTACATTGAACTGTAAATCGGTTCTGATTTTGGAATAATTATATCCCATTTCTTATACATAAATAACTAACACCTTCTCACGGATAATTATAAATAGTAATCTCGTTTATTCAATTCTTGACCTCGCCATGATGCGATACACAACTCCAACTGGTCAGTACAGTGATTCTAGTCTTGGTTGCTATGAGGATCTTTGTTACTATGAAGATTGGCAGATCACTCTCCATTGGGACTAAGCTGGGATCACATCTGTTGCTATGAGAATATTAGAGCGTGACGGGGTGGATTAAATGACCATGGCGTTGACCAATATCACGCATATTAATTTTTTGAACAACCTGAGGATACCCCCGATATTATCGGCATGGCAACAAGGTGACAAATATGACCGATAGAGGTGACCAGTAAAGCGAAAATCAATATTAATATCGTTAGCCATTTCGAATGTTTTCGAAAAACAGTTATCTCTGACATATATGACAAGGTGCTAAAGTTCAACGTCTTGAGGTAATTTACCCTTAACGTAATGATTGATAGAATTCGATTTCTTTTGTCCTGTCCATCTTCTTAATTTCAATGTTCGGTCACGCTCATGTTTAGTGATCAGCTTTCTCATTATTTTCAACATTATCAAAATGGCCAATATATATATATATATATATATATTGTGAGGAAATAATATATACAACAGCTTTGGCAACTCTCGTGGAAATATATATATGGCGTTCTAAGCCAACGACCCGGGTTCGATTCCCGGCGGAGACATTTTTTCAGCCTTTGCAAAAAATTTCAAAAAGGGAGGACAGCTCTGGGGAACTTTGATTTAAGTTACGCAACCATTATTCTCTCATTTCCTTTCGCATTGTATATATATATATATATATATATACAATATATATATACAATACAAGCATAAGATTTGGAATGATTGGAATACGGGCATGTTTTCGGGGGGGGGGCGGTTGACTTCTCTTGCCTTTATATCAGTTTCAGTTTCAGTTTAGTTTGTTTCCATTTCCAACAACAATACAAATCAATACAATCAATATTCAGTAAATAATACAATTATAATATCCATGTACGAGTCAAAAGAATAACATCTTGTGTGACTATAAAATCAGTGACATTGAATAAGGCATTGAAAGTACATTTTCATTGAACAAAGTAAACACAAATAAATAACACGAAAAAAACATTGGAAATGGAGGAGTCCACTTGAAAAGCAAAGCAAAGCTTGTAAACTGTGGACCCCCGAAATTGAACATTATTATAATGCATATGTAAGAAAAACAAGGGGAAAAAATTAATCTTTGTTGAGAATTTTCATGAAGCGAGAAAAAACAAACAAACAAACAAACAAACAAAAAAACCGGAAAGAGTTCTCAAGAGAGTATAACATAATTGGCAATTTAAGTATACACAAGAAAAGCCAACATAGAACATTACAGAGCAACACACGGTACCAGACATTCACAAGAAGGGACAAGCTGCATATCAACTTTCCAGTTTCTAAATTTACACTTTACTATGGTAACAAACCTAATAATGTAACTCGTCTTCCAAATACTCTAGATAACAAATACAAAATGACATATTCGGGAACGCCTTTCCCTTTTTTGTAATTATGAAATAAGATTTTTGCTATGCTTCCTAGTTTTTTGCCCTTCAGGTGATCAAGACTTTAAAAATATCGTATACATGGAAACCAATAGATCAAATGTTTAGTATCACTGTTGAATGGAGAATATCTTAAACGATGATCTACACAAAATTAAGGGAAATAGAAGTTGTCCTGTTATCACAGGAAACTACAACACTGAAAAGAAGAAAATAACTCAACACAGGTACATGTTTGTGTGTCTACTAGGAAAATGCACCCTTTATCACATTACATTAAACACCTTTTTTAACTTGATCTTATCGCGTTGCTACTTTACGATACGTTTGGGGTTTTTTTGTCATGATATCAGTTTCATATTTCAAATTTCTATTTGATCACCCGCCAGTAAAAGTGATTAGATATTGCATCATGGCAGAATGCAAAGTCAAACATTTTGTGTAAAATCCAGACGAAAGGAATTTTACATAAAAATGAATAACTGTATTTTGAACAAACTTGTTTCAACTGCTTTCTTTACATATTTTTTTTTCTGTGGCTCTTAAATCCCTGTTGACATTAAATCCCATTATGAACATGAAGCTCGTTTGCAAATGTCATAACCTCGCACAACCTTCTAAATAAGCGACAATTGAAATCACACATTTGACGCAATACATTTATTCCACTATGAATACTATAATTAATCGACCAGGATATTGTCTAACTGGGTTCATTGTTTAAAAAACCTTTTTAAAAGAGGACATGCTCACGTCACTTCTGCAAAATCAATAAACTTTCACTCATGCGGACCAAAAACCATTCAATCATTCATATCTGCATGTATGTATACCTTTCTTCTTCGAGTAACTATGTATTCCTAAAATGCCCTTTCAATTATTTGTTATCCTTGTCTTGATGGTAGGCGTTCTGTATATCGTTCGTGTTGAGTCTATTTATTGAATCTGTGCTGCACGGTGATGCATAATGACTAGCCATATTGATTTTTTGAATAACTGACACAATTTTAAATTCATTTTTCAAACAAGACAACCAGCACGTTTCACACGGTCGTTTCATGATAATTGATTAATACCTATGGGAGCAATTTCGTAATAGTTTTTTTTATTCCAACTTGACCAAAGGCAAATCATATAATTATATCTTAAATACTCTAACGCTATATATACTTATCACCTTCCACACACTTTATAATGTTCCTTCTTGCTTGATATATCTACCAATTAAATATAGTTTGATTTATATTAAAGAAGGTACATGCCTATACAAAATGACCTGCCTGTAAAGCTGCCAAGAACTGTTTGAAGGAACTGTGCTTGAATGGAATATATATTATTAAATAGAAACAGTTTGAAAATGTATAAAAGTTGTCTCTGGATGCATATAATATTATTTGTACATTTTGTAAAATATGAAACAAAAGTAATAAAAGAAGAAAAAAAAAACGTTATTTAAATTGAATTGGACTTAAGTGAACATAAATCAAGATGAATGTCAATCATGCAATCGTATACCTGCAGGGTTTTACCGAATATGTATTATATTCATATTTTGTATGAAATCTTTTAAATTTAAAAAAATACCACTGAAACAAAATCGAAATATGATCATGAAAATTTAAAAAAGGTTGAAGAAAAACCTCCAAAGATGCGATTTTCTTGTGATCGCCTAAATCGCAATCTTATAGATAAGCTTCATGACTTCAGGAGGTTAATTTTCATCTAAAAACAAAGCGAATTATAAATATTATGTGTCGGCTTTATGTTTTGTATATTGACAAAGTTCTTGACTTTGCCCCTGAGATTAAAACCATACGAACACGGGTTTTGAAAATAGATAAAACAGAAACAAAACTGACTCGAGCCTCTTAAAAAAAATCAATGCCCCACGAGATCGTTGATGGGGGACCGATTGAGACTTATCGATTGTAACGTGACCCAGTCGTCTGCTCGAAACTCCACTGTGTATTACATCGAAGTGACGGGGCACGTACTAGAGCCAGAAAATAGAGATGGAATGAACATTTGCACTTGCCAATCTTTGTTTCTACCAAAATGTCGATTTCTTCCCCATTTACAGCTTCAAGTTCAATTTACAAGTGTTCTAGGCAAAGGTCATGAATGTGAAGAATGCGAAAAGGGAAAGACGGAGATGACGAAGATAAGATGGATAAGGAATTGATAGCTAGAGTTGTGTGAATGAAAAATAGAACACAAAGACTGCAAAAAAAATCCCTCTATGATTTAATGGAATGCTGCCATCATTATTACAATTATGCTCATCATAGTTTAACTAGCACTTGGGTAATTTTGAAGCTGTACAGAATTATAATTTTTTGTATATAATATGTGTGTGTATAGAGTATATCATGTTAGATTACAATTTGATCATTGGTAAATACGCGATTTAGGAATTTTCCCTTTTTCTGTTGTTGTTATTGTTTTTCTTTCTTTTTATATATTCATCATGTACTCTAACGCCTAAGGGCACCCTCGCCCCAAGCTATTGCTTTTAGAGGTGTGTCCTCCAATTATGTATGTATTACGATGAATGTATATTTTGTCATATTTTTGATAAAAATCCATATACATCATTTTGTTCATTAAAAACTGAAAACTGAAAACAAGCAAATGATCGTAATGATAATGATGTTGATGATTGTTGTTATTATCATTATTGTTATTATTATTATTATTATCATTATTTTTATTATTATTATTATTATTAAGACTATAAACATTTTATTATTATTATTATTATTATTAGTAGTAGTAGTAGTAGTAGTAGTATTATCATTGTTATTGATTTGTCCACAACCTAATGATCAGTTTGTAAATTGAGAAGTAACCGGATTTCATCCAGAAATCTAGGGTTACTCTTTGTTTCAACAAGTCCTCATCTTATTCGTAATTCTCCTTTTCATTCTAGTCCATGACCTTTCGCAGAATATGTGCTGTCCCGAGCAGGCTTGCTTTCTGTATGGTTTCAAACGATACGTCAACTCCAAGATCAGCCAGGAAGCTCTTATGTCTTGTTGTCACTGTTACCAAGGCTCCGATCACTATTGGTATGACTCTCGTCTTCAACTTCCATATCCTTCTTAGTTCCCATGCCAGGTCGTTGTACTTTTGTATCTTTTCTTCCTCCTTACTCCACGCCCTGCAGTCTCCAGGAATTTCAATGTCTATGATGAGACATTCCTTGTCCTTCTCTTTCGTTAGAATGATATCTGGTCTTCTAGCCTGTATAACCTTGTCTGTTTGGATGTTGAAATCCCACAGAAGTTTTACATCTTCATTCTTGATCACGGGTCCCGCCCTGTGATCGTATACCATTTGTCTGTATGCGGTAGTTCATACTTCTTTGCCAGACCCCAATGGACTGCAGCAGCCACTCTATCATGCTTTCAATTGTACTGCGCCTGTGCCATTTTACTGCATTCACTCACAAGATGGGTTACCGTTTCATCATTGCTATGGCACATTCTACATGACGGTGATGTTTCCTGTTTCTCAATTTTTGCTTTCCTGTAGTTTGTTTCTCAAAGACTGGTCCTGAGCAGCAACTAACAGACTTTCAGTGTCCCTATTGAAGCTTCCTCTTTTCAACCATTGCCAACTCTCTGATGCGCAAATTCCTCTGTCTGTCTTAGATGTTGTCCGTGCATCACCTTTCCTTTCCATCCTTCAAGTCTCCCATTTCTCTGATCAGCCTTGAGCTGTTTTGCTGTCAAGTGTTTTCCTTTCTTCATAGACCCTTTAATGGCAGTCATGATTTCATCCATCTTTCTATCCATATAGCAGTATAAGCTCTGTTCTTCATTCTTACAGCTTCCTCTACTCCCATGACTCCGCGTCCTCCGTGCTCTTTTGGAGCATATAGCCTATCTACATCAGACTTAGGGTGGAGCATCCCATGCATAGTCAACAATTTCCTTGTTTTTCTGTCCAAAGTATCCTGCTCCTGTTGGTTCCAGTCGACTATGCCTGCAGCGTACCTCAACAGGGCCACTGCCAATGTATTGATAGCTTTGACTCTGTTTACAGCATTGAGTTTAGATTTGAGCACCTTTCGAACTCTTCTGATGTATTCGGCTTCAATCTTCTTCTTCACTTGGTGTTTCACCTGATCTGCCTCTAGTACCCCTAGATATTGTAAGTATCGTCTGCTCCCATTGCTGTGATCTCTTCACCATTTGGCATTCTGAAGCTGCTACCATTGATTTGTTTACCTCTCTGTAGAGTGATCACTGCACATTTATCCAGTCCAAACTGCATACCGATGTCTTCACTGAAGATTCGAACGGTGTTGATAAGAGAATCTATATCGGGCTCCGACTTCCCAAATAATTTCAAGTCATCCATGTATAACAGATGAATGATCACTCAGTCTTTCCAAACGAGGGTAAAATTCATGGTATGGATAGCCTTCCATAGGACCGGCGAGCATCTGATTGGCCGGTAGTCCGATGGTACATTACCTTTGGTAGAATCCTTAGGGATGAGGACTGTTCTTCCTTTTGTCATCCATTCAGGAGGATTTCCGCTTACAACAATTTCCTCCATTTGCTGCCTCAGCCTTTCGTGCAAAGTTGTGAATCGTTTTATCCAGAAAGCCTGCAATCCGTCTGGACCGGCAGCCTTCTTCCATGGTGCCAACTTGTGAATGATCTTTTCTAGCTGATTCTTGTTGATTGTCAAATCATCCTGGGAAATTATATTTGCACACTTTTCTTTGGTTGTCTTTAACCAATGAGCTTCTCGATTATTATTATTATTATTATTATTATTGTCATTATTATTGTTGTTATTATTATTATCATCACTATTACCATTACAATTATTGTTATCGTCACCATCATCATCATCATCATCATCAAAATTTTCATCATTATCATCATTACTATCATCATTATCATTAATCAGTAGACGTAGAAGTAGGAGTACATGGGGTAGAAGTAGTATTAGTAGTAGTAAAATGGTAATAATAGCAGTAGACAGTGTTAGTGGTGGTCGTTGAGCGGTTGCTCAGTTCGCCTCCCCTTTCGTTCTAGTATTCTTTCTTTCTTTTTTCTTAACTTCCGAATAAAAATTCAATTTTCCACGATATGTTTGTTTTTGGATTTCCCGGGAAGCTTCTGCTATTAATCTGTTGATTCTGTCTCGGCTTATATTTGTCCAGCCTTCATCTATTTGCGAATCAAAGGGTGTAAAAAGGGCCTAACGATGATGGACATAATGTGTGGGTAGCTGGGACTTTACTACGTATGTTTGCGGTATTGATTCCCGCAATTTTCTTATCCTGTAATAGTCCATTTGACGCTCCAATACAACCAACATAGAAGTTAAAAAAAGGTTCTTTCCGTTGAAATTTTTTGTTGATTATAATCGTAAGTGGTCAAAGAACATTTTCAGCCCAAGCGGCGACATTGAGCAATTTGCATATCAAAGTCCTGTGTGTTATTCATCTTATGCAGCATAACCTGTGACGCAACGAAGGGAGGATATACGAGGAATTGTACTGTATCACTGGTTTATTTGCACAAGATTAACAACACTATTAGTGATGGGTGCAGCGCGCACATAGTGCGTAAGTTGTCTGTGGTTGTTTGCATGTTTGACATTGCCTGTAACGTATATGTGACGTTTTTGATGCATGCAAATATATGCAAAATGCTCAAGGTTGCTTTGGGGGCAACAAAACTGATATTATTCGGGGAAAACATGGGATCACAATCCCCCCCCCCCCAAAAAAAAAAAAAAAAAAAAAATTCAACGGAAAGAGCTTTTCTAGGTTCATAAAATGTTAAGTCGACTATAAGTTAGGCTTACAAAATCAAAGGTGCCTTTGGCATGCACTCATTACCACATTGCGAATTTAAGACGGAAACAAAGGCTCCTATTCATAAAGGTGGACTTTAGTTAAACCTGGATTAACTTAGTCCATTGACTTATTGAGAACCAAGCGTCAGGCTCATAATTATTACAAATAACCGTAATTCTGCAACAACAACAAACATTTAAGAAATTTTTCCGTCTTTTAAATCAAAATAAGAAACAGATTTCATATTTACATGATTTGTATGTGTTCATATTTTAGTTACAGAAATAAAGTAATCTTTAATGTATAAGAAGGTTGAGATGGGATGCAGAGGTTGTCTCAACGAAATGAATTTAGAAGAAAGATCGTAATAGACTGTTTCCTTCCCTTTCTGTGAAAAGTGCAGTATATAAACATGTTGGGAAGAATATGAAAGCATGGTGTAAAATATTTATTATAAAAGGAACTGATCTTTTGTTCTTTTTAGAATTGAAGAGACATCAACAATTATTAGTGAAGAGCAAAATATACAATTTCCGAAAACGCGCGTTCGAGATAATATTTGCGCGTCCATGTTCGGTCCCCCTCAAAGCGGTTTTCTTTCTATCAATCCCATTACCAAAAAAGACGTGTATATTGCCTTTGAAATAGGTCTCTAAAAACACCGACGAAGATTCTATATTCAAGCCACGATCACTGTGTGTTGGTGAGGAGAAAACCGTTTTTGCCTCAGCCAATGAAAAATAAAGAATCTAGGCAAACATTTTGAGGAAAGATGTCGTAGAAAACGCACAATTTTACCTCGTTATGCACGGAAGTTTCAGCTAAAAGGAGCAATTCGTTTCGATTAGGGGCTGGGGTAAGGGGAACTGAGTCTCCTTGCAAAATAATATACATGTACATATTTTCTTTGGCTGTTTAAACTCATAAATGAGCCTTGAGTCGATCAATCGCCATGAGTTTATTCTCCTACCCGGCTTCGCTCATTTATTTTAGAATTGAATTCAAGGTCAGGATACACTTGAACAATATCGAGGTTCGATTTCATGTTTCGAGCTACCTTTTTGTAGTTTTGAGGGAATTTGAAGGCCAAAGCGTACGTGTTTGAACGTGTTTATTATTGCATAAAAGTTGGAAACATGAACACTGTGCTAATTTGCAAGGAATACAATACAATGAAGGAGGTACTTTGCCTAGTACCTCCTTGGTACAATCAACCTTTCTTATTTTTTGTCGAAAATATTTTCCCTTGAAAAAAAAAAACACCGCTCCACCCGCCCCCAAAGAATGACCAAAATATTAGACGGAATACTGGAATGTTGCCGCAACGCCAACTATAAAAAAGACAAACTAAAATTATGTTGAGAAGAGTAATTGAAGTTCAATAAATCTATATCGTAAATAACTTTTGTTAAACTGAATCTATTGGCACGATTAGTATCATACGTAGTTTTTCACTGGCAAACCGAGGAAAGGGTCGAAGGGGGCGCTGCCTCTACCCCTCTGGAGAACACGAAAATTGTATGTCTGGAGAATACAACTCCACAGTCCGATGACGTATCCACTAGACCACGACATGCATGATTTCATCCCCTCGTTTATTGTTCTGCTTAGCTCTTAATTTAATGATTAAAAAAAAAATCCTCTTTCTCTCTTCATCAACCCAATTCTTTGCACGATCTTGAACCGGAATCCCCGAAACTGAAATATTATCATAAATAAATATTGAATTGCCATCTCTTGGTGGGTATTTTTTCACTTTAATGCCTCCCTTTTGCTTTCAATGTCTGTGCCTGATGGCTATGCCAGTAGTTCAAAATTATAACAAAAGATTAAGCAGTCTGTTCATTTGAAAACACTTAATTGCAAAAACGCAGTGTAAGGTTAGAATAATATCTTTACCCTGCAGAATGTTTTCATTAATGTGCCAGGAATATTGTGCAGTAATAGGTTTATTGGGTAACATCAAAAATGTCTGCAGTGCAAGTCCTTGAGATAACATGAACTGATGAATAAGGCACAGGTCCAAAAGCTTTAGCGTCGGCGAAATGCGACAAAATTAAAGCTACAAGTAACTGGCTTATTGGTATGGAGGCATTATCTTCTCTTTGCACCTTATTTGGTAAATCATGGATGGTTGATTCCTCTGGGATCATGGAGATTTTTGGTACCTTCTATTTTCGTGTCATCATTAATTCGCAACTGTATTAATTGCAGGTAGTAGCTGTATTCATAAAAGCACTATACCCTCTATTTTCGTTTCATCATCAATTCGCAACTGTATTAATTGCAGGTATTAACTGCATTCATACAAACACTATACTTTCTATTATTAGTTCATCATCAATTTGCACCTGTATTAATTGCAGGTACAGTCATGCATACACCCCGATTATTGAAACTAATTCTACGAGAATACTTGAATATGTTGAACATGAGGTGGAACGTGAACAATTAATACGACACGTGGGCGTTGAGATCTTGTGACATAAGCCGCAGGACCATGACCGACCGGCCCACGTGGAAATCTTACTATGGCTATAACACTCATCCTCGGGCAAACAGTTAAAAGCCGTTTTGCAATTAGCAATGGCGTATCCAGATATGGATAAACAAGACGGTAGATGAACGTGTCTGGAAAGACCCATAAGCCCCATTCCCCTTTGCAAACGAGGCGACATTTCGACTGTGTTAAAGGGACCGAAAAGTCGCCAATCGTGGTGTTTGGAGCTTGGCCCGGCTGCTTTTTTTTTGGCAGGACTTGCGCCTCCGACGAGAAAGGGCATTATTTGAGCGCCAAATTGAAGTGACAATAGGGTTTATTCCGTCAAGACTAGGCATGAATATTTATGAAAAACAAATTGTAGGGATATAATAAAACGAGCGAACCTGACTTTCAGTTGCTTGTGTGGCGCATAAACGATGCGATTGTCATGTAGGTGACTCGAGTTCGAGTCTCGTCAGGATCAAATTGGATATAATTCAGTATTGACAAAATCTTCTTTTGCTGAAATAAAAATAGGGTCAAACTTTTGGGAAATACAAGTCTTAAAGTTGTAGTCTCTCTCAAAGTATTAAAAACGGGGCCTCTTTACCAGAGCCCTACATAAATGGCGCAAGTCCTGACAGAAAAAAAAAATACGCGGCCCGGCTTGGGTAATATTCAGGAATCTCCGTATATCTTCGGTAAACGAGCACGCAATCGCAGTGATACGCATTCGACCGAAGAAAGACGACCTGAACAACCCAACTGACAAACTACCCCACCCTCGACGGTAGTAACTGTTTTGTTCGCTGCTCCAAGATTGTGGGTATACACGGCCTTGCAATAGGGGCAAGCGAATGAAATTGAACGTACATGGATATCGAGCGGAGGCTCCCTTTAATACCTGTGTCCCTGTGAAGGCAGTTAGCCTATACGCCAGCAATTCAACGAAATTTATCTGCACTGTTTATTAAACAATCACTTTTTGTACAATATCACTCTCATTGTGATGCGTCAAAAACGGCAGCATTCGCCGACACCCTCCTACGTCAGGCCAATGACGCCTATACTGAGCATTTGGAGGCTTTAAAAGAGGGGCGTGAAGCTAAATGTTCAAAAGCGGTTATTAAATATTCAAAATAAAAAATTCAGTCTCCCCTTTTTTTTTAAAGAAACACACTCACACACGAATTAATATGTCAAACACCATTTATTTAATGAACGATAAAAGGGCAAAGTAAATAAAAAGCCTTGCTCAAGGGCATAAGTGCCGTACCGGGGATCGAACCCACGATGTTCGCATTTCCAGTCAAGTGTTTTTAACCTCACGACTACACACTTCTACATAGAAATGCACCAAATCAAATTCAATACTGCCCCCCCCCCACCCCCCTTCCCTCATAGTGCTGGGATCGGTACGTGTTGGGTTCCAAAGTTAATTTATTTTTTAACTGTAATACTTTCCGAGAAGACATTTAAATGTCTGAAAAGACCACTATAGAAATTTCAAAACCGCACAAGTGGTTTAACGATCTTGTTGGCTAAAAACCTTGTTTTCCTCTCTTATTTTCAAGATTGAAGGAGCTTGAATTGAGGTTTTGGCTCATTAGTATAGGTTTTCAAGTATATTTTAAGCCATTTTGCACCTGCAATATTTGATACAGAACTTCTTTTTATTTACGTTACGCTAAACTCCATTGGATTTTTTTTTCGGGTGGGGGGGGGGGGGGTGTTAGACTCTTCAACATCAATCAATAAGGTTAAAAGCATGTCGACAACATTGCTTAACTCCACATTGTGATGGGTGTTTAATTCCACGAACAGCAAGATACTGTTATATTCTCAACAGTTATATGTAATGTAAATAGTATACAATTAAGAGATGAATTACACTACTCCGCATCCCATGAATTAGATGTTGAATTTCATTTGTTTATTCACCTTCTTTCAAGTATATGCTCAAGTGATTTCAAGTAAATTATTTTGTCCTCTTTTGTGATGGTTAGTTTGATGGTTCATTTTACCTGACTGCTAAGAAAGCATTTTCAACAATAATTTTTTTCATGTCCACAATACAAATTAAATATAAATAATTAAGTAAGTAAGCAACCAGGGGACCAACGGCTTGAAGGCCTTTCCGAGGGGCTTGGCAATGAGGATTAATGCCTTACCAAAGGGCACCCGTGCATCGACTTGGTTTCGAACCCGGGTCCCCCCAGTTACGAGACCACTGCTGTACCACTGAGCCATCGCGACTCCTTGTTAGTTCTTCTAGTATACACAAATTATTGCTGCAGTGGATCAGGAAAGCGTTTCATCAAGTGTTTTGCCAGTGATTTTTACCAACAACTGTTATAAGCTAATGAAACCCTTGCATCTGATTGGCTGAGAGCAAATTTGTCGGTAAAATCACTGACAAAACACTGGATGAAACGCTCCCCAGAGATCATACTACTTCTTATTATCAGAGATGTGTGTATTTACACACACATATATAATATATATGCAAGCAATTAAGAAGAAAGAATACACTTATATAAAGAATTTATGAAAAGCATAAATTGCAGGTGCATTAAATAAATCATTAATTCTAAAAAAGTAAAAGGTATAAATATTCTTTCAACGTTAATAAACAAACGTCGATCATACTATAAAAAAAACAGCAACAAAAGTAAAAAACAACAACGTACACGATGTGCGATAAAAACATTATTAACTTTCTTGGTACTACAAAATTTCAATATGGCACGAAAAAGAGACATGATAACGAAGCTTTTCTACCTGCACTCATCAGGTTATCACGCAGGTATATAACAAATTACTTGAAATCAACTATATTATACTCGAAAAAGCTTCGCATTTCGAAAAGCTTCGTTATCATGTCTCTTTTTCGTGCCATATTATTAACTTTATAAAAGATCAGAATAATGACGGTTGAATACATAATAGATCGGTATCCTTTTGTTTCACGCTCCCCATGGTGATAAAAGTTCAAATAACAAAATCAAACAGGACAATGAACTCCTAAAACATACTCAGCAATAATATATCAACGCTTGAAACATGTATATTTCTATCATCTGATCATCACAACACGAACGTCCTGTATTTGGGGAGAATTGAACACATAGCGCGACGATAAAACAATGATTAGTGGTCAAAATAAATCTCAGAGATCGGAAATAGAAAGCAGGGGATATCTTTGTACTTTTCATGAAGTCCTTGATTTGAAAGTAAGGAGGGAAATTGAGCTTCAACATACACATATCTTCTCGGAAAATTGTGATAACGGATTCCCACCAATCAATGTAAATGGTTTTATGCTTTTAAGTCATAGAGCTGGGGGAAAATAAAATTATCAGACCACAATCAAATAAATGCTGTAAAGCAATTGGAAAGCAATGACAAAGAGATAAGAAAACAAAAGAAGGACTTGAGACATAAAGAGAGATGGGAAGAAAGAGTGAGGGGAGAGCAAATGGAAGAGAGAGAGAGAGAGAGAAATATATCATAGAGAATTATAGAGAGAAGGAGAAAGAGGGACAGAAAGACAAAATAAACATAAAAATAAAAGAAATTACAGAAAAAGTCAGAAAGTTAAAGAATGAAGAAAGAGAGAAATCAGAGCGAGAAAGGCAGAGATAACGGAAGAGAGAGAGAGGGGGGATAAAGATTATTAGAGAGACAGTGAGGAAAAGAGGGAGAGAGAGAGACACACACACATAGAAAGAAAGAAAGAAATGGATGAAGAACAGGAGGGGAGGGGAAGGGAGGGAGCACAGCAGACATCTTCATGATGATGGAGTAAACGGATATCGTGTGCGTTTGGACATGAGTCAGGGAAGCGGCGGCGACATCAATTCCTTGGGTTAAAAACCTCTCGAACATGAAGCTGATCATCGTACGATTTTACTTCGTAAAGGCTTCGACCTCCAAAAAAGCTGAGTAGACAGGCAAACTGTACATAGCAGAGATATAAAAGCTTATAATATATAACTCATGTGTTTTATCATCTGTTGTAATGTTCATCCAGACAAATTATCTAAATACTTGAACAAAGATCTGAAACTTTTCAAGTTTTCACAGAGTAACAGTTTTCTTTCCAAAAAAACTAATCTAAAGGAAACTTTAAACCATGTAAAAACATGAAATAATCTATTTGCGTGGAGAAGTCACTGGAAAATTTAATTTTCACAGTTACTTGCCTTTTCATCTCAGCCGTCTATACGCAGAGTTTGACCAACTCGGCTCCAGTAGGTAACAATATAATGCAATGTTGCTTTGTTAGGCAATCATGAAACAATGGAATATAATCCATTCGTGCCCAACTGAAAACTCGTTGCATAGTTGGTTCTGATTTTCATTATGTCGAATGAGATTGAATTAACATTATCGTGATCATGATAATGTCATGTGTAATAATTTCATTAGCGAATAATAACATATCAATATTGCATATGAACATTATTCATTTGATTATGGAAATGATTAAAAAGAGAAAGTAGGATCTACTTTGCTTTATTTCTCATCTGATGTGATAACTCTTGTACCTTAAGAGGTAAACTTTTGAACTGAAAAATTAACTTTGTTCACATAGAGCGTAAAAACCAATTTCTCGTGTTACCCTCTACAATTACACCATATGATATCGTTAAAAAGCGGAGCATCGAGAACTATATAATGTTTGTGCGCTGTCCTGTCAGAAACCAATGCACCTTTCAATTACTTCAAAATGATGTTAAGTGCGATGAATTTGAGCGACTCCATACACGTGCGGTTGAACGTATTTTCTCTATGATATGTCATGTAAGAAGGTCCCGTAATTATTCATGAATTGACTGCAACGTAATAACACTAATGGGGAGAATTCTTGCACTGATATGGGGTCTTCACGCGGGCGGAAATCGGGGCAGCATGAATGGTGCTGTCGGAATTGAGAAATGCTGCTTTTTGTCACGCTCTCATGAAATAATCAACAGACGATTCTCCAAATGGAGTGGGAAAGTTCTTGCCTTCCCCTTCACTCATTATACGGGGTCCGCTCGCTATTCATAGGGACCGCTATTCACAGCAAACCGCTATTCATTTAACACGCGTTATGAATAGCGGTCCTTATGAATAATTATGAATAGTGGTCCTTATGAATGGAGGTACTTACGAATAGCGAGGTAATTTGTCTACGGTTTGCTCGCTATTTAGAAAAACCGCTATTCATAGAAAACCGCTATTCATAAATTTAGTCACCCGTTATGGATAGCGGTCCTTATGAATAAGTGGTCCTTATGAATAGCGGTCCTTATGACTAGAGAGGTTACCCCCATTATACAGCCCTATGAATTGAAAAGAATCTATTTATCTTTTCATTGTATCCAATTCGAGAAACGTCATTAAACGTTACACGTCTGAAGAACAAAGGAAAAACACACACACATCATGCACATACACAACACACACACACACTCACACACACACACCTTGTCTTGTATTGCTTTATTTCCGAGGACAAGTATTGTTCTTCTATTGTTCCTCGTCCTCGGACAGTCGACGGAATAAAGCACAAATTCATTGTTCGACGTTCGAGGACTATTGTCCGGCTTCCGAGGACCATTGTTCTCATGATTTTTTTTTTTTGTTCTCTGTCCGAAAATGTCCTCGGACATACTGCTAAACAGACCCACACCTACACACACCCTCACACAACGGGACCCACACACACACACACCATTAAAACAATCTGGATCTGCTTCTGCTCTGGCATTTCCGAAGAAGTTCGTCAAACTGGGAACGCGTATCCTACACTGGGGTGTGAAATTTGAAAATGAGATTCTGAATTATTTTTCCCCGACACATATCTTATATTTTCACCCTTGTTCTTAATTTCATAAAAATGGATTCATAAGTCAGGTTAGAGTCCGACTAGATGATCCCAAGAGATTACAGAAGTATCTCTTACGGAGATGCTTGCACCTGCCTGGCATATTCATGTAGTCTGTGCATACGAACATTTTCAATACGAGTGTGATATACATGCAGAGATATCTGTTCGATATAGATAATAGTAAAGATAATAATGGCTATTTAATGATAATGATGATGGTGATGATAATAAATAAATTTAAATAAGTATTATAAAATATCGATATAATAATCAAATCATAATGCTATTGATAAAATAAATAACATTTAGGAATATTAATGTGATAATAAAAATAATGACAACAATATTAAGGGGGAAATGACAACACCTACGACAATAATAACATTTATGATAATGGAAAATGATTATGATATCATTAACAATAATTTGTCCCCCCCCCCAGCCAATCAACTAATTTTAATTGATAATCTACAACAGAAAAATAACACTTTCCTCAATGATTTCTCAATGTTTAACAGTAACTTATTTTTGGATTATTCCTTTAGTCGTGATGATCCATAATTTAGGTGTTATTGTATCATATTATTCCCATACTAAACGCTATTCTTTTTCATAATTCCTTGAATCATTTTTACTTACATTCCAATAAAAGATTGTGAGGATAAGTTCAACTTTTTTGCAACTATGTCAGGTATTCCCTCAAATGGAATGAATATATTGCATCCACTCCAATGTTCACATATTTCACTTTATTACACTTTTTATTTGATTCATGATGAATATTTTCATAATTCCAAACGAATTCAAATTTACATAATACCAATGACGCATTAGGCACTTAATTTTCCACAATAAGCACATAAACGAAACATTTTTCAACAAACGGACAAATAGAAAATCGATCTGCTTTTAATGTAAGCGTCGTTCGTTGTTTATAGGTGGTTTCACTTATATCTTTTCAGATCGTATTCGCTTGTTTTCAAAGCTCCCCTCCTACTCATTTCTCCTGGTAAAGTACAAACACTTTTTGGAAACTTTTTTTGAAAAATAAATCATCCCAACATAATGATCCATTTATTATGCATCTATGCCTTTCATGATATCTCACAAGGCATGCCTGTCAGTTTATTAGTCACAATATCTGATTATACTGCACTTGTAGAGGATCTTGTTACCACGATTTCACCGAGAATCCGTCAACTGCACTTTTATTTCATGTAAATAAGTCTATAAAGAAAAACAGTTGATGCTACTTGACAAGTTTACTGCTAAACCGGTATCATCCTGTATTAAATGTGGTATGAACAGTTGTCAGTCTTGCATGCGCTAAGGACATTTTAAAATCTATCTTGCGGGCATGATGAATTTTATTATCATGTCCTTTTAAAACTCTGAACGTCAGGGATCGTCTTTCTGTAAATCGGTTTGCGTAACCGGCATAGAGTTTCACAAACGTAAGCATCCCAAGACAAAAAAAAAGAAGAAGAAAAGTCTTCAGTTGGGCTTCTTGGCACATCGGACTGACTTAGCCAAACCAATGATGATGATGATGATGATGATGATTTACAGCATTTGTATAGCGCCATATTTCTGTTAACAACATTCAAAACATTCAAAACACTCGAAACAATCAAAACAACAAACAAAACATTAAAACAAAATCAATAATGAGCTTTCGTCAAGAGTCTGGAGACGATTCCGCCCCACCTGTTTATCAATTCTAGACATTCATGTACCTCTGACCGATCCTATCGTGGTAGGCAAGGACTTAAAGCGATCTGTGAGAGTAGACTAACCCAGACATATCCCCATGAAATCTCCACTGGATTTACACCTGACAAGGTATTGATATCATTTATTCCAATTCTTTAATGGGCCTCCAGCGTATAAAGACCCACATACCCGGCTACGTGTGACACTCGATCGGAAAGCTCTTTACACCTATTTAACCTTCGTATGGTTTCTGGAAAGGAAATTTAAAGGGGACAATGCAATGCACTTTTTCATAATTCAGCTAAAAAATCTATATTTTTAGAGCATTTCTTTGATTTGGTACTACCTCACAACCCCCAATAGAAAGAAACCCGTTATCTTTTAAATTAGAAAAGAAAATTTGAGATAAAAAATCAGATGTATCCTGTTAATACGTTGAAAGCCTTCAAAAACATGCGTAGAAATCACCTCCAATAAAAACGTCCCTAATATTTCAATCTCTCGTTCGCTCTCTCTCTCTCTCTCTCTCTCCTCTCTCTCTCTCTTCTATATTCCCCTATGCCCCTTCAACCCCTTCCCTCGCCTCTCTCTTACCTATACCCTATGCCCCTACTTTCACGCACTCCTCCCCTCCCCTACCCCTCTCTCCCTCCCTCTCTATCTCTCTCTTTGTTTTGACTCTTTCTCTCCGGCTAGGGATTCAAAATTAACCGTTTTATAATCAAATCCCTATTATCTATTAAACAAACAAAGTTTCTTTCATATAAGGAGATTAACCTATAAAGTACGACAATTTGTAACACTTTTATTTTCAACTTGTTTGTATCCTCTGGAGGAGGTGGGTCTTTGTAATTAGAATTATTTCTAGCCCGAATTGTTTCTGATGAAATTGGATTACATTAATGACGATGGAAGGAAATTTGCTTATTAAAGCTTATTCAGTGAATAGGTAAATATCAACTTGACGCCGGCATTGGGTAAATACTTACACAGCGCTCAATTACTTACATCGAGATAACATTAAATCATTCGCGTGAGTGTTATCCTAAACGAAAATCATAATATCCTATAAAAATACACTAGCAATGGATTTATGATTGAGATTTTTTTTTCACAAGTCTGAGACTAACTTTTGACAGCATCTTCTGCTTCTCTTTCTTCTTAGTTTAGTTTTATTTGGCAATCACTCAAAATTGACTATTTTCGCCCCCTTTATTGATCATAATAATACATATTCATAACTTAACTTACTTCACAAGTTTATTCTTTTATCATTTCCACCCTGTCAGTTTCATGTTATGTTATCGGTACATGAAAAAAAAATCGGTGGTGTGTGCATGATGTTGTAATGCCTATAACGCTCTCCAGAAATATCGCCTCTGCCCATACATGACATGTGCGCTTCACACTTTCCCTCAACCTTTTTAACGTACTGGTCTTTTCTCAAGTATGAAGGTCTTATTTTAGGGTTATTCATTGTGTTGTAGTACATAGTATTACCTTGTAAAATGCTTCAAGTAAAATTAGATAGGAGTAAAGTGCATGTAGATAATAGTTTGGAACAAAATCATCGATGGAAAAGATGATCGAAAGGATTGTTGGGAAAGTAACAAAACAATCAAGGGCAAAATTGTGTGGAAGAAAAAGTGTTGCAAAGAGGTAAGAGAGAGAGAGGGGAGTGGGAGAGAGAGAGAGAGAGAGGGAGAGGGAGAGAGAGAGAGTGGGAGAGAGAGAGAGAGGGGGGGGGGGAGGGAGAGAGAGAGAGAGCGGTAGTTATAGGAACCCAGTCACACCAGCGAGACATACACCAGACCAAACAAAGATATTACTTTACCCCGAATGGAGAAAAAAATCGATAGGTTTGGAATCGGTGCGGAGTCGGTTCGGCAGTGTGACTGAAGTATAGAAGTATACAAAGGTGTGAAGTAGTTGTGATATAAGACCACCTGGTAACCTTTTGCATTCTATATAGACGGCATCAACCGATATAATAATATACCACCTTAAGAAGAAACTGGGACTAACACCTTTGATTGAAGACCCTAATTTCAAAGATGAGACGCCTCGGTGATACTAATTGAAACGATTACACCTGCTAGAGATGAATCTTAGGTGACGCTAGAGGACGAAAGAGAAGATGATATAAAAACTGGTAATATGGTGTCTAATTCAGATACATACAAGCATAGTAAGGGAACAGTTCCCTTGTCAGAGAAATAAACGACTTAAAGAAAATGCATCTTTAGCCGTTATTGAGAAATGTCTTCGTTTTTTTCGTCAGGGTAATATAGCTAAGGAGGAGAAGAATCTGGAACGTTTCGAAAGGTTGGCTAATTGACTTTTGAACACTGGTTAAAATGTTTTAATCTTTTTATTTCGCTGACTATAGGCCAAAAAGTTGACTTTTAGCAAATCACCATACACGTATATCCATGTGTGTAATAGGCCTTTACAACTATTTTTTTATATTTTAGGCATATATACATATACACACAATATGTATGTATATAATATGTATGAACTGTATCATGGTAATTTATGGTTGGTTTTATGTTGCCTTAATTCACAGTTTGTCGTAATCCATAAATATATACTAGGTACTGGAAGACAGCAATTGTGGAATTAGGTATGGCTGAACCATTGTGACGTCATCATGAATAAACAGCATCCATTGAATATTTCCTATAATAGTAAGCATCCAAATAAGAACGTCATTATACCTCAACTTTATGTGCACATAATAGAGTCCATCTACCTACTCATAAGCAGGGCGAGATGGAAATTGGCTGGAGTGGTAGCGATAACATTTTGGTTGACCCACATGAAAATCAATATATTGGACTAATGGATAAAAAGCGAGCGGAAAACTTGGGGGAAAGATGCTGATATGCGATGGGTATAATGATATACAAAGGCCAAGGTATCTAGTATGTCTATATTGCCATGCAGTCATAGGCGGCATGACTTCAATGAAGAGATTAGCCTGGATCTAAGCAGTCTCGACCGGCTTCATATCGATTGAGAAGTAGAAGAGGAAGCATACGAGTATTAACTACCAGCACCCCCACCCCCCCCAAAAAAAAATGGTGGAAGAAGTATATTTGTCACTAAGATAATCTGATTCGCTTTTCTCTTCGAACTTCATTTTTAAGACTCTTCTTGTGCTTGATATGTCTTGGTGTTATGTGCATTTGAAAGGATTGAAACACTACCATGACAAAGACTGCGACAAAGACGATAATCGAAGATACTGATAATGATGAATCAAGAGACAATTAAACATACTACGAATAAAACTGAACATATGATGAAAATGGTTTAGTGCAAATAATACTCCCTACAAAATAAAAAGTATCAATCCGAGTCAACATGTTCGCTCCACTGATCTCCACCAGCCTTTCTGTAGAGATCAGTGGGTCGCACATACATTAACAATGTCAAGTTTGTTACGGACCATCATCATTTTGGGGTCATCACACTGCTGTTTCCCAGTGTCTAGAACACGTAAGTGCCAGGTCCCTCTCAGTGCAGGCAGGGGCGGATCCAGGATTTTGTAAAAGAGGGGGCACAGAGCCGGAAAACTACACAATTAAGGGGCAATTCGTTTTCATTGTGTAATTAATATGCCAGTTGGGTTTCAAAAGAGGGGGCACGGGCAGGTTTTCCCCCTATGTAGATCCGCCACTCAGTGCAGGTATCAAGCAGCATGTCACAGATCAGCAGATGGTCCATGGTCTGGAGGCTCTGCCCATATACCATACCCCACAGCCTGTTAGTCGTCTATTAGGACTGCGCTAGGTGATCCACGGTAGTTCAAAACCTGCAGGGTGCTACTGAGATGGGTCAGTAGCCATTATATGTACCCTCTGTAAGTTTCTCCAGCCTCTCTTCCCAAAGTGTCAGGGCCCCGTTTCATAAAACTTGTTATCAGTAGACCTATAGCAACTGCCCCATTTCTATGGCAAATTTGGCCTCAGCCAATCAGATGCTAGGATTTCAGTAGCTCATAACCGCTATTGTAACTTGTTATTGATAACAAGTTTTATGAAACGGGGCCCTGGTGTCTGGATGTTGTCCAGCCAACAGCAAACAGCGGTAAACCTGGGTCCCGTTTCATAAAACTTGTTTATCAGTAACAACTGCCACTATGACAAATTTGCTCTCAGCCGATCAGATGCGAGGAGTTCAGTAGCTTATAACAACTATCGTAACTTGTTATTGCCTACAAGTTTTTATGAAACGGGGCCCTGCACATCATTAATAATGTTTAAACAAAAAACATAAGTTTGGGTGTCGTGAAATTGTTGGGACTTCCTCAGCTTCTACTGCCATGGAAATGTCGACTCATTCATAAAAAATATCGATTTCATGTTATAGTTATTGTTTTCAGCCATATGAAGCTCATGATATATATATATGATCTAAATTGTTTACACCATTTAACTACTTTTTTCTCCTTTCCAACAGGCAATGCCCATAACTCCATCCCCGGTTTAGGGCGACGCAAATCTATTTTTCAAAATGACAGGAGATTTTGGAATTTAGGCTCGCATCACTGAAAACCCGAAGCTACTTCAAAGAGGTTAATGCGACAAGATGGATACTTAGCACGCATTAGCAAGTCATTTATACCGATAATTACACCGTGACTAATCAGTGGTAGATATGAACATAGAACATCATTCATGACAAAGATGTTAACGCTGTCCCTGAGTTAAAGCTAGTCTGAAATTTTAGCGATAAACTTGTATTTCCAGGAGAAAAACATAACCCGGCTCGAACCAATTCTGAAATGATTATCACGCAGTAGACGGGTTGTTTGAACCCTTAAGAGGCTAATAAGTCAATTTGTTTTTCTTTCTCCGCTCATTAATCAGTAGTGAGACATTTTCTACCAAATTTGCTTGGCATAAGTATCGTCTACTTATAGTCTTCGATGTAAGTTTCGTTTGCTTCCGTGAGAATTGATTTTCGTCATTACCACGGAGAACATGAATCCATTGAACAATGTGGAAGAAATCTGATTTTTTTTAATGCAAACGATGCCTGCAAATTACATCGCGAAACTTGCTTCTGATATCGCTTGCTATCTTCGATATCTCTTGTGAGTATGATATTCAAATACAAAACCAGCATCACTCTATAGCGTTTAGATGTCTACAATTCTATTTCGTATATTAGGAAGTTTGTTGAAAATATGAATCCGACTGGACTTCCATTTCGTCTAACCCCGTCGTCAAATTGGTAAGAGTATGGTTTCGACTGGGTTTCAGGTTAGGTTTAGGTTATGGTTATAGCTAGGTTAGAGAGAGGTTTGGTCGAGGCAGTGGCGTACCTAGGGAAAAAATTGACCCCCCCCCCCCCCACCCCCTTCATTTTCATTATAAGACTCAAATTCTTCTTCGTTTCCCCTTCTCTTTCTTGCGTTTTTGCGCCCTCTTAAGTGCCGCCCGGATACGTGCCCCCTCTGCCCCCCCCCCCCACCTCCGTAGATCTAGGGAGCTTTTCATCAAGTGTTTTGTCAGTGATTTTTACCGAAAAATTTGCTCTCAGCCAATCAGATGCAAGGATTTTAGTAGCTTATAACAGTCAGACATAATTTGTCGGTAAAAATCACTGACAAAACGCTTGATGAAACGCTCCCCTATATGCTAATGGGTCCAGGATTGTAGCCATGTTGTAAGTAATTGACCATTTGTCTATTATAGAGGTGGTATTCTGTAAACTGTTTTATCTCTAATATATTTGTATCTTCACCATTATAACAAATTGGTATTCTGAAAATTGTTGTAAATTTGTTAATTTACTCTGCGCATGATCCCAATTTACATATGCGCGCTGAAGATAATATCATGAGATAATTAGTATTCTGAAAATTATTTTATCTTTTGTTGTATCTTATCTTCCATGGTAATTACAACCAAACTTACAACAACTTCTAGCTGTTGCATCTCATGATCTCGGCCATTTTTCTAGCGCAGAATCAGACAGTACATGCTCCCATAGCAAGATGGAGACTGTGTGATTCAAGATCTCATAGAGGAGACATTTTGAAGAATGTTTTAAATGGTTTGATCTACCTACATAAAATCCATCTTCATTCGTAAAGTGTCAGAAAATGGGCATGTCAAAGATAATGTAAAGGTGATCCTGAGAGAGATAATATCCCGCTAAAACTGTTTTCAGAATGCCAACTTACTGCAATATTAGCGCTGTATTATTTCCGGATGATGCAACAAAAGTTACAACAAAAGTTACAACAATTTTCAGAATACCACCCCATGCCAATATCGTATTTTTCTCCAACGTAAACGCGTTCAAAGCGTACCGTCCAAATGTGATAATAAAATGTAAAACACCTATATTCATAGTCTACCAGTGTCATTTCAAATTTCCCTTGCGATATCACGACTTTCCGCCTCGTTTAGCTACAACTCCATTTGGGCAAACTCTATTTTTAGTCATTAAATCATAGTCATATTTAGCGCTGGGGGAGGTAAATGATTTATGTATAGTACTTGGGGAAATATCAAATATCAAATGCTTCGAACTTAATTTTTCGGGCTGATTTTGCCTACACCAGTGAATGGATATACAGCCCTTAAGCCATTTTGGTGCATGGGTATAACCTATTTCCACTTCTCTGAAATGGACGGGGTGTGTGTGGGGGGGGGGGGGGGGGATTTAATATCGACATCATCCGCAACTTTACTCCAGAGAAGTAACTTAATTTTGAGAAACGAAACGAATAAGGATATCCGGCATAGATTATATGAATTGATATTTCATTTGATCGCATGCAGCAAAACCAGTATACGTGTCAACACGCTGCAGTTATAATTCGGAAAATGTGCTGAATAAGTTCCACAGTGTATTCTCGCCTTACACCAGCATGACGATTTGGCTTGTATACGTTCTTTGGACTTCTCGGTAAACGGCAGGCCGGAAACACGATTGGGATAAATTGTTTCAAATTATGAAAATTCCGGCCTCGCATTTCATATAAATTCTTGAACAAAGACGGGAGGAAAGACAAGAGCCAATGTAGCTTTTCTCCTTTTTCCCCCTCTCTTTTCTAAATCAATATTTTCATATATCTCCAAAAACTGCATTGTTTTATTGCATATTTCATTTCCTGTATGATAGCATCGTCGGGAGTTGGGTAACTACGTCATCCCTCGACTGTGAAAATCAGTTTTCTCGAAAATTTAAAAACATTGATTTGATTACTTCCGCATCAAAGGCCGCTATAATGATGATGAAAAACACGAGCTCTCAAGATGTAGCTTCGATGAGAAATGTTGTTTTCTTAAGACTAGTAAACACAAAAAGTGTACTGGTCTATATACCTTCATAATTATAACACATATTTTATTGAGAATATTTAGAGTATCACACTGTTTCATACGGAAAGCAACTAGACTCCTCTCCACTTGCAAGCACGCTAAAGTTTCAGGGCCCTGTTTCATAAGTAACAATAATTGAAATCCTTGCATTTGATAGGCTGTGAGAAAATTTGTCATATATATATGGGCCAGTTGTTATTAATAACAAGTGTTATGAAGCAGGACCCATATCGCCAAAAGTGGGCGAGTGGGAGGGTCCTTTCAAATTTCAGAGTATTGGGGAAAAATATACATTGGGGAAAAAATATAGGTTGCATCTTGAAACGTCAGATTATAAATAGTAATCCCTTTCATACCCCCGAAAGAATATTTTCAGAAAATACGCTTATATATATATATATATATATATATACATGTAGATATTGAAATATTTAATTGATAAAAGCAGAGAACCTTAAAATATAACAACCTCGATTTTATCTCCATTAGAAAGGTCAATGTACTTTCATTGGCTTATCGTGAACAATTAAACGGTTGCTCTGATTCATTTCCATATTTACGATGCTATGCCGTTTGTCCTTAAAGGACAAGTAACCCCACGTGATATTCTAGATGCACCTATTGTCTGCTACGTCTTTCCATGGAGGCTGCCATTTTGTGCATGACACGGATCATTAGGTACCATATGCATTGATAATAGCCTACCTTTACAACAGATACGTCGCTTTGTTCTGATTGTATTACGATTGTTATTGGCCATGGGCCTAGATAATTGACGACCCATGAGTTCTAATAGCCATCCTGTAAAGCAGATTCCTCGCTTTGTTTTGGTATTGTTACGATTGTCTCCGTCCTTGACGTCAATTCTCCGTCCTTGACGTATATTTTTTATGAAGTATATTTTTTATGAACAAATTAAGACCTTTTAAAAAATATATAAAACTAAACTTACATTTCAGAATATGTGACTTTATCTAATATATATTTGTCCTCTAAAAATCAATTACAAGTTAACGATGAAGGAAATTTTACTTGGGATGAAAAATATGTTCGTGTACACATAAAGTAATGGCAGCCCCCTTATTATTGCTAGCAGACGATAACTTGGCTGGAAAATAGTGATTTATATCTATATCCTGTGTTTTTACATGAAATTGCATGTATCAAATAAGAGGCATATACTACACCATTCAAAATAAGCTAATTCATACGCTGAGGTTAATTTCCCTTTAAAAAGGATTATCTTTGATTTAATTTTCAGAGCCTTCTCTAAAAGGGTTGATATATTCTGACCAATATCATTGGCATTTGTAGTTCTGACTAAATTCGTGAAATTAACCCGGTTATGTTTACTAAGAATTTAGTCGTTCATGGTTCTTCGACCCAAATCGTGCCCTATAAGCACTTTTTAAATGATTATTTAACAATTGCTTTTTTTTTTTGTTAAGTAAAAGGTTAGTTTTAAAAAAAATATTATATCGTCACCCCTTTGTCATCGTTGCCACCGCCTTGGTAGGAACACTTCCATAGAAATGGTGGAGAGGGGAATCTTTTTAAAAACTATTAAAAATCCTATTGTTCTTTGGAGTCTATAACTCACAAGCATTGCTTTCTCCTTATACAGGCTCCTCCATATTTCACTTCTTTTTTTAAAAGCCTGCATAGTCTTCTCAATTAATACTGCATGTAAACATATAGATATGATGAACTCACCTTCTTTTATTTTCTCTGACAATAAATTTCATTTTCGTTTGTACCATTTATATTGTTTGCATACCATTTATATTGTTTAAACTATTTATATTGCGAAAACATTGTAAAATGTGAAATATCAAACAAGAACTAGAAACTGAAATTGTGAGTCATGTGGAAGCCGATGACTGGGTTGAAACGGTCAGAGATTAACTAATCAGTCTAATAAATTTATATTAACGGATGCACGGTATAAATCCTGAATTAGTGTACTTGCTTTTACTGTGTTACATTTTTGTCAGATGGATGTAAACTAGATTACAATTAGAAAAGTTCATCAGGACGCCAATGGTATATGTGTCAAGCAAAAAGAAAAGTCATGGTTCACTTTCATCCGATGTTTAATTCCTCGTTCAATGAACCCGCCCAGCTTTGCTGCAATAAATGATTTCAATCAACTATCCAGAAATGTCCTCGATTCTACTATATACAGCGTGTTCAATTTCTTTAGAGGTTCCCTTTAATTTCTACGTTTTTAAACTTCTCTTTCATCTACCATATTTACAATTATCTTTAAACAATATAAGACGTACTTCTTTAGGGACGGAGACCTACACTTTTATTCTGATCGGAAATGAATTACAAAAAAATGACATTCAATATCTTTCAAAGAACCTTCAAGTCCATAACTTTCATTACGTAAAACGAAAACTAACTCTTTTTCCATTACATCTCAATATCGTCTGTTTTTAGACCCACTCACAGGACTGCATAGATCACAAGACTCACAGTCGCCGATCTACATCTAGCAAATAAAAAACGCCAGTTCATCCTTTTTGCATCGTGTCACATGACTGTGCTCACATCCTACACATTTGCTATCCTCATATTCTATTTTTCTCACCGAACCCTCGTTTTCCTGATCTAAAAACCTATATCTGTAAATCCACTCAAATCTCGGTTTCAATAGAAAATAATGTCTACGATTTTCCATTACCTCGACTCATTTTGATGCATAGAGCATTTGAATATTCGCTTTTCATTACCACCCAATGTACCCGCGTTATATACCTTATAAAACAAGGATCATGGTCACATATAGTTTGAAATAATATGGAACTGGGAACGGGTAATTGTAAGAGAAAATGAATTCAATCTCTGTATATTTACTTTGTCACAGCGACCATTATACATACACTGAATGAGCTTTACCGGTAATTAATAACAGATTTAGATATAACACACTTTAAAAAAATCAACCAATAATTGTTACATAAATGAGACATGAAACGAGCAGATTTTTTGCAATCTGTTTGGCTAATGCAACGAATAATGTGTTTTGCAATTAGCAGTTGCTCATCTTGTATTAATCTTATAATTGAAATCAGTAATTAAGTGCTTTGACAAGGATTTAAATAATGAATTGGGAGGCATTGAGAAGCAAACAAGCAGTCGCCCAGTTACAGAGGGGGCGCTGACTGTCATGGGGGAGGGGGCGTTGGCTGCCATGGGGGAGGGGGCGTTGGCTGCCATGGGGGAGGGGGCGTTGGCTGCCATGGGGGAAGGGACATTGGTTGCCATGGGGAGGAGTAACGGGACTAGGTGGACGGATTGTGAGGGAGCAAAGGGGTATATGGCGGGTAGAGTGTGGAATGGGGGCACAATCATCTTCTCTTCTTGTTCCCATGTCCCATTCTTTATTTGTAATTATTTACACATTATCCAGTAGTACGAAATGATGAAGATAAGTGTACTTGCGAAGAATTTTCGCCTAAACCCTGTCCATGACTGTTCGTTTGGGTTAGTGTTTTTTTTTTTTCATTTTTGTATACTGAATAAAAGATAACCCCTCCCCCCAAAAAAATAAATAAATAGATAAATAGATAAATAAATGAATGAATAAACAAATAACCAACCTTATAATGGATGTCACGACATATAAATTAAAATTGAACGAAGATACGATCTGACTGCAACAATAAATTTTTTTGTAAAACTTAAACTAGCTATTCAAGTTCTTTTTGAAAGATAAGAAATGTCTAACAGTCAACGCAGCGGTGTCCCTAGAATATCCTGAAAGGGGTGTCAAATCTATATTCCCCGAAAACTTGTCAGCAATATCAGACATTGGATCCACAGATGTACATATTTTCGGACAAGTTTAAATATTGAGGACAATTTTTTTTTGTGGATTTGAGGACATCCAGTTTTAAAGGGGGATGTCACTTTACCCTAGGCAATGGAACATCTAACAGCCGAAAGGGTATCATCGCCAGACTTCGATCTAAAAAGGGGCCAACCGGCTGTGAATCACGGTAACCGATTAGATATTTCTTTTCCTGTACTATTGATTATTCTTATCTTTAGTCATGGAGATTTCCATATTTAAGCCGTTTATATAGAAACAAAATTGATAATTCTACGTGTCAAATTTATTTTGCGCTGTGTGATATGAGATGTAGGCATATATAGATGTAATGAATTACTAATGACCCTATATAAATGCAAAGAGGTCTTGTATAAGTCCACAACAAAATCACCAGTGAGCCTTTTTGACAGTATTCTAATAAAACGATTACCCCCTATCACTCTCACCCCCTTAGGAGGAAGAATTCCCTTTGGATGTTTTCTTGCGTGGCATTGCATATGCACTATACCGTATATAGATGTTAGGTTATTATACCATTATGAATATCTTTGTGCGGGATTTTACAAGAAGCGACGGTCATAAAATGGTGAACAGTTTACGCTTTTGCAAATCGTCTGAAGGAACGAACATTTCCCGTGATCTTGAGAACTATGAACAACAATAAGGTGATGATAAAATCGCCCTTGAAATTTTTTGCTTGACCACCGTCACGATCGTGCAACGCATCAATTCTGCTTTATTGCTTTTTAAACAAATTCTCACGACCACAGGCTATCAAAAAAATAGTTTGACTTCATCAAGGGGGGGGGGGGGGCAGGTTCAACCCCGCTTCATTGTGATTGGGTTTCATGAAAATAGATAAATAAGACAATACTGGGAGTAGACACCTGACCTAGTTTAGAGTACAATATAGAAACATACTTAGCATTGATCTTTAGGAGTCAGTTTTACGGATATAGCCAGAATACGATGGAAGAAGCTTCACGGAAATTATATTAGAACGGGGTTCTACTTATGTAAAGGTTTGACTTTTTGTTATCTGGGATTTGGGATTGTCCCCATAAATATTCGTGACATTTGGTTTTATTCAGCGCTAGCTTATTATAACTTGTAAGATGCCATGCTGACAATGTTATTACAAAAATGCAATCTCTATCATGTCGTGTCTATGACCGTCTGACAAAAGAAAAACAGGAAGAATAATCATAGATTTGAAATGGATAATTTCCACTGACAAGATCAGAGTAGGATAATCAGAATGATTGATTCTGGGGAGCAGGAGGGCAGTTACCCCGCCCCCCTCCCGTCAATAATATTGGAATTAGCCGTGGTTGTTTATATGTGGGGGCTATGCTTGAGAATAGTGAACTCCTCATCCCCCCCCCCCCCTCTCTCTCTCTCTCTCTCATTCTACTTAACCCTGTCTTTCTATCAACACCCTTATATAGTGAAAAGTATCCGATGTAAATTTTAATGGAGGAAAACTTTCATAAAATAATACTTTAGTCAGGGTTTGAATATTATTGTAGTAATCAATTATGATTATTTAGGTCTAGGAACGCAATTTCAAATACCCATCGGCAGACCAGATCCTCGTCAGAGATTCGAAAGAGAAACATTTAAGCGTCATACATTGAAAGAGGGACAGATCCATGATTTTTATAAGGGGAGGGCGAAATCCTAATTTTCTTAAGGGCATATAAGCAAAGCTTTTCTCATTTCCTATAACTGATTTCCTCAAAGGGGTGGTCCTTTGGCCCACCCTGAATTCACCAGTGCTCAAAATAATTTAGAATAATAATTAATACTATGACGGGGATGATAATATTGAAGACAACCGCGTTCCAGTGCAAAAAAATCTGTTTCAGTGTTCACGCAAGTGAACTAAACCACTAATGCCCTCTAGAAGCAATAAAAAACAAATTCTATTAAATAATTTCATGACTCTGAAAATTTGCTTTGTAGCAATTTGTTCATGGCTATTCAGTTTGTGTATTCTTTTAGGGTACGTGCATGAATAATAGTATTCCTGTCCTAACAATAATGATTGTGAGAATATCGGCGACATGTGGGCGGCTTCCTCAATATAATCTTGATTTGGAGATGAGCAGAGATATAAGCAGTGAGGGGATGATTATGAGAAAGAGAGACAGAGTGAGAGAAAGAAAGAAAGAGAGAGAAAGAGAGAGAGAGGGGGGAGACGAAAAATGAGAGGAAGAGAGTGGAGGTAAGCATGGTAAGGAACAGAGAGAGAGAGAGAGAGAGAGAGAGGGGACAGAAAGAGATGCGTGGAGTGAGAAAGGGGAAAGAAATGAGAGTAGATAGATAAATGGTTGAGAAAAGGGAATAAAGAGAGAGAGAGAAAGAAGGAGGGAGAAAAGAGAGAGGGAGAGAGAGAGAGAGAGAGAGAGAGAGAAAGGGAGAGAAAGGGGTAAGGATTAGAAAGAGGGCTCTGGAGCTTTTTTTCATAATGGAATTTTCCTTTTTCAACTGAACAATTCAGTGATTTGCCTATGATGAATAAATAAGGTGAAATTGTTCTGACTATAGGTGTTATTAGTGTAGCAGTTCTATAAAGGATGTGTCTTTACAGTGCCATTGTCTTTTCAGATATATAAATGTATTATGTTAGTTCCTCTTACAAATGCATCTAGAATTCTTTTTGTTTGGGGGTAGAAATGTTGATCAATCTTCTCCTCAAAGTTCAAGGTTTCAAGGTTTGTTTATTTTCTGCAAATTTCTTTTTGAAAGGGTAATAATGCTGTAAGCGCTTTGGTCGGTTGCATTGTAACTGGTAAGGCGCTTTATAAGAAACAGCTATTATTATTGTTACAAACATGTACACAATTAATAACAAATAAATTTACATTAAGAAAATGTTTACATACAAGGAAAGGGGGGGGGGGGGTATAATTATACATAATAAACAGTTGTAATATTATAATAAGCTAGGTGCATTTTACTTGAACCAAGACTCACATTATGATTCCCGTACTGTTTTTTTTTCCTTCTTTTTTTTTCTTTCGTACAAGAGGAGAGCATATCCCAAAAGCAACACTAAATGCCATAAATACATAAAATTCAGAAAATTGAAGGAAATTGCACTGGTCATCACTGATCCTATATACAGGTCAGTTCTGGAAAATCGGAGGCTTTATTTAAAAATTTGATTTTCCTCTTATTCGTTATGTTGTCCTTATATGAAGGCACGATGAATCATTGAACAAGACATCGGTTTCCTTCTAGGTCTATAACCGGCATTTAATCGGATGCACCGCAGGGTATTTCATCGGAAAGAACAAGAAACTGATCAGTTTCTGAAAATCGCACACTCCATTGGGAAACAGTGGCATATGCAGAAAGGTTAATAACGGGGGGGTGGGGGAAGAGAATGTATGTGGGCCAGAACAACTCAGTAGACCGACAGCCCAAAAGACCGACAGCACGAGACCGAAGGCAATGTCGGCATGGTGACGCCCTAGGAAAGCTGTGAGAAGGCCAATGTGGGCCTGTGGGCCGTCGGTCTCGTGCGCTGTAGGTACCTGGGCATCCCCATGTGATTATTTTTTGATGTATTTTTCTACTTATTTATTTTATTATTCTTAATTTTTGTTTCTATTTATTTATTTATTTATTTTTATTTTATTTTTTTATTCATTTTTATTTTATTTTATTTATTTATTTATTTAAAATTTTTAATTAATTAATTAATTAATTAATTTGTTTTTTTTGTTTTTTGTTTGTTTTTGAGGGGGGGGTTGTTGCATGAAATATTGAACTTTTTTTTTTAGTTCTTCTTATAGTGAGTGCCCGCCAGCTGTATCCCATTCCGGATACGCCAATCTGAAACAGGCCGATAAAATATAAATTTTTCTCCTCTTCTTCTTTATCTTCTCCTCCTCTCCGTTCACAAGAATACCCAACATTTTTTCTGCCTGTATTGATCTTATTTATGTAGAATTTCCATAGAATTTGTTGACCTTTACTGTAAATGAAATTGTCTTTTAACAGTAAATGCTTCTTAAGTTGAGAATCTTTCTATTTATTTTAGGCAGTTGCGTTACTAGATATTGATAAGGGGGGGGGGGGGTAAACAGGTTGCCGAAAGTACCACCAAGTGCCTTATTTACGCCTTTGCTGTGAGGGGGTCTGGGCTGGAGTGAAAAATTTAAAATTTCATTAATTTTTCTATAACCTTTCAAGAGTCTATTTTCCTCGCCTGAAAACTGGGAGGGGCTTATTAAAGCAGCCCCCCCCCCCCGATGCTGGATAGCTTCATACAGCACATACATGTACCTCCATATTTCGCAATATGAAATCGTATAGTTTTTATTCTAAATTCATACGATTTTCTCTTCCAAAGGTCAATATGATATTCTCATCATTTATAAGGTCAGGCTTAATCTACCAGAGAAAGGTCACCATACAGAAGACTTTGAATCGAGAAATGTCTGCAAGAGTTAGTAAGAGAAGGGAATGGACTTTGGAAACCATTGAGCATGACAAGTAAGGAAGATGATCAGACAACATAACATTGAATGTGACTATGATTTCTGTAACATGTACTGGTCTTCTTTCAAGTATTCGATTATAAGTATGACGTCGAACACTATAAATGCTTTTCGGCATTCAATGTAATGATCTACACGTTAAAGATGCAGTTAAGTTCTGGTCAAACGATTTCATTCAGAAACTGTCTGGAGGCAATTGGGAAATACTGATTATGTTTTACATACTGTGAGGTTTTGAAATCACATCGACGCAATCTTGTTGGAAGTTAAATGCACTCTCCACAGAAATTGGCATATGGGCCCACACACATGAGGCATGAATTTTTGGTCCAAACACATCAGCTATTTCTTATCATACATGTATTTGGAATATGAGGGCATTTAAGAACAGTCCTTTTCAGGGGTCATTTCATTTGTGATATTCTTTCGAACTGACATAAAAAGAACGAGAAAGCTAGTATTTTTTTTTACCATTACAGAACTCAACCTTCTCTTTAGCGCACGCCTTTTTAAAAAATCACTATGGCCCGAATATAATTCACAAAGGAGGTTTAATCCATGGGTGGGGGTAACGTTTAAACCTCCGTAAGCGTACTAAACTAAGCGTGCGCACGTACGCTTAAAACCCCCAGGAGGGGGTTTAAACCATGGTTTAAACCAAACTTCCTTTGTGAATTCGGGCCTTTAGGTTGCATATTAAACTCCACTGAACACCTGACGACTCGCCTGCGACCAGATTTTTAAGGAATTGCAAAAGTATTTTAGAATGTATATTATTTCTGACTGAGGTCACAATTGGTCATATAAAATTGTGGGCTGTCGGTGGGAGGAAAGGCTGGATCGGCAGCGTATTACAGTGACGTAATTGCACGACTGCCCACCGACGATTACGGCGCGCCTTTTCTCTGACTGTCGGGATAGAAATTTCCTTATTGTTATTCATCTGACACGTAGGGACCCCAATCGGGAAGAAATGCCATTTTCTTCCCCATGATTTTCCCATGATTTCCCATGATTGCAATTTCTTTTCAAATCTAGTTTTAATCCTGTCGTGAGCTTTGTGCGGTGGCATTACAACAAGCTAAAGTCGCCACGAAAATGTCCTAAGGACTATTTTTCTTGGAGGCGTTCTTTCAAAAATGTAGCTTAATGGATTGCGAAAATATGAGAGAAAAGAAAAATTGATGATAGTTACCAAAATTACACTGTATTTTATGTGAACAGCGGAAACAGTACTTTAGAATGTCTTTTATTGTCATAATCACTTAGCAGTAATTTTTGCACTATACATGTATATCAAACAAAATTGGATTGAAAATCCCCCGACTCTTTCCTTTCTATGTGTTTTTTTCTCCCTTTCTCTCTTCCTTCCATGCATTGCTAACCCCTCTCTCTTTCTGTAGTTCTCTATTTATTTTACCATCTCCCTTTCTCTCTCTAAATTCTTTCAATTTCTCTCTCTCTCTCTCTCTCTCTCTCTCTCTCTCTCTTCATCCTTCTGATGGACATTACCAAAATGCATCACGTTTTGCCCACGCTACGTGGTGGTTAACCAAGGAGCATTCCCGATTAAAAGATGACATCGTACAGATAACATCAAATCAATCACGTGGCACGAATGAAACTCTCTCAACATTTATTGACAGGCTACAACATGCTTCGGGTGGTGTAAGGGGCACGATTGTGTTGTCTCAGTCGTTAACTGTGTCCATACGAGGTTTTAATGCTGATTCAATTATACAAACGAATCATGAAGGGAAATTCATATGGATGTGGATATGGATCCTGATACATGAACTGAATTGAATTGAATTTTATTAAACATCATTGATTTACAGCAATATTCTGTTCACAAATATAATAACAAAGTATTATCATGCATGTATTTAATTTAAAAAAAAAATTGATACAAATATTTAGAGTGTATAACATAAATATAAAATATGTCAAATGGAAGGTAAGTACAAAAATATTACAATGGAAAATATTCTGTTCATAAAGATATTATACCAGAATATTTTCATATGTATAACAAAAATAATGTATACATGAACCGAATTGATTTGAATTTTATTGAACATCATTGATTTACAGCAATATTCTGTTCACAAACATAATAACAAAGTATTATCATGCATGTATTTAATTTTAAAAAAGAATTGATACAAATATTTAGAGTGTATAACATAAATATAAGATATGTGAAATGGAAGGTAAGTACAAAAATATTCCAATGGAAAATATTCTGTTCATAAACATATTATACCAGAGTATTTTCACATGTATAATAAGAATAAAGTATAACATGATTATGTCAAATGGAAAGTTATTACAAAAATAATACAAAAGAAAATATGAACAGTGAAATCATAATAACTTATTAATGAAATACAAGGCCATTGATTTAATAGTTTTCCTTTGTCTATCTAGATGGGATCTTTATACATGTTTCAGGAAGATATATAATATGTCTGGACTGCATTATTTTCCTCTTTTCTAGCAAATGACGCCTTGTGTGCGCCGGACATATAAGGCCTGCCTCATACCACAGTCACACCAATAAGACCGACGCAAGACCGACAGCAGACCGAACAAAAAATCCCATTGCCACCGATGGCCAAGAATCGGTCGGTTTTGGAGTCTGTGTAGGGTCGGTTTGGCGGTGTGCAGTCTAACCGCAAGTCGTGTGCAAATGCGCAAAAATCGCGCATTTTATTTCCAGTGCCCGAAATGGACTCTCTCCCTGCACCCAGTCGGCTGTATCGCATGGTCATCTTTAAAGTTATGATCCTCAATAAATATTAATGCTGTGCTCATTAGACTTTCTGCAAAAAATGAATGAATAGTTTACCAACACAGAGATATTTTGTTTAAGTCAGAATTTTAGAAATAAGTTGTTTAAAATAACTGATGAAATAGTCATACAAAACCCTTTTTCACAAGATTTCAAGTTGTTAAAAGACATATAAAAAGTATATGAGCCGCCATCAAGACACATATGTATGGAAGCGCTGGAATCTCATCTTTTTCATCGTTACATTCAAAACATCCATAAATTTATGTCAGAGTCAGGATCCAGCAATATTCAGCCGCAGATTATCCGTTGTCAAGACCATGATCAAGACCAAAGAATCTTAGCCCTGTGACTGGCAAGCGAGGTAACCTGTTGTTCCATCCTTGCGCAAACATGCTCATAGCTGTTGCCTGGCTGTGAGAAAACATCTTGCGTGGTGGTAACCAATCGGAATGCTGGAATTGACTTTTTTAAAGACAAAGTTTGTACATTGGTTACATATTGCTGGATCCTGACCCTGTCATGAAGTGCACATTAATGTTATTTCAATCTTTGGAAAGTACAGAAAATGCCCTTTACGCTCATGTCAAATTTGCCCTGGCTCACAACAAAACTGTGGTAGTTTTGGCCAGATTTATATTTCATTTAATTTCCATTTTTTGTCATAAAAGAAACACCATTTTTTACCAATTTTGTCTTTATTTTGAACACAATAAAAGCATGTCACAAATCTCTGATCCCTCTTCTTTTATTTGATGTATAACTCATGATTATTGGTGAATGATAAGTAATCTATTCAATAGTTTGCAAATGAGATGTTCCCGGCTGTTCTTGCTCATTATGTATTCATAAACAGGCAGAACTGGAAATAAAATAGCGCGCTTTTAGGGGACCTGCGGATTGGCTGTGTGACTGTGGTATCACACGGGGCGTCATTTCAATCGCCTCTATACATGCGCCAATCGATCCTGAGGACGCAATAAACCCATACGCCAGTTATTAAAGAGTATTGTTTTCAATCTTCATTTTGTGATAACATTTTAAGCGATATCACTCTTTCATGACGGGCAAATTTACCGTACCAGTCACTGATGTTTTCCTAACGTCAGAAAATAATGAATCCTTTACGTTTTTACGATCTAAGGAAAGCAAACTTATTATAAAAAGGGGGAATTTCTTTTTGGCAAAATAAAAATCAACTCCTTTCTTTTTAAAGTAATTTGTGATCAAATAAGCGTCTCCTAGTGCAAAATCAATAATCTTTACGTATACAAACAAATAACTGAGTATTTCAAGTAATGCAATATAAAAAGACATATATTGGAGATGGCCATTCTTTTTTTTTCCTTAGCAAATTCATTTCTTTGACCGAAGTCCCCTCGCTTTGTTCAAAATTGAAATTACGTGATAGCTCACCAGGATGTGGATGCACACAATAATTGTCTCGAGTGGCCTGTCTAGAACACAGGATATAATAAATCAATGTATTTAGGTTAACTTTAAGAATCTTCTCATTCATCAGGCGTTCTTGGGTTCAATGGACATTGTCTGAAGCGACAAAACGTTTTCAAACGGTTGATTTGGAAAGGGGTAAAGTGCGGCTCCAAGGGAATCCAACCTTCCAAAAGTTTAACAGGCGAAAAAAAAATGATAAGGTATTAAAGGAGTTGTCCAATTCTCAAAGAAAAAAAAAAATCTGACAGAGGAAATAAAAAATAAAATTAAAAGGGTCCTCAGAAAGATTTTGGCCAGTCGGGGTAATAAAATTGTTTATTCGGTCTGGGTTGGTCTGGTGTCGGTCTGGTGTTGGTCTGTGGTGTTGGTCTTGTGTTGGTCTGGTGTCGGTCTTGTGTTGGTCTGGTGTTGGTCTGGTGTTGGTCTGGTGTTGGTCTGTGGTGTTGGTCTGGTGTTGGTCTGGTGTTGGTCTGGTGTTGGTTTGGTGTTGGTCTGTGGTGTTGGTCTGGTGTCGGTCTGGTGTTGGTCTGCTGTTGGTCTGTGGTGTTGGTCTGGTGTTGGTCTGGAGTCAGTCTGGTGTCGGTCTGGTGTTGGTCTGGTGTTGGTCTGGTGTTGGTCTGTGGTGTTGGTCTGCTGTTGGTCTGTGGTGTTGGTCTGGTGTTGGTCTGGAGTCAGTCTGGTGTTGGTCTGGTGTTGGTCTGGTGTTGGTCTGGTGTTGGTCTGTGGTGTTGGTCTGGTGTTGGTCTGGTGTCAGTCTGGTGTTGGTCTGGTGTTGGTCTGGTGTTGGTCTGGTGTTGGTCTGGTGTTGGTCTGGTGTTGGTCTGGTGTTGGTCTGGTGTCAGTCTGGTGTTGGCTTGTGTTGGTCTGGTGTCGGTCTGGTGTTGGTCTGGTGTTGGTCTGGTGTTGGTCTGGTGTTGGTCTGGTGTTGGTCTGTGGTGTTGGTCTGGTGTTGGTCTGGTGTTAATCTGTGGTGTTGGTCTGGTGTTGGTCTGGGCAGTGTGACTGGGGTATCGCGTTGTCTTAGTTCACGAAGCCTTTTCGGAGTTCAGTAATTACTCTGCGAACAAAGGGCCTTCTGAGGACATTATACAGATGAGTATATTCTGAGGGATAAGGGTCGCTCGTAAGGTTTAATATTTACCGTTGCCTGTTCCTAATTTATATGATCATTCAACTCCTGCTTTCGTATAATGATGCATCGGCGTTCTTTTCTAAAGTAAGAGAGATCATGAATGGAAATTATTTAAATATTTGATGTAGGTGCTGCATCATCCCTTCAGTTGTAGCCTAACAGTCTGAAAATGATATTGTTTCAAATCCTTATTTGATTCTAGAAAGTTTTCCCTTAGATTAGATGAACAACCCTTCCAATGTATAGTATTCATGACCATGGTGATCTAGCACTGTGGATGAACATTCTAAAGACGAGATGGTAAGAACTGAAATGTCACAAAGAACTAGTCAAATTGATTTAGAAATAGGATAAAGACGGGATTCACTGGACGCAAATTCAATTTCATAGAAAAGCCAACAAACTCGTGCTCTCTCTTTGTGAATGTTACGCATTTTTTCACTTTAGAAGCTGTGTCAGACGAGTATTACCAAGATAATCATTATCTCTAGTAAGAATGCAGTATATTATATCTAAATAAAACCAAGACGTAACAAGTGTGTCATGTTTGATTCAAGGGTAAAAGGAGACAAATCATAATAAAGACACACCAGAACAATCCCAGAGCTATGGAAATATCAGCACAATATCCAAGGACCAAGTTGTCATAAGATAACATGAAGAGCACAATATAGGAATCGAAAGTGACATTTCTTTCATACTACCTTTTATTACATCTCAACTGATATATTGTGAAATAATCAAGAAAACGTTGGTTCTATTTCAAAATTCCATATAAGAGATGGAATACATTTCTCTTCTATTCGAAGCCTAATAATTTTCATGAGAAAATTTTGATCATGTATATATTTTAAATGTCAACCGCATACTCGAATCTGATATCCAGATTCCTTTTAAGGGCTAGTCACATTTGTCCGATAACGATTAAAGATACGCCCTAACTATATGGTGAGTACGTGTGACATGCTCTTGTCTGCTAATAATATGGCAGCTCTAGGGTGTACCTTTAATGAAAAATCTTTTTATCGTTATCGTTATCGGACAAATGTGACTGAGTTATTTATAAAGATGATACGTTAAAAAAACAGAGGATACATGTAAAACAGAAAAATAGAATAGTAAGAGAAAAATCCTTGAAATAAAATAAATCTTTATGGAAATATCTCTGCTACAGAATTGAGGATAAATTTCTTAAATGATCTTCCATTAGTCCATCATGAAAATACAATGAAGAGAATATTAATACTTTAAACCTCCAAAATAATAAATTTAACTTATGCGGTATATAGTATTCATAACAGCTGCAACACGACTTTTGTCTTTTTCAAATAAATACGATAAATAGTATCTGCAAATACTTTAAAAGGATATAAGGAAACTGTCAGAAAACCGGAAAATCGTCGTTGAGGTAATTATGGGTTCATTTGTCGCTATAGCTGTAGGAAATGCAATATCACAGATCTACAACTCAAACTCCCTAATAATTCAATGGTTTTGCCACATGAATAACTAATAAATTATGCTATCAATCAAACCAAATACCAGTCAGTATTCTCTGATAAATCCATTTTCATATCCACCTTCTAAATCATGCTTAAATCGTTCGGCATTATAATGACAACTGGCTTCAGCAGTGGATAATTGAATTCTGAGTGAAAGTGCATACAAGGGCAAAACATTATATTAAAAAAGAACCTGTTTTCAATTTGAAATAGTATTTCGACAACTATTAAAGTAGACACACTAAACCCGACATCTTCATAAGAGTATCACATTTGCTTGATTCCCCCTTTTATAAATTTTTGGGTGAGCCACCCAAGCCAGAAAGGGATCAGGAGTTGATCTAGTGGTAACGTCTTGCGGGCAGCTCTCTGTAATCGCCTACAAACTGACTCTGATCGGACCCATTTTCGAATCTTAGTCACGTCTTTTGGATGGTGACGACTAAAGGTCGGTCCAAGACCTAACTAATCATATTTGATTGATACACGTCTGTAAAAACTAAATTACTCACACACAAACACACACCCACCCGTACACACCCTGGTTCTCCACAGCATTTGGGATGCCAACTTTCAAATTTCATTTTTTTGTTCTCAAATTCTTTGTCAGATGTATCTTGATCTTTTATCAATCTGTTTCCCTGGTTTGTCTACTTCAACAGTTCAGGTGGTTATGTGTGGTCAATGCCCCTCAAATTCAAGCCTTTAATCAAGGCGATTGTGCTGCTCTGTCGATCTCCTGGTGAATCCTCGAACGCGCGGAACAGTCCTCTGATTTAGTACTCGTATTGCGCGGGAAGTCTTGATGCTAGACACGCGTGTGTCGACTTTTCGAAATCAGACTATTCCGCGCATTTCGAGGATCGACAAGGCTTGAGCTAGAGTGAGCAGCAAAGTAAAGAGCTACATGTAGCCAAGGAGGTGCTAATCAAACTTGCCTAGTACCTCCTTGATGTAGCATGCCGCCAAGATTATAGGCTACTCACAGTCCGGACCAGGGAAAAATCAGGAATTTCCAATTTCGGACACACTTATAAACGCACATTATATAATGCGATCCGAATTAAAAAGAAATTGCAATACCATTCGATATACAAAAGGGGAAAAAATATGAAAAATCTTCCTGGTTATTTCTCCTAGAAATCATGCTAATAGAATGAATACTTAATTCGAAATTGCCTAATACTGTGGGCCTTCCAGTCTGATAACAGGACAAATAGGCTTCAAATCAGGGACAGTCCTGCGATTAATCTGACATCACTGCGATTCGCAGCCGACGGTGCCTTTTCTCCGGCTGTAAGGACTAAAATACCCTGTAATTGCAATTTAACTGAAGACCTCAATCATGTCAATTAGGAATATTTTACAAATTCATTTGTTATGTCAGAATGCTATTGTAATTTCTTCGAAAATCGAATCGCAGTTTGCATGGGTTGATCTGATCTTACGGTGTGCCGTGTACTTTGAATACAGCTCCGTTGTTGTTTTCTGTCTACTACTTTAGCAGAAAATGGGTTAAATCACGTGCTTGAAATGGTGGTAAATCTGTTGCACCACGGCGTTACATGTTCACGTGATCGCTGTAATAAATTGGCACCAGCTGCTCATTTTTCACGTCACGGTCACATAAATCACGTGACGACGTTTAATACGCGGGTGAAATAACATCTCGAAACACTTTCTTACTTTCAAATGGGTTCCCGTCTAATGGCAGGTGACAGGAAAATGTTTTTCTCGTCGTGTGGGAGAAGTTAATTAAGAAGATTGCGAACCAATTTTCACTCCTTCGCATCTCATCCCACACGCCGACTCCATTTTGTATCACTCTTATTCGAAAGCAAGCAACAAACAATTATTACTCTTGCTTGATCCATATGTTTTCAACTTTCTCGTCAACCACTTAGTGTTCGTTTTTCTCTTGACTGTATCCGTGTTATCGGCTCAAATTGAAATCTCGAAAAGGATCTGTTTAAGAATCTGTCTAAAGTGAATATCATCCTTCGTATCCTCGGGGTGTCCTGTTCTATTAAGTGGGCCATTATTTTCATGATTTCTTCGCCACCAGTTACTACACCCCTCGGGAACAATATTTTTCGCTTGCCAAAAAAACCCGTCACGAGCATCCGATTTCATCGTCATGAGTTCTCTCATCCTTTGGAATAAGAAAAGAAGAGAAAGATTTATGGAGAAAGAAGGAAAGGATGTTCAAAGATGACATTTTATTGCGGCGCGGAATTTTCATCGGTTCTCGATTTCTAATTTACGTAATGAGTTATCGTCTCGCAAGCAGATGAGAACATAGTCTGTAGAAACAAACTTTATTTGTTTGTACCTAAAAAATAATTACATTTGCTTTGATATATAACAGGTGCCTAATAGGTAATCTAATCATGAATGTAAGGAACGGGAATGTCTTTCTTTTATACGCACATTAGGCTCATGCCGGTACAAAAGGAAAGGGTCTGTTTCGATATCAATCTTATTCAAGGTTTAAACTTAGACTATTTTGTTTTGCATGTGGCAAATACCCTCAATCACAAAAGCATTATCGATGCTCCTTTTTTATTTTGTTGTTCGTTTCTGCATGGATGTAAGTCGATCTCAATCTCCAGACACCTTGAGATACCCAATTTGTATAGGATTTCCGTAATTACAATCAGTTAATCACCATCCTCTCACCTTGAAGAACTACTTCTTCACAAGCCATTGCACTGGAGCTAGCTTTAAACATCTTCAAATAATACTGAATTATTATGAGTGAAACAGCAACGGGGGCCTTTTTTAAAAGTTTATCAATGAATCCGAGAGCTTATGCTACAAGGACGTTATGCAGCAAATCCAGCTTCTCAAATGTTCTAGCAGAATAATACTCAACATTTGACTTGATGGAAATCATCAACTAGTTCTCTTTTCTAAACCTTATCAACATTTTATTCAAAGCCTATGTTCCACGTTGTCTCAGGGGAAATTTCAGGGGGTAGTTCTTCTAAAGGATTATTATCCGGGGGTATTTGCCCGGGAAAGTTGTCCTCGCATCATATCAGTCTTGAGAACTTGCAGGACGCTAGGACAAGGCCACAATTAGGCAATACACCGTTTTCCAGAATATGAAATATGCCGGTAGCATGCGGACGTCATTGTGGTTGGATATGCATGTGCGCGCTGGCAAAAATGCAGGCAACTGGCTGGAATGCTCCTCAGAGGAGTGGCGAATGTGTACTGTAATGTGCAGAATCGCAACTGAATCCAGTGACCGGGGTAATGATGCTGTAAGCGCTTTGGTCGGTTACATTGTAACTGGTAAGGCGCTATACAGTGCGTATTAAAAAAAAGTATACCCAAATTTGGTAGCTTGTAATTAAAAAGTTATAACCTCTATTGGCTTACAATTTATGTTATAGTAAAGAGCAACTTATATTCGGTCAAATGATATCTTATTCATAATTATAAAACAGGTTCTAGGATGTAGGCATTCTTATTGGTCATATTACACGACGTGACCGTGGATTTTTCTTTCCTACCGTCATGACCGTCACGGTTCAAAAAAGTTCCCATCAAAAAGTGATAATGCGCGGCTGAGATGCGCGTATGCGTACTTCTAGGGCGTATAACTTAAGACGCGATGAAATGCGCGTAGTTTCATATAGGAAGGCCATGTCAGGGACTTTCATGCGCGCACTGACACGCAAATGGCGGCCTCCTTGACTGTGCTATTCTTTGCATGTTGATTGGGTTTGTCACCATTTCTGGACTTTATATTCATATTGTTGACCCGTTTTATAAAACAAAAAATTCATGTTTTATGGCTCGAGCATTAGTGATATGCACTGCACTCAGTTAAGTCACAATGAGACGGATAATGAACTCGACAAGTCTCGTTCATTATCCCGTTGTGACTTAACATTCGTGCAGTGCATATTCACTGATGCACTCGAAAACATGCATGATTTGTATACTGTCCTACAACGGATGACTGAGCAGCAGGCTTTTAAAAAAGTATTGTCAAAATCCTCTTGTACCAAGTTTGGGCTGAAGCAGCGGATGTGTGTCAAAACCAATTATGCATATGTTATTCCAGTTTAATAACAATTGCTTAGTTATTTCAATTGATTTTGTGCATACGAATAGAAAAGGTCTTAATATTAACTCAAACTCAAGAATAGGCTTATTACAAGCATAATATATCATATTTTTTATGGCATGCTGACAACATCTCGGTTTCATCCACATCCCTTATTTAAGGAAAGCCTTTGTATTGAATCATTCATTTTGGGATGCTATCTTATTTAGGGAAGTCTACTATCAAATACTTTGGTAATTCTCAACACAGGCCCCTTCCTTATATTTGTTAAGTCTTTAAAGTCAGCAAACCTTTGAGTTCCATGCGCTATTCGAGGAAAAACACCTTATGCACCTTATGCATGTGAGATGGTGCGATGCAGCGACGTTATAATGAGACAAGAAATTAGAAGGCTGTTAGAATAAATTGAGATTATCATATATGTATTGAAACAAGGTGATGAGAAAGCTTAGATACCCTAGATCGCTTTAAACAATGAAGCATTGACGCACGAATGAGAATTCAACTTTTAAAAGGTTTTTAGCCTAAAGTAACACAGTCGTATGGCTATACCCACATTCTTTGCATCAGCCCAAACTTGGTACAAGTATAGATTTTGACGACACTTTTTAAATTATTATTAAGTTATTATTATTATCAAAGAATTTACGCTCAGATTGAAGTAAAAGGTGAGGTTGGTGAAATCTCCAATCAATGATACAGATGACCTTTGATTTTGAACTTTCTAAATATACTCTCCTGCATCAAGGAAGGGCCTCAATCAGTATCAGTTTGACAATAAGTCAGAATGTCGCATCAGGGAAATATATTTAGGCTACACATGACACGCCTTACATCTAATAGCAAGGAGTTGGGAACTTTCCAACTTTCCCCCCAAAGTATGCTGTGTTGAAAACAAATCTTAGTCAAGTAACACAGTATGTATCACGTATATGTATTTCAAAACGAAGCAAGAAAAGTAGGCGTGTGAAGTAGTATCACTGAATCTTATCCTTTGATATCAGTCAATTAAAAAAAACACCATAATACGATTAAAAAATATATGCTTTTTTATAATAATACTTTTCGTTTATTTCCGGGTTGTTTTCAGAGAATAGAGAATGTATGCTCCAGAGGATTAGCTAAACTTTTAAAGTTTTCCAAACACATGATGCTCCATAATCCGTGACTACAGTGTCGTGCATGAATTATAGCGGTTCAATAGAACCTGTAATTCTTTATTTACATTTTATTTTTGCATGACTTTGTTTTCTTTCACAGTCGCAAAAGGCATCATGCATTACAGAAGCTTTTCACTGGATTACTCAGCTTTGTATATGTAAAGGCATAAAAAAACTGTTTTATCCTTCCCCAGCGATTATACACTAAGATAGGGATAACTATGTAGATCGCACAAGATCTATTTACGAGTTTGGAGCTGATATAATTGCAAATATTCACATTCAATTCAATATATAATTGTTGTTGTTGTTTTTTTTTTTTTATCAAGACAACGTTTTTTCAACAAAAAAATGAGTTGGGCTTAAAAGATTTATGGGTTGCATAAATTTCACGTTTTTCTCTAGAGACTCTGGAAGAATATTCAGCGTTTCATATTATCTATGATATTCATTTAACTTTCCAACGATCTCTTTATCGGATCATGTTCAAATTATTGTGCAAAGAGATAACAAACAGTAAGAATAAAAACATGAGATGATAATGATGTTCATGATGATTATGATAATAATGATGATGATGATAATAATGATAGTAATAATAATGATAAAAATGATAATAATAATGATAATAATATTAGCAACAAATACAATATCATTAATGATAACAATGATAAGAAAAAATGATGATAATAATAATAATGATAATAATAATAATAATATTGATAATGACATAATTGATAACAATAGCATAAATAGTGGTAACAAAACAATAATGAGATCGGCAATTATATATTTGTTTATTCAAACTTGTTTTAATGGTTATATTACACATTTCATTGGAAACAAATTCATCTCATATTATACTAGTAATTTAAAGAGCCTGAATATATAGAATACGTTGAGGTGTCTCCGAGACACCCGACATATTTTGTTTTTCTGCTTTTTTTTTTTTGGGGGGGGGGTGCTTTTTCAAATTTCAAGTTATGACATCATATACATCTATTAATTTTTTCTTTTTTTCCAATTACTTGAGATGAAGTTTACACTGAGGATTTTCCATCATATTGTTACGATCTGAACATGATTTAGAGGGAGAAACCCTTCCATATGCATGCAAATTACTGATTCTACCTTTAAGATATACGTATACGTCATGCTACCACCTAAATAAAAGCTTGAAATGCCAAAACTATATAAACATATCGTCTTAACAAATGTGCTTCTTATATACACCGAGGGGAGCCAGGGGGGAAAAATCTCGCACAAAATTCCGCATAAAATTCAACCGACGAAAATAACTCTGCCACAAAGTGCCTCCTTTATCATTCATATATTGATGGCATAAAGGGTTAAGATGGAATTTTGGATAGTGCACATTTGATCTCTACTTCATTAAAGGCTAAGGAACCCAATTTTGGTTGATTAAATAAATGCGCGCGGGCAGAACCTTGGCAAATAAGTAGAGGTTCGACGTACACTACGCGGAGTGGGTGTATTTAGGCTAACCTGGAGGGGATTTCTGAAGAGCTAGGTGCATAAGGATGATATAATACCACGGTTCTCTGGACTGAAAATAAAAAGCAAAAGTGGGGATATCTTGCGAAATAAAAGGAATTATTTTGAAAATCGAATAAAAATCTGTATGCAATCTTTCATTGATCACACACCCACCCACCGACTTCATACACTTCTTTGTTGTAAAACAAATGACACCAGGATTATGCTTATACCGTTGAACCAATCTAAGAAATTATTGTAAAAAATACTGAAAGGGAATTCAATAATATAAATCAGTTGCATGCTAGAGAATTAGGATGTAATCAAAATGTGCGTTTTATCGAGCTAGCATGAGCGTAATCCCCCTCAGTATGCAAAATAATAATGCAAGATCCCCTTTCTTTTCCTAAAGATATCAACATAGAACTACAGATCTGTTCGCGAAAATGACGTTGGAATCAAACTTGCTCGCTGAGTATGTTCACATTTTGTTCAACTTGTATAAGACGATCAATTTTGCCAGATGTTTAATATAGTTTCCATGGGATCTATGAATTTAGATTAAATAAAAACTCAAAATCAAAGCTATCGATATCAAAGACGAGCAGCGTCCTTTTAGATATGTATGAGTTGATAACCCATCAGTTATTCCCGTGAAGACTCTAGGACAACTAGCTTCAATGATAATACCCCCCCCCCCCCGAAAAGTGATCCATTGAAAACTACCCCATAGGACAATGTCTCGGACAAATACCCCTATAGGCGAACTACCACTAGGACAAATACCTCAGATAGTTGTCTGAGGGGTAGTTGATTGTTATAATTTGAAGGGGCAGTTGTCGGTAGTATTGCCCTTCGGGTAGCCCGACTTGTCCGGGAAACTTCTTCGTGGGGCAGTTGCCCTTTGTAGTTACCCCAGGTTTATCTCTCTTAAAATTACTACAGCGGATGGTAAAAATATTTCAGATTGAAGCAACACATCAGTGCAATTTGTATGCACATCTCTTCAGTCATATTAAGCATGTTACAACGCCTGTTGCTTGACAACGAGTTAAACACAAAATTCAATCTATGAGATATGCAACCTGCAAATCTGTTCCTGCCTAGACTGCATTCACAAAACAGTCATGACATCCCGTTTATTACCCTCCCGTGTTGCCATGGTAATGTTTTGAAGAAAAAAAATAGACATTCACATATGGAATATAATCCAAGTTGCAAAGAGAGAAAAAAAAGACATATCAATGTGTAAACGGGAAGAACATGAAGACGAAGACATTACTATTTGAATGAGAAGTACATTACTTCATCAAAACTAATCTTTCTGAATTATCTGCCATAATCTCATGAAGGAACTGATGAGAAACATCGGGGCAATAACCACGATAAACTCTTCTAATGAATACTTTATGATTGTAATCACATTCTTACCAGTAATCCCTACTAATGCATATCATACATGGACCATCTGGTTGTTTCTTCAGGAATTATTCGCTCTCACGATGAACACTGCTGAGTTTCAATTCATCGTTTTGCCTTACACCTTTCTATTATATGTGCTTCATTTGGTAGATTTCGAGCTCTTCTTCGCATGATATGCTAATTTGACTCTTAATCCCGAACTCATGTTAATTAGAGGTCTATTCAGAATAGGATGGAGATGGCGTAACTCCCTCCCCCGCGCTCGTTTGAAAGTTCACAAAAAATAGTAAAAATTTATTATACGTTCCGCCTCTCATCCCTTGTTTTTATCAACATTTGGATATGCAACTTTATATTGGATCGTTTGCTTGTCATTTTCGCGGAGGGGTAGAATTCGACAGTTCATTAAATAGCCCGAAGTTTATCATTAATCCTGACTGTAATTATTGTAAAATCAGCAAGGAACTTATGAAACTTAATATGTTGTGATTTCAAATCACCCCTCCCTTAGGCTGTCTTGCATGTATAGCACGACCTGGTATGAAAAGAAATTACTCGTCAAAAATATTTAAAATACCAGGATTAATTCATACCATTCAACGAATCTACAAGGCGTGCAGAACCGATCACGTAGGAAGGACATATTGAGTATTTGACATTTGCCAATTAGCAATATTACCATCGCAACGTCGCAACAAACTAATACCAAGGACTGTATAATCTTTCGTAGCTTTTTACATGTTTATATATATACATTTTCGCGGTATATACTGCGAGGTGTATACTGCGAGGTGTATACTGCGAGGTTTTGGAATCATCAAAATGAAAGAAATTTGACACAATCGTGGCGAAAGTCACATGCATTGCACACAGAAATTATGAGACTACACAAAATCATGTCATGAAAGTTTGGTCCAAATTTTTCAGCTGTTCATAAGTGTCATATTTCCCATAAGGGGGCAGTTGAAGAGCAGGGACACCATTTTTCTGCTATAATATTCTTCCAAACTGATATAAAAAGTATGAGAAGGCTCATGAATTATTTTTCACCTTTATCAGAACTCGGCCTTCTCTTTAAAAAAAAAGGGGGGGGGAATCATATTCAGTTCATACCCCGGTATCATGAAATCATCGAATGAGGTTGAAATCCCCCAACCATATGAATCCTCATTCTCGCCTGTCGTTCGCGGCTCAAACGTTCTTTCGTCTTTTCACTCGCACCTCGGCTAATTTAATTGATTCGTCTTTTCCACCTGTGATCCACTACTCTCTCCTATTTGCCATCATATTACGTCCTTGATTGGTGTAATAGACTAGGTAATGAAGGAATAGGTGTCATGAGGTCAGCCAGGGGCCTCCTACGCTGCGGCCATCTTCAACAGATGTATGTACAAACATATCAACGAAATTATAGCCAATCTGTTGTGTGGATATTCCTTCAATATGTCGGATATCTTTACATGTATATGTGTATGATATAGCAAAGAAGCGCTTTCGCCTTGGGTCGCACTTTACGGGTCTGCACTTTTTTCCAAGCACGTAGGAGCACGCAGGACACACAAGGAGGGCTGTTGGACATGTCCACAATCTCTGCGTGTGGCTACGTGTTGTGATGAACGCACGTGACACGCGCAGCCATCCGTGTACTTCTTGCACGTGCTTCTTGCATTCATCGCACGGGCTCCTTGCGGAGGTCTCACGAAGCCCATGATTCCATACGGAGCCGTGACTTGTCGCGCGTCGGTTGCACGATACCGTACGGGGGCTGTATGTTCGTCCCAAGAGTTCTTGCAGGAAAGAGGGATATGTTTGTGAGGAGGGTGCAAGTCGCCCAAGAGGAGACGCAGAGAGGTGCACGACCGGTTGTGACCATAACCAACGAAGGATGTACGAATCGCATGAGTTGGCCCAAAGCCGATCGCACCTGTGGAGACGCAAGATCAGTTGTGACCATATTACTTGACTCTCGTATGTGAGATCCCAGGTTTGATCCTTGCTCGGTGTTAACATCCTTGGACAGGGTTTTATACTTTCGACCATGTTGTATTAAATGGGTACCTGGCAATGCTGGGCTCTCAGGGAGAGTAGTATTGATATATATCTATCTATGTCCCAAAGCTTGGAGGCCGTTGGGTCGACAATATGGTGGATCTTGGGACACAGGTTCTCCAGAACTTTCTGTCTTCAGCTGTTCTATATAGTTCGCTGCTCAAAAGGCATTCCTGTTCACTGCTTTATGTTACCAATCCAGGTCTTAGTCGGTTAGCCCCTTTTTCTTCTGCCATTGAGATACTCCTTGTAAGATGCTGTTTGCCAAACTATTCTTCCATCTAGTTACATGACCAAACCAAGCTGTCTTTGGTATTGATATATGAGTAAATAAAATAATATTGTTATTGTTAGTATCCTCTTTCATTCCATAATGGAGCATATTATTAAAGCAAAGAAGATACACATTGACGATAATCACAAAGGTGCTATACAAATTAATTTTTCAAATTACGAATTAATTTTAGCTCCCGTTATTTAAAAACCGGCTGGCAACACGCCTAATTTCCCGTTATTTTCAGACAAACAAATTAATTTGCTTCACTTTATTTTTGCAAGCCTTTCGAAATTTATTCTACAGATTTTCTTGGTTTAAGCAGGTGTACCGTTCCGTTGCACTTTTTCTAATTGCTTAGAGTTATTAGGCGATCATAATGTTGTTAAATTGATATTGTTACTTTTTGCCAAAATAAATACAATATTTTTGATAGTATGAAACGAATGAAAACAGTGCCCAAATGTATTTTGTTATTGTCGTGCTTGTTGCTTTCTCATACTCCACTCCACACGAATCAAGGCCTGTGCAATGCCTTCTAAGTATCGACAACTATACGATGTTGATGCATAATTTAATCATTAAATTATATAAACTATAATCGATTTTTTGTTTGTCTGGCCCCTCTGGTTTGGTGTTGTTTGATTCCCTTATGTCGGTGGGGTATCTATATTTCCGAAAATTGAGAAGGCAGTATACTCGTATTATTACTTGTTTGGCTTTAGGCTGTCTGCACGTTGGGGTTCTTTGTACGTTCGTTCGTATTGAAGTGTTTATTGGTTCTTCACAACATGGCCACGGCGTTATTTCCGGGTGTGAGTTTCAGTGGAATGCACTGTGACGTAACTTTGTCCGAACACAGGAACCACGCCCCCTTCCACTTATCTATCCACTCACCCACACCTACACATCTACACCCACACACACTCATCATCGATTGGTCTCTTTGCGCTCCAGCAAAGAAATCCAAATTATTATATTTTTTATTCTGTTTATGGGAGTAAATAGAGTAGGCACTGTTTACCAAAAACTTAAGCCAGGCAAGGTTACATGTGTTCAAATAAAATACAAATGCATCTTTAAAGAATTGTTTTGTTTCTTTTCCTCTTATAAATTTTCTTCTTTTGCAATATTAGGCGTGATTAATACGAATTCTGTACAGAATCGTAGCAAGTTTATAAGAGCACAGTTTATCTAGAATCCAACTTGCCGAAGGTGCAGAGAAAGATCGAATTCTTTTAAAGATACTAATCTTTAAAAGAACCTGTTTTGATTCAAAACTTTTTTCTGTTTCGATATTCGGCGTTGAAATTGAAATACTTTCATCTTCCACTTTATAACATCAAAATACTTCGAAGTAGCAGAACCCAGGGAGATCATTCGTAGTAAAAAAAAAAGAAACCCTGGAGTACGAATGCTTTCCTGATTAATGCCATCGAAGATATGAATTTCTTTATGTATTGAAATTACGAAGAATGAAGGTTACTTCCTGAAGTGCTTATTTCATTACCGTTAGGCAATCTGTTTTTGCCAGAGGCGTCCATCCATCTTCAGCATGTTCAGTATAGATTTGAGGGGTGCAAAACGAATAAATCGGGCACACACACACATCATGCCCCCCCCCCCCCCCCCCCCTGAGTCGGCACCTCTAGTTATGGCCATATTATGAAGCGAAGCAATCGGCACACTTCAGAACCATTGACAGAAATTTTGAAAATGTTGGAGATATAGAATCATCACAAGACAAAATCACCTCTCAGAGTTATTGTGAGCAGGATAATCTCGAGTATACAGACTGAAAAAATATACTCTATGAAAATGAAATTATTAAACAAATCACTGCAACAAGTTCTGTTTACACTGTAAAAACTAAAGTGCTACTTTTTCGGGGCATGTATAGTGACTGCACCTAAAATGCTGTTTTAGCACTTGTAGTGTGCTAATTTACCAGCAAAAAAAAATTTGACCGTGGAGAGCCTCGAACCAGGTTCCGCTGATTGAGAGGCGCTGACGTTACCAATAGACTAACGAATGCTTCTTGCAATCCAGTTTAGTCATGGGAGTCAAGTAGATAACATGAACTATGTGGTGTCGTAAATTCACTATGTAACAATATGATCTGCTCTAAATCGTACGATGTGAGTTAGTCTAGCGGTAATGCCAGCAATTCTCGATCAGCGGACCCTGGTTCGAGGCTCGCCAAAATCACGATTTTTGTAATGAATGTTTAGCAGTTTAAGGAGCCGGTCCAGCTCCCGTGAAAGTGCTGAAATAGCACGCTGTGTGCATTCAATAGCACTCTGAGTGCAGTCCCTATACATGCCCTCAAAAAGTGCTAAATACAGCACTTAAGTTTTTAGAGTGTAGCGTTTCCTACTGTCTGTCTGCTGGTTGTTGGGGGAATAGCTTAGAAAATGATAGCAAGAAGGACAAAGAACTCATTTGTTCTGTTATTCTGTAACAGGAAGCTGTCTATTCAAGCATAGAATAACAAATATGCTGCTTAGCATTACCTTTCATGATAACACCGCTGTAAAGACTTTCGAGAAATCAAGGGCAATTTCCAATAGCCTATTGTATTGCCTATAGAAATTATGTTCAGATCACTTAATATGTCATTGTAATGTTCGCACATTTCAACAGGTGATTGACAAGGCTAATGAAATTGCCTTGAGTTGATTTTTTGAAAGTCATTGTGATTGTGTAATTAAAATTTACTATACATTTGTATATTTAGGCAAAACTTAATTTATATTTGAAAATGTGGGCTGCGTATAACCATGCTAACAAAAAACAACAAGCAAACAACAACAACTATAATAATAATAATAACAACAACAACGACCTTTCATGAGAGAGCAAATCCGTTCTTAATAGAAGTGGGAGGATGTTTGGAGGCGCCAAAATGAGAATAATCTATGGATTGTTTCATGAAATAAGAGCTATATTTGATGACTTTTGACATTTAAATCACTTCACCTGTAATCTTACTTGTGGTAGGTGGGTTGATGTGGAGGCTTGTAAACATGAAAGAAATGACAGCTGTAGATGTCCATATTCCAGTATAACCTGCAAGTATCTAGGAATTACGAGGGATTTTCAACCTTCCTTCATCCATAAACGGGATGGTCTTAGGGAACTCCTATTTAGCAATAAGATTACATCTTCTTATAGGTGTATAGCAGTTTAAAAGACACAGGACCGGCTCATATTCTATTAATATTTCTTGTTTTAGAATCAAACATTATCATGATTGTACTTAGTGCTATTGTAGCCTAATATTAAACCCAAATTAACATATTAGTGCTTGAACCTAAAAATATTAATCTAAAATATATGCACCTAAAAAGAAAATGATTCCGAAATATACTTCAGTTGACGTTTCATGGCTTACGATATTTACAATGGTGACGATTTGTGTAGTTATATCCTATTTAGATAAACTATAAAGATTTGGTTAGATTATAAAATTAGAGGCAAGAAAAAATAGTTTATCCAAATTCCCTCCAATCCTCCATGTTGTCAAAAACATTCAGTAAAACTTATCAAATGAACTGTTAAAGGAAGCGATAATTGTGTTTTGGTAACATATTAAAAGAGATAGATTTAAGAGCAAAGTGGGTCTTGACAATTACATAATGAGCATATAATACGGAACGCCCTTAGAAGTCGAGACCCGCAGGCCGCTTAGAATGGAGTCAGACCCACTCTCGCGCACTTGGACTTCTTCGGACTACTTCGCGGGCATTTGGGTGTGTCCATTTACACCAATTTGAAGGTTACGACACACGCCCCACAAACAATTCATCCGTGATCAATATCCTACACTATCCGAATTCTTAAGTTTAAACATGAACCAAACACTATGACTAAACCTTAACCCCAACCCTAAACCTAACCTTAAACCAGATTGCAACCCTTGCCTTATCTTTGACTGAATAAAGCCCGGAGTATTTGTCGCCGGGGCATCATATGTCGTAGCACCACTTTTAAACCATAGGCTCAAGCCATTTGGGTGTTGTAACGCTTACACCCCCTTATATTACTAAAGTAACGTTATTATTTCTTATATGAAGGATAATTCATATCGGCACATATCGCAAACTAAAATTTTAACGACGGGTTGATTGAACGGGGATGAAATAGCAGGTTACGAAAATGTAGGCATAAAATAAAGGTGGGAAATTTTGATGGACATACTGGAAGATATGAACATAGAAGACAGGCAGACAGTGAGATAGACAGACAGACAGACAGATAGACAGACGGACATATAGACAAACAGGCATACAGACAAACAAAAGTGCGGTGGGTACCACGAGCAGGCATGGATTTTTCCGATCGCCAATCGGCAGGGATCGCCAAACTGACTTTTCGGCGATTGCCCAAGCGAGCCGTGTAATCAGTTCACTTTGTATCGCCTGAGCAATAAGCGCGCACACACACATCGGGGTTGTCTTGTCTGTATAAATAACGCCTGCTCATCATAGTCACTGTCTCATTCATCCCAAAGCGATACATCAATCTATATCTCCAATTTGCGATTCGTAGCGGAGATATCTTCAGTGTCACCTCGACCAACCTGCAACAGAACCTGATCAGATATTATTTTCCCGCGTTATTTTTCTCCCTTATTACCCTCCGTCCAACCGCCTGTTTCTTGATGAGACTCCACTCGGAAGTGGTCCCCTAGTACGGCACGCGAAGAAAGAAAGAAATCGATTTAGAATACCACCACTACTCTTCTCCGTCAAGTCGCTTCTTCTTCGTAAATATCATCTCTTCTCATCTCTTTGAATGTAAGCGTAAATGTGGACCTGCGAGATTTTGGGACATTTATACCACGCGACAAAGACCGGTGAAGCTCTTAGGGAACAGAGCGCAGAGCTGGTACTCGTTCCAGTTGTCAATATCGTCGGATAAAAAAATCGGTGATGAAGTTCCTGGGAAATGGCCGAGGAGTATTCCTCGTCATCAACCTCGTCTTCGTTCTCTGCTTGGTTGACCATATGGCGGAAAGTAGGCCGGCGAGGAAAACTAGAGAAGTTGATGAGGTAAGACACTTAAAGTCACTTTAATATCTCGGACAAGCCATGCTGCCGCCAGCATTTTTTTTTCTTAATTAGCTCTAACAATCTTTTGAGATTGTCGAGAACAGATTTTTTTCTAAACATCATGCATTAAATACTAAGTACAATATCATACCCAATCAAATTATATTTTTATTCCAAGTGTAGCATTAACTTCTTTTTCGAGCAATGATACACTGGAGAAATCTTCGAATCGTAAAACGTAATGTTTTAAGGAATGTGCTACATTTTTTCCTTGCAATGTCTATTTCTTTTCGTCATAAACGCGCTCTATTATATCTATCAATTTAATTTTCCTCACTCTTTGGCAAAATCAGTAATCACAATTTACATTCCCGATATTGGCATTCAGATAACATATAAAACTACTGAAAGAGCAGCAAATATGATGATGTTCATATTTAATAATTTAAACAAACTTTAAACATGATTTTGTACTATCCATATTAAAAAAGATTCAGGGTGTAAGCTTTCCATCCCCCTCCCCTTAAATTCATACACGCAAATATTCATCATAATACCACTATATAGTTCTAAAACTAAACTGAGGCACCCGATACCATATTGTTAATGTAGATTCAATGTGGACGAATATTGCTATTTTTAGTATGATTGTCGTGTCTAGTATCATTAACCGTCCAACAAGCAATGATTACCCTTCAGAATCATCAACAGAAGTCTACAAGTTATTTCCTTTCGGATTATTTGAAGACAAAAAAATAATTCCATTTCGAAGGCCTACTTCTGCAACATAACTGGGACAACAGATGCCATACTTTTAATGTCGATTTAATTTCGACGAAATTCAGTACGATTGTCGTGCGAAGTGGAATAATGAGACACCCACATTTCCTTATCAGTCTTCCAGGAGAGATACTCGCGGTCATAGTATTGGATTGTATTTATCTAATCACTGTAAATGATTTCTTTCTAAATGTTTTCAGCTAGAAAGCTACTTTTCAGCAAGACTTTTCCTCTCCCAAGGATAGATGACGCCAACAAAAGAAAAATATCAATGATACCACAATGTTTTTGTATGTTCACACTTATAATGCATCGACAAGCTGATTAGATTTTCCTGGAAATGAGATGACATAATAACATAATAACCTTGATATATATACATCAATCCTATTATCACCGAAATATCATAAAGAATATTATTTACAAAGATGCTATCATGTGCGCTGACCTTGTACAAAAAGTTGTCATTTTTCTACAATACTGTCCCTCAGGAATCCATACAACGATACTGGTTTCGATGAATGGTCATTCTAGGTAGCACATTATGAATTCTAATAATATTCATAAGGTTTTCTTTCTAACCCAAATGGGAGATCATTTTCTATGACGACGGGAGAAATCCTTCAATTATTATCTGTTGAACCCACCCCTGTTTTTCAATACATCTTGATGCAGACGACAGTGGGAGAAGAAAAAAAAAGAGCGGGAAAAGTGCATGGAAAGACATGAGATTGATGCTACCGCGTTCTGGGATTGCTGTGATAGCTGGACACATCTATTTAGAGTTCGTGTTAATGGATAAAAAAAATGAATAATTCAAATCTGCTTACCTAACTGGTTACATCGGTTCAGTATCTACTGTGATATGCATATACGTAAAAGAGAGCTTTTATAAAGAAAATAATAATTATGGCTTATGATAACAATGCTGATAATAATTGAGGTGTTCCAGCGCGCTAAGCTACTTTGTTCGCCCACCTATTATTTGTTTCCGATGACACTAGTTTTTACAACCCCGTAGGTTTTTTTTTTTAACCTGTATTTCCATGATTTTAAATTGAAAGTCTGAGATAGTGCGCAACTACTCGCGTTGATGTATGATGATGACAACCAGTACGAAATAAATAAAACGTAAACACTGGCTTGATCTTGGCTTCTTAAAATAACCATGCTAGCATGTATGGCCTTGCTACTCGAATGTACCTATTAAAACAATAAAAAAAGAATATTAAACCTTCAAAACCGGGTAAACGTAAAGGTAAAATCGATAAAATGGAAAATGTATTTTCTCCAAATCTTCAAATACAAGGGGAAAGCCCAGGTTTACCCTAAAGGGGTCAACATGCAGGGTGCATTTCGAGCTGCCCACGATCTATTTGAATAAAGATATCATACTTATCCAGTGAACCAATATTTTCTCAATGGTAACTGGTTTATCCTGATTTTAATCGTATTACAAGCAATCTTTATCGTATAATAAGATCGCACGGTGAACCGTAAACCTTCTCCACGTTATGTCGCACTGCTCCACAAATAATTTATAGAAGGTGTTTGGGGTACATTTCACACCTTCATTATTGTGCTGCTGCATGGCAGTTTATACTTTATACCTTATACGTTTTCCCCTATAAAACAGATCTCTTCACCACTGCTAGCGGTAGGGCACAAGGCGCCGCATTGGGCATGGTTTGAATATTTCCCGAAGCGTTAGGATATAGGCAATTCCGTTGAGATAATTTCTAGAATAAATGACTTTGCTACTATTACGGAGACGTAGAAACGAAATTTGTCATCTGCCACCATTTAGATTGAAATTGAAACTCGGATTTGATTTTCGGTCATGATTACTCGTATAACTGCAATAAAAATACAATTAAGATTTAATCGCTTGGGAAATGACTTCTTTGACTGATATTGTTGTTATTCGTGATTTTTTTTTCACGGAATGTATTGAAATTTGATAGAAATAATTTGTTGAGGTAGATTTTATTTCACTTTAAAAAAATCAAAATAGATGTCCAGTAAACTGATTGTTTACTATATTGATACAATTAATACCCCGTTTCTTGTTTCTTGGCTTCACGAGTGAACAGTATCACAATGGTTTGTAAATAAAGCATTAAAGCTTCCATAACAAATATGTAAAGCATGACAATTCATGACAATTAATGAAAATAATACATGGTTAACAAACAGTAGTATTTAAAATGATTTGTTACGAGTGGTTAGTAAAAATATAGATGTTATGGCAATGGTCAATGATTTCTTAAATCCGAGTTATATTTAATCTACATTTTGAAGAAAAAAAACATCATAATAATCTTTGTATTTGCCGGTTCATGCTAAATCAATTGTTGGAAGCAAATTCGGACTCTTTAAATTATCAAATGATTAATGAATAGCTAGAACTTCACTTCCACAGCAAAGGGAAAAAGTCAAGAAAGAAGGAATCCTGGTTGAGGTCATTTTAGGGGAATATTATCATTTACAAATCTCATTTTGTGTTTAGTATTCCTAAATATTATTTTAAAGAAAAAAAATTAGATTACAGAAAGAAAACTTTTTTAATGCTTGATATTTGCATTTGCTAAAGATATTCCAAAGAAAGAAAGGTTATAAACGATTTTGTCACTTATGACTACAATTTTATTATGGGGGTTTAAATGCTAGTAGTGTTGCAATAACATATAGTATGGACGAGAATTTTTCAAAATGTAGATGAGTTTCTAAATTAACAAAACGTGCGCCGTCGTTTAAGGTGCCTTCAATAGTTTGTACGGTATATGCAGATGTGCATTGTGAAAATATAAGTTATTCAAATTGGCAAAACGAACGACGTACGTCGTATACATAAAAGTCAAAATGATCATGTCCGATTATGTTGGTCTTCTACTTTTGAAGTATATTGTAATTAGATTGGAACAATTTTCTACATCTTACGAGAACTACTATGTCGGTTTCTCTTTCTTTCTGGCCCCTCCTTTCCACTCTGTCTATATGTCTGTCTGTCTCTGTCTCTTTCTGTCTTTCTCTCTCTCTCTCTGTGTCCTTTTTTGTGTCTGTCTTTGTCTGTCTGTTTGTCTGTCTTTCTCCTCTCTTTCCCGGTCGGGATATTCTTGTTGATCAAAGAACCGTCTGTGATATTTCACATATAGCCTTACAGCATTATCCACTTTCCCTAAACTATGTCTTGGGGTGGTTAAATGCTACACTTTAGACAGCAAAACAATGCAATCATGAAATTGTTGCGAACCTTTCCGCTGTTGGGCATCTTCGTGTCACCATATTGGGAAGGGAGAACAATGCTCCGCCCTCTAGATATAACCTATAGAATGAAATCATGACAAAGTGATTGCATCCACGGGTTTGCTTGAGAATCGGAGAGTGCATTAACCTCCATCACATGGCTCAACGCTCCCTTTTCCCCTTCCCTTTCAGTTTCACCCTGCCAAATTAGGGAAAGGGGGGAAAGTTGCTCTTTTAAAACGGATAACCAAAAGAAATAACAGGTCGTGACAAAGATTATCATTGCACACATTGTTGCATTATTGCTACATGAAAGGTTTCTAGTCTGTTAAGGTTAGCTTTGATTAAAGCTCTGCGTGGATATAGATGAAAATGTGCAAGCAGTCATGAAAATACATGATCAAGCGAGAGAGAGAGAGAGAGAGAGAGAGAGAGGGGGGGGGGGGGAATGTTATATCGGAGGAGATTTAATTGTAGAGTAGGAGAGGGTTCAAGTTGTAAAAAGAAAATAAACTCAGCATTTAATTATGTACACGCTCCAGTCGTGGCGACAAAATAACTCGGTTTAATAAGAATTTTTGCTCAAGAAAAAATAAATCAAATTCAAAGTCTGGAAAATGATATTTCAGTTGACTCTTGGGACGGTGATGATAATGTAATAAAGTCGGAATAAAAGGAGAAACTTGGAATAGGCCCAGCCGATTTCGGTTTAGAAAGAGGTAAATTTGGAAAATTTAATATCACACACGTTTCTAACAACATCGTGAAGAAGGAAGTTACAACTTGATGAAGTTATATTTTATGCAATTGCAACGATATATACAAGGCATTGAGAACTTAAAATGTATTGATGTAATGTGTTATCATTTCGATAGCATCATTTAAATCCCACGCGTAGTACTTTCTCAGGTATGTAATTTTTTCACAATTGTTTCACAATGTACATGATAACAATGGTTCCATGACGTAAATGTATTGACTGCTTAGCTTTAATTTTTAAAAAATGTGACCCACAATCAGAATGATAAATTTGCATTTCGCAGCAATAGATACTTAATCTGTTGAGGTGTCGTTTTCTTGTGGATATATTAGCAAACCATGGGAACACATGAGATTCGAATCCATGCCAGGACGCAAATGTCCTCTAGCATGGCATTATGCCTTAATTCTCTCAACCCAAGTGAAGAAAATGGGTACCCCGTAGGAAGAAATTTCTAGAATGCTTCAGCACCTTATTAAGGATAGCTCGGTCAAAGCTGCATGTTTAATATATTTCAAAAAGCGCTATATAAAGCCAACTATTATGGTAGTTATCATTATTCTGATGTTATATGTTAAATGGCGATGTATGTATAGATGCTGATAACTATTGATAGCTTATTAGTGGTTTATTTGCGTAATAACAAACTCCAAAGGAACTCGGCCCTACAGAATATGGGTGTGCCAACAAAGACACACAGCAATTTTTCTTCTCTTTAAATTTCTGGAATTTGAGAGAAGGTATACATGTACTAATTCCATCATGTGCTTGATACGAAACTTGATGGGGATAATAATGAAGACTATGATATATACGGAGATCGCTATATTATATGCGTCTATGATTATTTTTGTAACATCAGCCTTATTTCATCTGAACCATATCGGTAAGCCCATGTTATTTTTTGTTTCACAACGTACGAGTTTATGCAAATACTAATATAAAGTCATCAGTTTTATCTTATATCTTTTGTGCTCTCTTTCGATATGCGAGTCCATCCGTCAACTACTTCACTATGATCACTTGATTTTATCCCATGTTTTGTGCGTGTGTTTTACGGAGAGGGGATCTAAGATACCCAGAGAGAGAGAGAGAGAGAGAGAGAAGTGACAAAAAAGGGAAATGGATAGCAAAAACAAACTATTTATTGACAGGCCTTTATCTTCTTGGAAACGAAAGACTGAGTGCTAAGTATTAGAAAGTATTAAAAACGAGAAATTCTAAATAACACATTTACATACCAATGAAAATTTTCCCAATTAAAAAATATATATCACTTTCTATCTTGCACGTATTTCACATTTTACCTCCGAGCTTCACTTGAGCCATGGCATTTTAATCTGACGTGAACCAAAAGAGAATCGCATGCACTGAATAATTGAATAATTAATCAAGAGAGAATGGATCCTTAGACTTCTCAAATACGCCTACCTGATGAATTTCATATTCCAAGAGGCAAGAGCAAGAAAAACTAATGCGCGAACTAGGTGTATCGCCCTGAATTAGCAGAGTTATAAGCAGATATATATATATCACTTTGCGGTTAAAATTGAAATCTCTCCAGCTCTTCTGCATAGTCAACACGAAGCAAGTCCTATACCGTCGGCATAGTTAATACTAATTATGCATTCCCCTGTAGTTCTATAGTCCCCTGTTGGTTGAGGGAAACAAAACAAACGCATTGGGCAATTAGGAGCGACTCTCAATATACTGATCATTTCTTGGTAAAACGTAATGATGTGACAATATATCCCCCCCCCCAAAAAAAAAAAAAATAAATAAATAAATAAATAAATAATAATAATAATAATAATAATAATAATGATAATAATAAAATATTTTAAAAATAAATAAATAAAAAATAAAAATAAATAAATAAATAAAAATTAAAAATAAAATAACGGGATCCATATATCGTCATACTAGGCGTTTTGATCTAGTGTTTCCAAGAATGTAAAACTATAATCATAGACATGAAAGCTAGCGGACAATGTTTGTAAGGCAATATCAGATTTATTTGGTTTCTGTATATAGCAATAATGTACAATGCAGAATAGCTGATCATATTTCCTCCAAAAGAAGATTAATAAATACATAAGATAATCCAGATCCCTTGTCGAAATAAACCACATGTTTTCCTGTATTTCCTCCCGTAATATATACGCATCTTATTTCAAGTAAAATGGCTTGATTTCATGGGTTTTTATGCCCAGATATACTACGGTCCAGACAACATGATTTTCGGACTGTAGTGTTAAAAGTGATTAAAACGCAATATCAAAATGGGCCCACTCAATTTCAGGTATCATTGTGACTTTTTCAATTACCTGATTACAATACCCATAGCCTTTAATGATGATGAAACAAAGATGTGTGAGTGAGGATAAAAAAACGTGATAATGAAGAATTTACTCCTCTTTTCCTATCACCTTTTCAACATTCAGTTGACTTTCCAACATCTTCCTGCAAGCTTTTGTTCATTTTTTGTTTCAAGTATTAAGATCAGCTTCCAAACACTCCTTACGACTTTAAGCGGATCTGAAGCCACTTCAGAAATGTCACCAAAATGGCGCTAAAAGTGTCTTTATCCCTCAAAACGAATAAAGCAGAAATGTTATGTTTTGTTCTGGCCCGTCTTGAAACCATTTTCACAGCTTAAATCGTGGTATGATCAAAAGATATCACCAAAAAATGGAGAATTAGTTGTATTTGGGGGTACTTTATATTCTCATATTATCATGAAGGGAAGTAAAATGGCTGATAAGTGCAAACCCTCAAAAACAAACATTTTGAAAAACGCTTTTACTATATTGAAGTGTAATTATTCGTATCATTTTCTTTGCGAGATCGTTTTGATATTCGAACAATAACTTGAGAGGAATTTTCAAATTACTTCCAGTTTGGGTTTGCAAAGTTTTACCTGTTGCGTTTGCATGGTAAAGGAATTCGAGAATACACTAAGGTGGTGACGTTAATAAATTTCTATCTCAAGATATCATTAATTACAAAATGGTCTGTTTCAAAATGATTTTTTAAACAGGTACTTCCAAATGGGTCACATTAATTTCAAGGACTTTTGAAACATAGCATTTGCCAACACTGACGAGTCGGGCGAACGTGTCATACCCATAAAGAATGAAATTTATTTCAAGGCGCCATTTCAGATGCGTTATTACTTGCGCCATACCTGTAATTTAAAGCATTGTTTGCACTTTTCATTTTACATTCACTTTTTGTATTTTATTTCTCACATGACGCGTAAAGACCATGCCACTCGCTGACCATGCCACTCGCTGACGCAGTCCAACGTCAGCCAAATGACGCAACAGAGGAGCGTTAATCCCGGTTCACACGAGGCGTCATATGCTGACGGCAGGACTGCGTCAGTTACTTAAACGGTCTTTTGCGCGTCATGAAAGAGGGACATCGTTTAAAAAGTAACTGCAAAATGAACAGGACAAAAGATCCTTTCAATAATTGGCGTAAGGTTTATTGTCTGCACAGGCTCGATTGGCGCAGGTACTGACGCAATGGAAATGACGCCTCGCGTGGCTTCAATCCCACTAAGAAAGGACATGTTGTACAACAAAACATTTAAGCTGTTCTTACAGCTTTATACACACGGTTACAGTCATTAACTTAGTCCCAATTAAATTAATTAGCGTCATTAAACTCGCAAGAGAATACAACAAAACACCTTTACTGTATCATCTAGCTGTTAATACGTCGACAGTCAGGAGCATGCTTGTACCATGTAAGACGCAGTAAAACATAATGTGGTTCTCCCCTTGATTAGATATGTTAGCTGCATTGCTTTTGTTAGTGAATGTGAACGTCACATAGTTTTGCGAATGTTGAATTTGTCTGTGTTTGGCAATTAAAAGGCAGCTTTATTTTATTGTGTTCTAGTTTTATTATCATTTTATTCCATTCATTTCACTCTCATTTCAATTGATTCCATATCTTTAAAACAATTAATTTCATGTCGTATAAAATGATTAAATTATTTTATACGACATGAAATTAAATTTTATGACATTTGAGTAGTTGACAGTGACAGTCTTCACGTCTACCATTGACAGATGTTGTCATTCTAATTTGGTAATGCACATTGCAGAAAGGTTCGAGCCAAACAAACATCTTGTTTTTGTTTGGTGAATAAACCAGGGCCCCGTTTCATAAAACTTGTCGTCAATGACAAGTTATAAGCTACTGTTATAAGCTGCTGAAATCCTTGCATCTGATTGGCTGAGAGCAAATTTGTCGGTAAAAATCAATGACAAGACACTAAGGAAACGCCCCCTGATTACAACATTTTCAGATCTGTCAGATATTGAAGTACAAACTGTACTGTAAAAATTGAACCAACATTCGTGGTAGGAAGAAAAACAATGCTGTAAACGCAATACGTTGAGCTGACAGAATCTAGAACAATTAGTCACATTAAAAAACATCCGGTAGACATTACAACCCATGGAGGAAACATTAAGCTCGTGTTAGAACTGAATTGAACGACTTTTCTGAGGAAAAAAAAACGTGTTGGGGTTTCTAACCGTTTTCGTGTTCAGTCATTAACAGCGATTTTCGCCATTGCCTGAAACTATTTTCGGGCTGCAAAAAAATTGCTCTTCTTCACGATAATTGACACGTCTTATTCGATACCGCGATATTGATATATACACAGCGTCACTCATTTTGGATGGAGAAAGAAACGCGACTTTTTATGTCAATATTTCTTGCCATGTTTGGAGTCTTTCTCAAATTTGCCCAGAAATCAATCTTACCCCTTTGCTTCTTCAGTCTTCGTATAGAGTTTCATTCGTGCGTCCTTAACTTTTCCATGAACGATCGCGCTTCAGAATAACGCATAACTGAATACACCATGCTATGTGTCGTTCGTAAGAGGCGTATTAAAGGCATGTCGATGAATATAGAGAATAAATCATGATTTACATTTTAATCGAGTTATCTTTCCGGAAAACGCCCCGAGAATGAAGAAGACAAATACACATCATTCAGTAAAAAAAAAAAAAAAAGATGTTCACAGTCACATATGATGTTTAATGTTGGTTTAAAATGTATTTGTAGAATAGACATCGTATATCGGATAAACTCCTTTCCTAATGTTAGTCCTTCATGTCTGATTAATAACACATGTGACCATTTTAAATCCATGGGATAATGGTCCCAACTTGTCCCTTGTTTTTATTTACTATACAGTATGAGTCAATAACAAAGAAATCCATATTCAAGCCCCAATATCTTCAGACCTAAGTGAAATCGTGACCTGATGCCTGATAAGTTCTGCTTTAAAAAGATAGGCTATTAATTCATCAAATTCCGATCATGAATGACTGAGCTCTAGCCAATTAAACAAAACACATGTGCTCGGGAGTAACTTTCATTATTTGTGAGTGTATTCGAAGGAGACCATTTAACCAACCTTGTGTTGACCGTCCATTTCACTCAAAACTAATTGCGCAGGGGAAAATTTGACATGAATCAGGGGAAATGTTACTGTCCAGCTGCCCATGGTCCATTCACCAAGGTGTGTGTGCGTGTGTATACATGTGTAATTGAGTTTTTACAGACGCGTATCAATCAGATGAGATTATTTACGTCTGGGGACCGACCTTTAACGTCACCATCCGAAAGACGAGTCTCGAACCTGGGTCCGCTGAATCAGTTTATACTATTAGCTGGATTACAGGCGCACGCCACAACGCCCAGGTGTCATAAAGGATACTTAAAATGCTTCACTGTGAGTATCTTAGTTAGTTACATTTAACTGATCTACATGTACTTCTTGCAACAATATTTACTGTTGAATCTGATTTTTCCTTTTTATTGAATCACACTGTATAGCAATACGAAAAAAGGTAGCAACGTGCTATTTTACAAATAGTTAATAAATCAGCGAGCTAAATAACAAGAAGACTATTAAATCCAGTTTCATGACAGAAATGGTCAGGTATTAACTAAATAAGGTAAAACGAATAATTAGGGTCTACGAACATGAAATGCTTTTTGAATAATTCCCGATTCAGCGTAATAATAGATTGATAAAAAAATATTACCAGCGTAAATCAAATCAAATCAAATCAATTTATTGAATTAAAATCCACATGAATGTACGGAATGTATATGGATGTATGGATATCTGGATGAATGAATAGATTCAAGAGGATAAAAGTTTACAAGTTACAAGTAAAAATATTTCATACAACGGGATAATCTTTATATTCGTGTAAGCAAACTCACTATATGTAAATCGGTAATACGAAGGCGGATGCATCTTTCTAAAAGCTGACTCTCTCAATTTTTGAAAAAAATGATGATCTGACGGAATGGACCTTGACGGCGCACCTATAAGTTGATAAACGGGCGTGGCGGGGGGGGGGGGGGGGGGGGGGATGCGAAACGGGGTATACCACATGTACGCCGTGGCTAGGAATATCCAATGGCATGCCCATTCCCCCCCCCCCCCCCCCACCCCCCTCTTTTGTCTTGAACATTTAAGCCGTTTTCTACCGGTGCTAAAGACCTGCAACCATTTTTTTCGTCAATTAATATTTTCTGGGCCTGTTTGGAGCGGGGGGAGGAGCGTACGCCGGCTCCACCCACGGTTGGATACGCCACTATTTACTGTCTCCATTTGCGGACCGACCATGCATGCTTGGTAAGGGGAATGGAAATCAAGTATTTGCTAAGACGAACGAAGTATGAAGGAGTTCCCCTCGAATCACGTTTCAGGAGATTTTAGAACACACTTGTCTTAGGTAACACGATCCACGTTTGCTACAACTTCGGAGAAAGCAGACTGGATGGGGCATTGTAATGTTGACATTTTTCAATTCAATTCAATTCAATTCAATTCAAGGTTTATTAGAACATATCTTCGCAGTAGGATGGGCTGAAATAATTCTAAACTTCCCAAATTACAATATACAGGGTGTAAAAATACAATGATTATACTTTAGCACAGTTATACATATAATCAAACAATGAAATACAAAATAGAAATACAAGTTTTACGTTCAATTGTAAATATGTTTTTGTAATAATCAAAACTAAGATTTTCATTTACATTTGACATGGTTGCAGAATCCTAAAGAAATGGTTCGAAAAAGAAGACGGATGAGATATACAAAAGAAAAGAATACCAGAAAATGTGGAGAATATATAGATGAAGAGAATGATATTGGAAAGATATAAAAGAAAGATAAGAAGAAGCAAGAAACCATGCAGGGTAAGGAATGGAATTGAAGGAAAAGACGGAGCAGAAAAAAAGAATGTTAATGGGGAAGATAACTTTATCTTGTTATTACATTAGAGATAGTATATCAGTGATATTTGGCTTTCGTTCGCCCTGATTTATGGAATAAGACGGTAGATGCCACGAGATATAGATCAAGCAGATTACAGAAGGTATAACGCGATTAAGGGATTAATTCTCTAGATATTTTTAAACGTTATCAATCATTAAGAAGACCATGGTATATGGTTCTTATATTTCATCTCTCTCTCTCTCAGTCCATCTCTTTTCACATTCATTCAAAAAGACCATAACATACTTGCATCACATTTGTATTAAGCATAGGAGATATATTTCACCCTCTCTCTCTCTCTCTCTTATTATCTCGCTCTCATTCTCTCTCTCTCTCTCTCTCTCTCTCTCCGCCTCCCTCTCATTCTTCCCCTCATCATGCTCACTCCCCATATCTCTCACTCCTTCTTAGTTTAGACGCATCATTAGAAGAATAAAAGCTCATAATTCTCCCAACCTGCGTCAGCTAACGATTAGGTTTGCCTCAACGATTGTCCATCATAAAATGCATTTTCGATTAGCTAATTTTGAACTGCCATGTCTCCAGGTTTTTTCATTGAAGAAATTGAAGTAACAAGTTAAAATCCGACATTACTTAACATCTTTCGATTATGTGTCACGCTATGACTTGCAAGGTTGGACCGTTATTTTAAAAGCCCATGTATAGTTTTGATAGGCCTCAAAGAAATTTTGTCATATTTCCTTTAATCTTAGATCTGAGCAATAAACACAACATTTCAAGCTGCTGCATAGTGATTTTTGTTTATCCTTAAATTTAAAGTATTAGGCCCCCGAAATGCTAAAAAGATCAGATCCTATAAGATCCCTGATCTTAATATGCCTTCTGTTTTGCTTTGTTTTTGTAACCTTTCTAATATTTTCACACTGCGCTTCGAGTTAATGGATTTTGGGACTATGTCTCTATCCAGTAGACATAATTATGCCAACCTAGCCATTCATGTTCATTTGCTTCCATTAATTGTTCATGTTGTGATAACAGTGGATAATGGATGCATGGAACATTTTGTTCTCCTTCTTCTCTTCATTCTCAAATCAATTCTGTTCCTTAATCCTCTTTTCATTATTTTGTGCTCCGCCCTCCCCCCCCCCCCCCTCTCTCTCTCTCTCTCTCTCTCTTCATTATACCCGATCTTATATTATCTCAACTGCATACATGTTCCCATGTCTGCTTACAATACCTTGTAATTGGTTGTCCATCCTTTCTCCTCTCAAAAAAAAAAAAAAAATCTTTTTTTCCTCCTTCATATCTCAACCCCTCTCTCTCTCTCTATATACATGTATATATATCTCTATCTCTCTCCCTTTTCCCCCATTTTCTCTCCTTTCTCTGCCATTATTTTAAATGTTGCTACTCAAATTGAGAGGGCAGATAAGTGCGCCGTGCCCTGTGGCTACGCCAATTAAGGACAACCATACTACACCACTCAACGAAGTTCAATCGATCATGTCCTTGATCTTGCCCTCTATATCCTTTGTAACATCACACAAATATCGTTTACTTGGAAGAAAAAAAAAGAAAGAAAAAATACTTGGACACTTGTTGACCATGACGAACCTGTTTATTAGAAAAGATCTGTTTTCACATAGCCATTTACTGACCGGTTATTGTTTCGATCGTGAATAAGATAATTACTGGTTTTGTTTTGAGACCCAAGAAAATTGGGTGGAGCAATTCCTATCGAGGCTTCATTTCCTATATATATAGCACGCATGAAACATTAATTACTTTGTCAACGCAGAAAATGGACGGGGGCTATATTGTAGAGGGGGCGAGGGGAGAGAAGGGAAGAGACGCAAAAAGGGAGACAAAATGAGGGAGATATACAGATGAAGACAGCAAGAGAGGGGAATGACGTCATAGAAAGAGAGTAAAAGACAAGGAATATAACCCAGATATCAGTTACTTCATTTTATTTACCGTATAGCGTTTCTAGGCCTCTTTCTTTACATGTATATTTTTTGAGGGGGTTTCACTAAATTGACCTCTAAAACCCAATTTTATATGCACATGAGTAAGATGAATCGCTGCTACGGGCTATTAATTAACCAAAGTATAGGGGAGGAGAAAAAAGAAAGGAAAAAAAACAAACATAGCAAATAAAATAGAGAGAGAGAGATGGGGAGAGAGACGGGTATTCAAGAACACACGAAAGTTTGAGACAGCTAGTGAATGGGTATGCGAGAGAGCCAGAAAGACACAGATAGAAAAAGAGAGACAATAAGCATGATAAGAGAGATGCACACATTGTAGACTGAGAACACCCGAGAGAGAGAGAGAGGGAGGGGGGGGGGGAGAGAGAGACTAGAAAAAAAAATTAAAAAGAAAATAATCCACTGATTTATCTTAAAGTGAGTTCAAATATGATTGACATTATACATTTTTATTTTATTTTCAAATGATTTCGAAGTCTGGACTTATCCGATCTTAAATATGCCATGAATTATTAACAATTGCAATATGTCAGAAACTAAAATATTTTGATTGTTCTCCCACGACTCCTGTCTTAACCCATCTATCCCCAGGATTACCATCTTATATGCCCCTTCGTGCTGATTCGCAAGACCGTCCAAGCTCAAGATGAGTTTGTGATTTGATGAATAATATTTCAACCGTGGAAAATAGATTCGCTTTATGAATTTTTCATGCTATTCGTCGCTATATTATTCCGTTTCATATAATGGTTCATATCTGCTTCTTCGTTGACATGCTTGATTGGGTGTAATGAGCAAATTCTACCCGTCAAGCACTGATTTGTAAAACAAATATAGGGCGATTCCCTACCAGTATTTATTTGTTTTATTTCTCATGAATCGATTAGCCCAACTGACAGGAAATGGAGGTGTTCTGGGATTACCTTCTTTAACAAAGAGAGTGTTCTATTCTATTTTTTTTGTTAAATCATCAAGAAACAATGGAAATATTTCGACATATGTTTTATTCATGATCGGAAGACGAATTTGAAAATATCTTTGATGTTTTGTTAGCAGAATTGTTTTTTATTTTAAAATCCATAACGCTATCTTTGTCATTTACTATCCATGAGGGCTTAGCAGAAAGAAATTCATTTCCAGAGGTACATTTCTCTTCTGATAGATCACAAGAATGTTAGTCAGTACTGTATTACTGTATGAAATGACAGTAGTCCATTAATGCCATCCTGTAACAAAACTGACGTGGCATATCCGACATTGGACGAAACAATGTACACCCCTCATTGCGTGCTTACAGGCCTAGATAGATCATCAATACATCAAGAAAAACAACAAATATGAAATGGTAGCAGGTGTGCCTCAGATAATTGAAACGCAGGAAAAGATGAAAAAGATTAAGGGAACCTAAAGTCCGTTATTTACTGGGCATAAGCATGGAAACACAATGACCCCCCCCCCCCCCCCCCCCCTATTCCTATCTGAATCGTCAGTACACCGTGGTAGATTTTTTATCTGTCTTTCAGACAGGTTTAAAATGCACCTTTTCATTATGCTGGGAGTAACATAAACCCATTCTCAAACGGCTGATATCAACGAGGACAAAGATAAAAACCTATTCACGGACAACAATGAAACTAAAAGCATTGTCCTTTAGGTCCAAAATCAGATCCATACATATATTCACGTCTGCCCTGCAAACATTGGGAGTGCCTGATTGAAATAAACGAGAGAAATATGTACAAATCAATATCGGTCTCCACGGTAACGTCTATGAAAATACCTTTGACATATCCGTACACAGTAACGTGTTACCTTTATTGTGTGTGCCTCATAGATTATTAAGCTTCACCCGTAGCCGTTGGATTAATCATTATTCCAAATTGTTTCCTTTATCTGGACACATTTTCCGGTAGTGCATTTAATTGTCGAAGTTCTATTTTGACAGCAATTTAGAAGAACTTCTGATTTGATTTCATGCATCAAAGCTGAACATTGCATAAGATGGACAGCTAATAAAATTGTCATATTAAATTCATATTGTAAAATGATTTGTACAGTCGACTTTTTCCCCCATTTGTTCTTGATGAATAAAGAATTGATGAAAATGTTGATGAACATTGAAAAGAAACATTGTAATCATAATGAACAACTGACATTAATGAAGTTAATATGAACATCTTTTGTGACAGCTTCTTCTTCTTCTTCTTCTTCTCCTCCTCCTCCTCGTCCTCGTCGTCCTCCTCCTTCTACTACTACTTCTTCTACTACTTCTTCTTCCTCAGCTGACTGAGATTCGAACCTTGGTCCGACCAGCGTCAGTTTGTAGGCCGCAGCCGTAACCGCTATAGGCTAACACCTGATCCCTGTTTCGTAAAATTGTTTTATACCTTTGCTATCGTTTCAATTTTCACTTACATTCTAACCTTGATATAATCATGTTTTCCCTATCATCGCCGGGATTAGAAACCTCTTTTTCCTAGAAGTATAAGACATTTTCAGCGTCACTTCTCCCATTCACTATCGTATACCTACTCAAATTGCAAGTTCATCGATGGTAGCCGTTTTCAACATCAAAGTAAATAAAACAAATATTAAAAGTGCTTCTTTTTGTCCACCTTATTTCTCCGGGATTCAATTACAATAGCTTACACGATGGAGCAATTATGTCACTGCAACATGTTACATGATTCATTTTTAACACTATAGGCCTTCATTGCGTTCATATTGATACCTTGTAGAGTCTATATGTTGATACAAAGATATGCTTTCTCTCTCTCTCTCTCTCTCTCTCTCTCTCTCTCTCTCTCTATCTTTCTCTCTGTTTCAAGAGAGAGAGAGAGAGAGAGAGAGAGAGAGAGATGAAGCAAGCTTTCTCCAACATTAACACACATGGATTCAGATAGTTTATCAAATATATTACTCATACAGCTAGCAGTGCCCCCTGATACATATACATATATTTCCAATCATATTCTAATATACTTCCAATTTCTTTTGATTGACAATGATAAAGATGACCTTTTGGATGACCTGTTTCTTCAGTTTTTACTGACTGTTTTTCTTTTTTCAATATATTCTCAAAGTCAGGGGATAGTAATTAATAATATGTTGTATCAAAGTGGTATGATTACGCTACTGATGTTTATGAGTTTAATTTAGTTAATGAGAGAAAATAAATCGAAGATTCGTGCTTGACCTCCTAAAGGTTGGGCGCCCCCCCCCCCCCCCCCAGTGGCGTAGATACGAACACACTTTCTATTGTTAGTGGGGGGATGATGAATAGATCATCCCCCCCCCCCCCAGCACTAACAATGGATTTTTTTTTTCTATTTATCCTCTTTCGAGGGACTTTATTATTTAAAATGACAATTATTTACAATAATATAAAATTTCACAAAGTCATAACATAACGCATAGTGTGAAGACATAAATCAGGAACTAAATAATTGACAATACTTTTTCAACTTCGCTTATGTGGAATTTCTTCTTATTACATTTTATACTAAGATATGATCTAATTTCAACCTTTAATTCTTTAAATAAATATAAAGCATTCATCGTGTGATTTTTACTTCCAAAGCAGTCTCTGATATAATTTCTATATATAATAAATTGAGCAAAATTCAACATAAGATTTACTATATTCATTTCTTTTTTCTCTATTTCATAACCGATTAACAAAATTTGTTCATTCAAAACAATTCTTACATTAAATAAACTATCGATTAATTTGAGTAAAATCTTCCAATATAACGAAACTTTTTTGCAAGTAAAAAGAAGGTGGTTGCTTGTTTCTGGGATCTTACAAATATTACATAAATTGTCATTTTTTAATCTTCCATTTACATAAGTTGTCTTTGCAGGGTAGTATCCCGTGGATAAATTTAAAATTATACTGCTTAATTTTGTTGTCATTTATGAAGTGAAATTTAAAATAAAATACTGACTTCCAATCAAAGTCATTCGGTAATTCAAAATAAGCGTTCCAAAAATAAATACACGGCAGTTCTTGTTTATTTCTTTCTAACATCATATTATAATAATGTTTGGCTCTCATGCCCGCTACCTCAATGGAGTCACCTGTTACCATTTCAATTGAACTGGATTCCACTTCAGACGGTGAACCATTTACATATTGCCTCCTATTACGTAACTTCTGTAACCAAAAATTCGGAAATGCACTTTTTAACTTTGATAATTTAAAGGAGGAAAGTAATTCGTTTTCTTGAAAATCAATACAAATTGAATCAACTTTTTTCCAAATACCATTTGCTAAGACTTGCTTTACTTTAAGGATATTATTTTTTTCCAGTTTGGAAAATGCAATAACTCATTCCTATATTTAATATTACTATTATACCAGATTATTTCATTTTCTATATCTGTTACTTTAAACATATCAATATATTTCAGTTCAGCCCAAGAACAAAACATGTCAACATAAAAGTTAGGCAACTTTCTTTTCCTACAAATATGATACATGTCACTCTTTTTGCAATTAAAATTCAAACAAAGAGGCACCTTCCCAATTTTCTGAGTCCAATATTCGAACAGAACTGTCCAAGCATTTTGTTCATTTCTCAAATATTTACAAATCCATGATAGACGAAGTGATCGGCATTTCGACTCTAAATCTACCATTCCTAACCCTCCTTCTACTTCAGGATTGTAACAAATGTTCCGTTTCACTTTTTGTTTTTTTAGAATTCCATAAAAATGAGTAAACTAGTTTATTTATACGTCTTATTATTTTAGGAGGGATCGGGACTGCCGTAGCAGTATGTACTATCTGGGACATAACTAACAGTTTAATTACAACAACTTTTCCATATAGTGTTAGTTTTCTCGTTTTCCATAAATCTAGTGTATTCTTTATTTTTTCCACTTTACTTTCCCAATTTAGGTCTTGAACGGCAGAACTATTTTTACCTACATATACACCAAGACATTTTATTGGATCTTCGGTAAAATGTAAATCTTTAACTTCAACATGATTCATATTTAATTTCATAAAATTTGATTTGGTCCAGTTTATTTTTGGTCCCGCATGTTCTCCAAACATTTCTACTTCTTTCATTATTTCTTTTATTGACTGAACAGAATTAGTAATAATAGTCGTATCATCTGCATATTGGACGATGCGTATATCTTTAAAATCAGATTTATCTTCGTTCAAGTATGGGACTTGGATTCCTTTTATTTTAGTGTTTTGTTTAATTCTCATAGCTAAAACCTCTGCAACAATTATAAATAAAAGGGCTGAAAGTGGGCAGCCTTGCCTAACGCCTCTTTCTATTGCAAATTTCTCTGATATCCAACCAAAATTTAAGACACGACCATGAGCACCATTGTATAGTGTTTGAATCCATCTCAAAAACGAATCTTTAAATTTAAGTTCTCGTAACAAGGAAAATAGAAAATAATGATCAATGTTATCAAACCCTTTTTTGAAATCTAAGAACATCATAACAGCTTGTTTATTTTCAAGAAGACAATAATCAATAGTATCCTGGATAAGTCTAATACATTCAGATGCAGAGCGATTCTTTAAAAAAACCAGCCTGATCCTCTGATACAAGTTTGTAGATTACTTTTTGTAATCAATGGATAATAATGCGTGTCTACGCCCGTGCCTCCTCCCATTAAATCCACCTATACCTACACATACATATTATGTGCTTGATGGAAAAGCGGCGTGTTCTGAGCCGCTATTAACTTTCCCGAAATCATTCTTGCATGATTATGATCCGTAGAATGTCAACCTTCAACGGATTAATGAACCTTTTAAAAGATATGGTAGCAACCGAACAAATCAAATACAAATCATCCTTAAGATATGCAATCATAAAACACATGAACTATAGCATGGATTACAGTCTTATGTACGTGTATGTTTCTAAACATTACAAAGTCATCCCCCTCCCCCCTCCCCCCCCCCCCCCAAAAAAAGGGGGAGCTTATGCAAGTACTATGCTGTAATTAAATAACCTAACTCAAGGGAGCGCCGCCTTTGACGGCGGAGCTCCCAGGAGTTAGACCAAAAAGACCAAGTTCCCCGATGGCACTTTTTAAATGAGAATTAAGCCCTGATGACAAATTTACTTATATTGGAAGGTGTAATATCTTCCTACTTATTGGCCTAAATCATTTTCTAATAAGATATCAGAAAAGGGTATAAATAAAGATATTCCAACACCCGGTATCGTCTCCTACTCATTTACATGGGGGCTGCCATTTTCTTGCTTATTTGGAGTTGTACATGAACCATTGAGAAATGTTCCAGTCAGGAAGATATTTTGAATCCAAATCCTAAATTGATTTTCTTCATTACCTAAAATCCCATATGTGACGGAAAATATAAAGTGGGCGTTTACATGTATTATAAAAATTAAATCTTTATAATGATACTTTTAAATTGTCTGGTTTTGCTTAACAAAAATTTGTTTTCTTGGGTTTGCCAACAGAGCAGAACATAATATATGCAGCATGCATTCTGACTTTTCAAGTCCATTATCCGAAAGCAGGTGAATGCATAGTTTGCCGCTATAGATGCTCAGGGAAGAAGCATCCATAAAATTTGAATTAATTTGCTCCGTCCCATACGTCCAGTATCGAGAAAATAGATTTCTATTAAGCGAATATCGATTTTCAACAGAAATATATAAGGAAATCTTCAGTTTAAAAATAAATTGACATATCTGTTCTATATTTTTAATCTCAAATGGGTTTTTAATTTTGAAAAAGGCAATTGAGCATTTGGATTAAGAAAATCTTCTTGTACACAGAAACAAAATGGCAGCCCCCATGTGCTGCTAGCAGACGATATATTGCTAGCAGATGGTAAATTTTGCTCAGAAAAATTTGATTTGTATCGATCTCGTATATTTTGACGCGGAACCATATAGTCTAACAAGTAGGAATTAATAACACCTTTGAACACTATCGTCTTTATTTTTGAGCGTAATTCTCCTTTAACTTAACTCGAGAAATATTTGATGAAATTCATTCATTCAAGAACAAAGTTTACACTATTTTCTAGCCGACATTCTAATTATTGGTTTAAGTGTGAACAACAGATTATAAAACTGCATTATGAATTGCAAAGTGTAACTTTTTTTTTACTACTACCGACTGCTATAAAAACCATTATTTTATAATGAAAACATGGTTCAGCATGATTGTTCAGTACACTCTTAAAAATGCGTGGTCAAAAATAACCCCAAACGGGGTTACAAATGACCCCGCATACGGGATCAACTATGCACAAACCCCGTGCGGGGTCACCCAAAGTAACCACATAGCGTGGTTACATTTCGACCCCGAATGTGGTCAAAATTTAAGCACGATTGCGTGGTCATTTCTGCATAACTTGACCCCGCATAATTTGACCCCGCATACTAATGATCATTACCTTATAACCCTGTCAAAACGTACGGGGTCATTTCTTCCGACCACGCAACGTGGTCATTTCCCGTCGGACGGGGTTGATACTTCTGCCGGATGCGCGTGTACCATCCACGTTTCAAAGATTTAAAAAAGAAGCTAATGTCAAAATAATGTCATAACATGACATATTTTGTATATTTTGCTCACTATGACCTATAACCTATCCTCTCCTATCATATCATCATATAGCATATCATACCCTTATCATCCTACTTTAACCCTACTCCTATTATAGTCCTACATCCTATACCTATCCTATACCTATATATCCTGAAAACCTTTACTTTATTATATAGGGACTGTATTGCAGTGCTTGCTAAAAGTGGTTAAAGATTTTAATTTAATTTTCTAATGTAGATTTTTAGATCTTAAACCTAATTACATGTTTGAATATGTACAACATAATAATTAGTATACATACATTTTTCATCACATTTCAAAGTGCAATCATTGCATAAAAACTTAAAAATCAAGTGTCATTTATATATATAAATTCTGGTTGTTTACGGTTGCTCATGGGTATTCAGGATACATCATGAATATTCATGACAATGGCCCAACGTTTAACCAAGTAGAAGTCGGACCAATACTTTGCTGATGAATAAGCAATATTTCAAATGGTTAGTGATTAACCAGTGAAATTGGAACATTGTGACCAACATATTTTTGGAAATAACCCATATGGTGTTGACCAATCGCATTGGTACATTTTTGGGCCAGTCCTTTTTTAGAGTGCATTAAAATGACCAGTTTTTGCGTGGTCATTTTGACCACGCAAAAACTGGTCATTTTAATGCAGCGGGAGCATTATTGATCGAAAACAACCCCGAAACATGGTCGAATAAATTCGACCACGCAATATGCGACCCCGCATTTTTAAGAGTGTAATAACTAATCAAAATATTGGTTAGAAAATTCTACTCACTTTGCTTTTTAAAGATCAAATTTCATTACATATTCCATGAGTTATATTAGAAAGTGTCGGGGGGGGGGGGGCTTGCTTTTTGGTTGAGAATATATTGCAAGTGGTTGTAGCTATAAAATTTGCAGGGGAAATTACTGATAATCTGCATTATTAGTATTCTCAACCTATAGGAATTAGGAAATCAATTGCTTTTAATTCAATCGTAGGTACTATGCAGAGGAACAAAGTGACACCTGCCACGGTAATCAGATTTCAGATTTTCTTGATCATAATTACGGTTGGATTTGCTTCCTTCACTGCGATTCAGTTCCATATCTTGCTGTTATTTCTTAGTCATGACCTTCTCTCATGAATAAATAGAGCTCGAAACATATTTGTGGTACTTGTAGTTGGAACGACTTAGATAGGGAGAGAGAGAGAGAGAGAGAGAGAGAGAGAGAGAGAGAGGGAGGGAGAGAGAGAGGGGAGATGGGGGAAAGAGAGAGAGATAGAGAGCATGGGGGAGGGGGAGCTAAATCGAGAGGAGTGAATGGGGAGAACGTAGTTAATAGAGATAAATGGAGAGTGGGAAGGGTAGAGATGATGAGATAGAGATAAATCAAGAGAGAGGGAAAGAGAGAGAGAGAGATAAAGGGGAAGAAGATTTATAGAAATAGACAGAGACTGAGAGAGAGAGGGGGGATGAAGAGTACTAGAAGAAATTAGTAAGATAGATTGTGAAGGAGAGAGAGCGATAAGTTCAAATAAGACAGGAGAGAAAGAATGAGAGTCGTCGGGAGAGAGAGAGAGAGGGGGTGGGGGGGGGGGGCTATGAGAGAGGAAGAAGGATAGACAGATAATAGACCAAAGACACCCGTTATAAAAGCTTGAGAGCAAAACATTTTTTTGCATATTAGTCTGATAATTGAGTTTCTTTTCCAAATGCACGGTACTTCTCGTCCGGGAGGGGGAGACAAAAAGTTTTAGCTATTGGGAATCGAGTTTCCTTCATTCCACTGTAAACTGATCCGATTTGGAAGTATGCAGGGAAAAGCGAGCTGCCGGATTTCCGTTGTATCATTATCGTCTCATGTCATTCTTGTAAACATTTCATCATGTCATATTTATATTTATTTTTGTCTTTATAAATTCATAGGAAAACTTAGTCTGTGTTTTTTTTCTTCAGATTTTTCAATCTTCAGATCTTTATTTTCACCGAAAAATCCATTCTGTAATGATTATGACTGTAACTGGAGACATGAGCATTGTGAGAGATATCTTCAATTTACTCTCAAGTCATGTTTGGATTGCTCCTATTGATTTCGAATTCTTACAGGAGAGGGGTAAAGGAACCGGATCGATGTGCTATTTAGATGTCACGTGATCAATAAAGTCGTCATCATGTTGCCAACATACTTTTTTTTAATCCATCCTCTGCGGTACTCTCACACTTTTTTCTCTTTCTAAATCTGGAACATGAATTGCATTCGTCGTCATTCCGTCTCGCTGCAATTAGTGCGATTAACGATTTATCGAAATCGGACACGGAATTAATACCAAGCTTTCTGCAAAACTTGATTTCGTCTAGGAAGTACGTCCACATTGGCACTGCGTGTCAAATTATTCTGATGTATAAGAAGCTTTGGTAGAACTGTGATTCGAGCAGGCCTTTCAACATCACTTAGGTCGATATTTGTGCATCATATAATCATATAATCATATCTAATTATATGCCCATATATATGGAAAGCATCATTGTTATATTACTGTTGTTATTGTATTTATTTTATGCTATGCACTACAGTATTATGTTAATATGATTGGAAACGGTCAATAAATTTGAAATCTGCATCTATATAGCAGGTATATAGCTATCGAAGCTAGAATCTGCATACTGGTTTTTACGCATGCATTGGAAGTTAATACTACATAGCAATGGTTTAGATTAACATACAATTCTATATTTCTTAAATTAATTCAATTTCCTGTACATGTATAATCTGTTGAGAGCTAGAAGGGCGTTAGCTCTGTGTACATGGACGTGAGCTAACACCTTTCTGGCTTTTAGCAGAGGCGGTATAATAATGATTCAAATTCATAGGTTTCTTTCTCGTGTGTAAGAAGTTTCAATAAGAATGCATACGGAGCCCATAAATGGGTCAGTTCAAAAGACTTTGCATATTATCAGAGTTTGTAAACCCCGATTTAATCCCAGGCAATGTCATGGCATATCTCTCTATAACACAGCAGTCAGTCCACATGAGTACCACTTGGAGAGAATGCCGTAAGACTCACTTTGAAGGGGGGAGGTAGAGGGTTTGCTTCGTTAGTGATGGGGTCAACATTGTGATGAACAGAGATTAACAAAATACTACGTTTTATAAGCGGAATATGGACGAAACGAAGTAGTGCACAGGCTATAAGATGGACACATGCATAGCGGGGCACGTGTATAGATTTCATCTCTATTCAATTCATTTCATTGCAATGTACTTCGGTTTAATTAATTCCATGTTTAAAAAGATATTTTCACTTATAATTCATTTAATTTTCTAAACCTGGCGTATTGAGTATCATACACCAATATGACCGTCGCTGTGTGACATGATTTTGACTTCTTTTTGTTTGTTTGTTTGTTTGTTTGTTTTTTGTTCAATCACGTGAATTTAGCCCTCGAATTTGGAATGCTTGACAGAGTGGATAGTTGTATGGGTGGGAATGAATTTTAAGAGTAGTGTGGACAGTACTTAGCGGATATCTTCTCTACCGGAGAGTAATTCTATTGTGACGAATCCATCTTCCAAATCAAGTCCATGTCCTGCTCACGACGGCATTGACAAGAACGTTCATATAATCTTCCACTCGGAGAAAAGACTGTAGAAAGTAGGCGATGCAAGGCAGTTTTTAATTTCACCCACAGAGAATGATAAAGAGAAATAAAGATAGAGAAATAGAGAGGGGAGAGGGAAAGAGAAAGAGAGAGAGAGGGAACGATAAACTAAGAAGGCAGATGCAATATACGGTTTTACAGTTGAAAGGAAGATGTCACTCTATATGCATCGAGAGCACGATAGGAGAAAGAGATAAAAAGGAGGCAAGAGAGTCTAGTTGGGCAGAAATTAGGTTTCGTTTTCGAGAAAGGAGTAACAGATTCGAGTGAAACGATCCCGGAAAAATAACACTCGCCAAAAGTACGAGGTGAACAGGAGCTTGTGGGAGGCGGCCAGAGTTATAGGAGATGGAGAAACTGAGCGCTGGGCCGAAAGTGCTTCTTATGGTTTAACTTGAGGAGTAGGTGGGAAACACATATTAAGATGAGGAGTTTAAGAAATAGAATATGGAGATGGTTAGGAGTATAGCTCTTCCAGAAAAGGTCACTTCATAAGGACTTCAATTTTATACCTCAAGGGTGTGTGACTAATAATAGCTACGTGTAAGAAAGACACATCGATATGGTCGTTTCGGTTCGCTATGGTTTTTGTTTTAACTTTTGTATAAAAATCAAATACACATCTATATATAAATATAAACACATATACAAATTAAGACATAAAGGCAAGGGTAGACCTTGTCACCTCCATTAATCAGTATCTCTCTCTCTCTCTCTTTCTCTTTCCCTCTGTCACTCTCTATCATATTTTTGTTTGTTCTTTCACGCTAGCCGACAGATCAGATTACACTGAGCGTGAATGGCTCAAATAATACATTAAGTTGTGCCCTCTTTTTTCCTCTCTCCTCCATAAAGTCTGCGTCGACGGGGCAACGGGTGTACCACGTGACACTTAAAACCTTCCCATGATGCAATTCAAGATTAATGACTAGGGGGAGCGCTCGCACTTTTGTCAAAGATTGATGAGCTGGGAATTGAAAAGCACATGGACATGTAAGGCAGTGATTCTGGTCTGAGTAATCCCGCTTCAATTATCCATGGCTTTCAAACTAAAATCAATAAAAGAACCCCATTCTCTGGTGTTTTCCGTGACTTGAAAATAAAAAGGAACTTACGGATTTTTTCTTTGTACGGTATTTCTCCCCCAAACCGGAAGCGTCATTGGCCCATTGTATGTACTTAAATGAAGAGTTCAATGAAGAATTCATTTTCCTAAATCCTCTAAAAATTCATGATTTTAGTTGGTAACCAAAATAGCCTAGGTCTAATTTTCATATTTTCTGCAGACTGGTGTTTTAACATCTTATGAAGATTGTGATTTCTGTGATGATGTAGGAAGCTAGTTAAAATGATATTGATAGACTAATAAATGAACTTTCTGTGGGTTACTTTTGTGTCTTAATAACTTCCGCCACGTCGAATACCATGTGATAAGAGCCTTGAGTGGGATAGCCTATACATCAAACCATATTGTGTTCAATTGATAATTAATATTCGTGTTTATACAAGCAAGATGGTGTGCTATAAATGCAATAATTATTGCTCATAGAATCCAAGCATTAATAGGCTGGTTATACATTTCTTATAGGGAAAGAAAATTTTACTGTAAGCTAACATAATTAGGCCATAATTCTTTAAATTGCAGGTTTGTTTTAGATGCTACTTAGCAATCAGATAGCGGACTCAGGCTGTTTCAAGTTGTTTGTTTTTGTTTTTTTGTTTGTTTTTGTGATATCGGGCAGATATCATACATTATCACCTCATTATCATTCGGCCGTGGGCGAGTAGGAGAAAAAGGTCAATAAAAACTTAGAAATCAGACGAGGCAATTTAAGGAATCCTCTGCTTTCTAGCAGAATTTACTTTTTAATCAAGCACAGTGACTGTCTCAGGCAAGGTGTATCGGTGAGCGAGGATCGCGCGCCAAATTAAATACAGACGACTGAATCGGTATCGTTCAAGTTGTACGATTCCATGTAATAGTATCTTGAAGAAGCGCCAACGAACGATCAAGCTCGCTTAATTCCGCTTTGTTGAACCTGGAATAGATCTCGAAATGTCTTAACTCGTCAAATGAGAGAACGTGCGTTTGACAATGTTTCAGAACCCTTCTCCTTAAGTCCCTGGCAACGATTTAAAAAGTTGTGACATTACACGATAAGCTATATCCTAATTGAAAAATGGTATAGCAGGACTATTTTTTCATGTCAAAGCATATCGTGTCCACAGAGAGGCTCTCTTTGCTGTTAAATGTGACCTTTGCACGTGCATTAGGGCAGGATTTCATCAAATCAAATCGTAATCTAATTCATCAGATGCACTCACTTTTGCACTTTCATGTTTCCGCTTATCAATGAGCTTATCATTCGGATCTTTCGGATCTTTTATCACGTCGTCCTACCACTACCATCGAGGGCCGCGGAGTGTTTTGAAAGTGGGGGGGGGGGGGGGGGGGTGACTGATTTGATTTCACTCATTAATGAAAATTTTCGAGCCTTTTTCTGAGAATTTATGAAACGTGACTACTCCAGCTCCCCCCCCCCCCTCCCCGTTCCGCGGCCCATGTCATTAGAGTAGTAGCAGTAGAAGTAGTAGTAGTAGTAGTAGTAGTAGTAGTAGTAGTAGTAGTAGTAGTAGTATATTAGCAGCAGTAGCAGCAGCAGTAGCAGCAGCAGCAGTAGTAGTAGTAGTAGTAGTAGGTAGTAGTAGTAGTAGTAGTAGTAGTAGTAGTAGTTGTTGTTGTTTTTGTAATATTAGCAGCAGTAGTAGTAGTAGTAGTAGTAGTAGTAGTAGTAGTAGTAGTATAGTAGTAGTAGTAGTAGTAGTAGTAGTAGTAGTAGTAGTAGTAGTAGTAGTAGTACATGTAGTAGTGTGGTGGTGGTGGTGGTGGTGGTGGTGGTGGTGGTGGTGGTGGTGGTGGTGGTGGTTGTGGTGGTGGTAGAGGTGGTGGTGATGGTGGTGATGGTGGTGGTAATAGTAGTGGCACAGTGGACATATTATAGCCTCTATACAAAGCATTCACAGCTGCATTCGTAGCCAGGCAGTGAGTGATTTGTCGTAACTGAGCTCGCTGTTTCCACGAAAGTCAGTGGTCCTGCACGTGCTAACGATCAATCTAGGTTAAATCGCAGAACATATCTAGCTACATGATTCATTCAGTGTAACTTTATCAGGTATAGGTGTACACATTCCGTGTATTTTCCTGTATAACTATCGGACTGTCCGCCGGTTTTTACCGTCCGTTTAATGCAAACTTTATGCAGCATAAACTCATGTCGCAAAGGAGTTTTCTTTTTAAAAACTTTTTTATTACCGGGGTGGGGTGGGGACATGATGGATGTATACACGTAGCTATAAAAATCCTGGACTTGAAATTTGAAAATTCCCTAGATTATCCTCATGAGTGTAACAAAATTTTCAAATTCCATATATTTCTGAGCGATTAAACATTAATTCGATGCCGACATGCTGCAATGAAATAGCATAATTATGTAATACCATATTGCAAAATCATTGTATTGCTGGTAAACTATAACAAAGGAGCAGATTCCTGGAAAAGCCTTAATTTATTCAAGAAATGGAATAGGTACATAATTACCCCACGCTTACAATGTGTTTTAAGTGTAGTGTTTGCCAGAGGGAAATGCAGACGAGCATTTCGTCCATTTAACTCGCTTAAGAAATGTTTATAAACCAGATAGAACTTTTTTTTTCTTCAAACATTTGAGTTTAAGGATCAAAATTTCAACCTTTACCACATGACAACAATTTCAATATGAAATAAAAGCATCTGCCGCATGTTACGTGAGCAATATGAAGATGACTGCATGCAGCCTGTTTTTATTTCATGTTACATTTTGGATTTAAGTCGCGTTCAGGGATAAGGAAGTCCTAGCGGTATAACCAATTTCCGATCAATGAATCGATTCCGTCTAAGTGCTTGATATCGAACGACTGCAGACTGATTGTTTTTTTCTGTCCGCCAGATGGTGCCCGGAATCAAATTTTGAACATTTTCTAGTGAAACAAAATGTCGAGAAATGGCTGTTCTTTTTTATTGTTTGACCTTCGCGAGTATGCTATCTTTTGACATTTTATTTCGCAGAGAGAAAAATTAACATTCTTCTCCGCCAGAAATCATATCCTAGTTTTAAGACCGACGGGTAATCATTCCATCAATGTATGACACACACATCTGTCAACCCTATTAAACAACATTAAAAACTAGTTGAAAGGTCTTGGTTGCTCCCTTAGATTAGAAGGCTGGTAATATATCAACAATCTGATCACGAGAAGGAGAACGAGAATAACCACACCAGACTATACATGCATACATGATATAGAAAGCTTATTTATGTATTTCCATTATTGTATGTTTACTTGTTTTTTATATTGTACATGTCTGGACCCCTCAGAAGAACAGCCTCTGGCTGAAGAGGGTGATCCAGCCCATGTGTGGAAAATAAATAAATAAAAATAAATACATAAAATGAATAAATACTGGATCCTAGATTATCGGTGCAGAAGGCTAATTAGCATGAAATGTGAGAGCATTATGTTTCGACACAGACCGATTTTATTTTTATCGTTATTATCAAATCGCTGATAATGTGACTCACCAGTTAGATGTTTGCGATTTGTATGGAAATACACAATTAATATACAGTTTGCGTCTACACTAGATTTATTCATTTATCATTATTATTATTATTATCATCATTAGTATTATTATTAGTATTAATATTATCATCATCATCATCATCATCATCATCATCATCATCATCATTATTGTTATTGTTTTTAGGGAAGAGACGACAATCATTATTGATAATGAATTTGTTGCGTACTTTTTATTTTTTTATTTTTTTCTCCATCATTTGACATCCCCGCCAACCATGCGTAACAAGATGAACCATTGTTATTTATTGTTTTAGTTATAGTGGTTTATTAAGGTATCAAAGTATCAGCTTTTGGAGAAGGATCAGTACGGTCATTACATATCATCTTAAACTCTGTCAGTGCAAGCAATTTAGAATAGTACAGCAACAAAATTGCATTGCATTGCAATTTCCAGAAGCGCAAAATAGACTGTGACAACCACGTAACTTTTAATGGGATTATTACAGTAAAAATAATCTGTTGAGTGGCAGAAAGGCATTAGCTCATATACATTTACATAGAATAAACGTCATTCGGGCTCACTCTAGACCAACGTTGTTTTAAGCCAATTTGCTGATATTGGGTGTCAATATATACGACAAAGAAAAATAATATGGCCTCAAGTCAGACTAAAATTTTATCCAACAATTTTTAATAGAGTAATCCCATGGCACCGGCCTCGGGGGAAGAAATTAATTAACTTACGTGTGGTAATCTCGATTACAAGTTGATACTGTCTAATACTCCGTTCTCCATTTCACTTTAATATCTGTTCATTCATTAGATGGCATCTTCATCGTGACAAAGTACTAAAGAGGTTACTATTTTATGATCCACCATGGGGGCGCCAAAGTGTCATTAGATTTATTAACACCAGACAGAATACCGTGAATCTATATATATTGCGATCAATTTAAAAGAGGCGTTTTGTTCATACTGAATTTGGTTCTAAGCAGGTGTAAATTGTTTTCTTTTAAAGAATAACGGTTGTTAGGTTAGTTGGTGTTTTTTTCGTAAATCAATCTCGAATCGATTTGATTTCGTATCATTTTATTGTCAGTCTTCAATAAAGGAACGTAGTATAAACATAATAAGAGTTGCACATTCACAAACATAGTGGTAAGAGTAGTCCAGGTCCTCGCACATTACTGCCTTATAATAAGAGTAAAACTCACCATTAACTTTGTTTTTAACGATAAGGATAACGTTAACGAGATTTTCAATTAAAGATACACTCTATAACTAATAATGAGTATGCTCATGTGTGTTGATAGGAGATCAGCTGTAGAGTGCACCATTAAAATTGAAAATTACCTGATACCACTCACAAATGACATCATTGGTCTGTGCCTGTGGTCAGTTCAAACCATTGCCATTGAGCGTATGTTATGACTTAATTGATGACGATAATTGGGTTGACATTTTGTCTGGAATTCCAAGGCCTGTACTATATTATAAGTAGTCACTAGTCAGACAACTTGAAACTGCCAGTGTATTTTCTAAAGAGCAAATTAATGCAGTACATACTTGACGTAATCTTGTTAGGATATTGGTACAAAAAAGGAGAAAAACGAGGATATATTTGACAATGGCGTCTCCAGAAACTAATTTAGGGGGGATTAGAAAGTACCCGAGGCTGTCGAACGTCCCATAAAACTGAAATATTTAAGCCATTTCCCCATAAACTGAATATCGTAACCGCACTTCTAATAATCTTGAATAATCCTGAATTTGAAAGAGTAGTTTTCTTTTGCATTCAATGTTGAGACTTTAGAATAATCTGTCGCAGATAATGTGATTTTAATACATTAAAATAATTACCCTAGATAATCGCTTCGAGAGCTGTCGTTACATATATTTTGCTAACACTTTATCAATAACAATAACTTTAATAGGCCATTAAGATTACAGGAATATGATTGCAATCATTACAGCGGCTTTACCCAATTCCAAATGTTGTTGATTTCTGAAGAAAATAAAATCTAGTTTACTGGGATATGCGATTCCATTTCAATTTGAAGCGAAATTCTGGAAAACGGTATAATTCCCTTGCTTCCCTTTAATGATTATGAGGATTTCAGATTTAGAGTTTATTCTACTTCATTTCATATTTCATATAAAGGTTACCTACAAATGAAGTATTATGGGGAAAACAACTGATGTTGTCATTTCTATTAAGCAATGAAATGTAAAATTCTACGAAAATACAAGAATTAGAACACAATTAATTGTCTGTGGTTTAAGCCTAGACGATTGTGCTGATTCTGACACGTTGCTTATTGGCAGAAGAAAACCGAATTATTGATAACCTTTCAAGTTTATCCTTAGAGTTAGCTCTTCCCAATCTAGTCTAGTTTTTGGTAGGGTTCACTCTGACTTATCTCTTGTCGAGCAAAGCATAATTTTTACACATAACTCCGATTGCAAGAAAGAAATATGGCAATTATTCATATTTCGACTTTTACCTTTATCATTCGGCCGTATCGGTATATATGGCATTTTCCTAAAGATTATATACCTTTTCATCATCAGAACAATTCTACTGTCATACACTGACTTTCATTCAGACGGAATCATCGGTATCAACGGAATATTTGATACATTTACAGATTCCACCACACTATTACGCTATCCCTGGTGTCTTGAACACACCCGGGGCTGTATTTTCGCGCACATACTTACTATAAAATGTCAAGATGTTGAGCCTCGAACATGCATGGAGAAGTTTTCGTGCACATACTTATTAAGAAATGTCAAAATATTGAGTCTCCTACATGGATGGAGAAGTTGTATGCTTGCAAATGCAAACCAGAGGGGCCAGCTTATGATATGTTTTGAGGTGCGCCTGTTTTTCGGAGGGCGCGTGTGGGTTCATATTGTGATAATTGATATTTAGAGGAGAGTGGTATTAAAGGTTGACTAAATTAGAGAGAAAATGGGTGCTCTTTCCATGTAGATTTGCCTTCTAATCACGAATCTGCCAATCGATTGTCCAAATTATGTCTCGTTTTGGCGAAAAAGGGGGAAAAGTAGAGGTTTTGGGACCGTTCCTTAAAACTCGTGAGCTGATTGGCTAACCCCCAAGTGACGTATGAAAAGTAAGAGGCACAAGATCTGCAGGCTGCAGCATATAATATTGTACACAGAATGCGGTATTTGACCCCTCTGTTCAACGGACAATTTATGAAAAAAGGAAATTAATCAATATAATCTTAGGAGTGAATAATCATTAGCAATATATTTTCTACAAGATCAGAAAACGCTTTTGCCCAAATATACAGCTCTTGTTTTGTTTTTTAGCTTTTATTTTGAACAATGTTCTCATCCATCTGAGCTTGCCGAACGAAAGTTTTGCATTGGTCATAAACGCGTGCACAGCCGTTTTATGCGTCTGTATGTACAATGTCCTGCACATTTTTAGTACGGCAGTGACTATGTTCCCCTCGTACATAGCGACTGGTGAACGCTTTTGTTTTGTTTATTTCACTTACGGGTTTTTTTTTTACTTCGCTTTACATAATACGTTAGTACTGATTTAGATTTTGGCTGAATTCGAGTAACTTATATAGAGAGAGGAAAAGTGCCCGCGATTCCGAGTTGGAGGACTTTTCTGAGCCATGCAGATACGAACTCTGATTTATCAGATGATTTATCAGACCCCGAAGGCAAAGAAGCTCGAGTGGCAAGGGGAAATTCGACCATATTATATGTTTGAACCCCTCGCAGAATACGGTGAAGGGCCGTGGGTGAAGTTACTCCAGGGAGCTCCAACGCGTTGGGGCTCCCTGGAGTTACGGGTGAAGTAGACCGAAAATGCTGTCTCTCGTTCGACGAACGAGAGACAGAATTTTCGGTTTACGGGTGAAGCTGCTGCAGCTGCTGTCGTTGAAAAACAGATTGGAAGACTTGACTCCAAGTCTGATCGTTGGAATAGCTGAATCTTTTAGCTAGCTTATCATTCTCTTCATGCCAAATTCGGAATACAGGCCAGGATCCTCAAAATCATTTTCGGCAAAGTGATCGCTGCAGATTGTACTCCACTCACTTGGCCGGCCCTTGCCACTCTGCCCGCGTGAGCTTTACATTTGCGACCCACAATTTCCGTAGATTTTCATCTTTAGGAAAATGATGTAGGCTTACACCATTTTTAGGGGTCTTGCTACAGCCCGCAACTATACACCGATTAGCCATTATTGATGAAACTGTGTCCCAAAATCAAAGTTATTGTGAGGAATTAAACACACGAAAATACGCAATGCAAATGGCCGATGCGGTGAATATCATGCTCGGCACCGGGCTAGGCCTGCCGGGGGCCTCCGGGCGCGCACGGTATAGGTTAGTGGAATATTTTCCCTTACTTTTCATGCGTCACAGATCACGTGATCACGATGTCGCTTCGATGGTTTTTTTTAGGGGCGGGGCTTATGACTGTGTAAATCAGCAAAAATGTACTTTTCAAATGATTATAAAATGTGACTGAATGCATACAAAATTGTGTGATGGATATTTTTTGGCTCCTGATGACACCTTCCTACGAAAAATGGGCAATTATTTTTTTATTTTAGTGACCTTTAAGCCATGGAATATTACAGCTGTAGGATATTTATGTATGTGCCAGGGACGTGGGATTAGGATATCAAACGGAGAAAGGCGTAATGAAATGATAGCAGAAGAGAAAGACAACGACGGCAGAGATTTAAGATAAGAAAAGGAAGTGATGAATTTATGAACAAAGGAAGAAATAAATTACAGGGAAAAAAACAAACAAACTAAAAGAGAACTGGAGAAAGAGGTGAGGATAGTGTGAAGAAATAACAAGATGCGAATGTAAAGAAATAAGACCATAGAGTGTGCATTCTTTTGATAATGATTAAAGGATAGGAACTATTCCTTTGGGACCACCACTACCACCGCCACCATCATCGCCACCGTCACCGTCACCCTATAGTCAAAATAGGACAACCACCCCATAGCGCGTATAGGGGGTTTAGTCTATGAATCAAAACTAATGGGGTGTTGCAAGAAAGTTGCAATCAATTGCAAATTGTAAAGCAAATTAGAACAACTATTCTGATTGGTTCAGGGTTTGCCCATTCAAGAAGATGCGCTTGCAACAATGATTTTGATTGGTCATTACCGATCAGTTGCAACTTGCAATCAATCGCAACTTTCTTGCAACACCCCATTATAAGTGTGCCAATCTTCTCCATAAATCGTATATATGTTATAACCTGATTCTCCTCGCGTAAAAGGTGGCGCATTATTCATGCATCAATCTTGTCATATCACCTTGTATCTAAATCCTGACTAATCAAATTCCTCTTAATGTGCTCCCGTGCGTGCTATCTTGGCTAATGACTAAGAAGGTAAATCATAAAACAAAAGCAAGGAAGCAATGGGTTATTGACCAGTAATTTTTCAACTGAAAGATATCCATTATAGAAATGGCAATATAATGAAATCCCACTTTGTTTGTGTTATGAAGTGCATAGCGTGCACTCTGCGAAAATGCATTAAGTACCTACCACGATTAACCACAATTAATTTTAATTAAGACATTCTTTGTTGAGGAGGATAATACTTTTTGTCGTCAGGCCTCTTTCTTTTGAAAACTTAAGCTTAAATATTTTCCAACAAATTCATGTTCTATGAAAAAAAATAATAGTGTCTGTTCTGCTGTTTTTTGTAAATTGTAAACACATCATCTGGAATTGATGGAATTTCTGATCAACCCAAAGTGGGTGCTTTTCCAAAGAGTTTCTAAAGAAACAATTTCACTTTGGAGCAAAGTGATTCGGCTTTTCCTACAATATCATCTCAGAAACACGAAATTCGATGTCCCTATAAGCAGTCCACTTCTAAACCCACTGAGGTCAATGTGAGGCACCTAAATGATGACCCAACCAATGAAACTTGTTTTCACTTTTTTATCAATTATTTTTATCAATTATTTTCAATATTGCTAAAAGATATTTCGCAATAGAGAAAGAAAGCGGGAACAATATTTAATCTTCCTCGTAATTCTTAAAAGTAGAAGTTCTCGACCATTCAAAAACCAGTGAAAGGTATGATCGTAATAAAAAAATTGAAATAGTTTAACTTTATGAATTAGTAAAATAAACATAATTCAAATTCCACGGACGGAGTCAATGTTACAGGCCTTTTAACTTATACCTATAACGTGAGATATAAATGACCCAACATATTCACGAACACTCTTCAAATTCTAGGAAACATAATATTTATACTTTCATTTACATGACTTTTCTATAACGCGAAAAGTGAAAGTTTCGAATGACATTTGCATGAGTCCGTCATTTCCTGAAGCACTGGAAGTCAAAGACTTTGCGACATGAGTCATTTTTTACTGATCTGCTTCAATACATATTCTTTAGTCCCTTTCCTAAAATCATAGCACATTTCATAAGCAGAAACTCATATTTTTTCGGCTTTTCCCCAATCAGGGGGGAAAGGACGTAATGCAGAACAGAAATGGATGGCTTAAAATACTGCCAGACATAGATTATTGCAATTTCGGTTTCTTTTGTGAGTGATCAATTCTAATTTCCTCCGATTTCATTTTCGGTAATATCAGACGGTCTAATTTCGGTTACATGAAAGAACAGCGGATCTCAGATTAAATGCAAAAAAGAGGAAGGCACCAAAAAGGATAACATTTTCCTTTCACCCGAATCAAATATAAGGATTAGGTTGCAGGTATCACGTGACATGCCATTCATTACCATGGTGAAATGGAATTGTTCATGTCATTCATTTCTTTTTCTCCGTCACGATTTTTTTTCTCCATAAATTCCCATTTACCCGATAAAAAAGTAAAATCTAGTACTATTGCGCAAGCGTGCTACCAATACTGACGATATTGTCATTTTTTCTAAAACAGTCACATGACTCTATTATTTTGAAATTTTTAAGAAGGGTAATACAAATCAAGGAAGATCCAATCAATATGTGATCTACTCTTTTTGAAACTTCTCGATGGTTGGTATTTCAGAGTCGGTTTCCATCAAAGAATCTTATTTATGGAAAACTGGACATAAATGAAAGTTGTCAGAACGTGCCTGTTGTTTTCCTGTAAAGCAATGGCGGACAAATCAAATACAGATGTTCAATAGAGCTAGAATGACGTAAGCTCAATTATTCAACGCAGATTTAATGCCTTTCTTGCACTCACATCATATGATGGAACTTGCTATGGCATTTGATGCGAGTTGGTCTAGTGGCCGAACCTATGATCTTCTATGAGACTGAGGGTTCGATCTTCAGTCGAGTATTTCCAATGGTGAAGTTAAAGGTCGGTTAAAAATCTAGGTTAAAGATCACATTGCAAGAAAATCACAAATATGGCAATTAATGTATCACTAGAAACTGGGAAGCTTACAGATGGCAATCGTATAAGTTTTATGTCAACTGCGTATCTGATGATTATAAAAACAACATAAATAAAAGCTCTTCTAAGCATCTGGAATATCCGAGGATTCGCCACAAATATAGCGATGTTCTGATGTCGTCACACTAGGGATCGATCCTGCTTAAAGGCCAAGTCCACCCTAACAAAAAGTTGATTTGAATAAATAGAGAAAAATCCAACAAGCATAACACTGAAAATTTTATCAAAATAGGATGTAAAATAAGAAAGTTATGGTATTTTAAAGTTTCGCTTAATTTCGTAAAACAGTTATATGCACATCCTGCTCAGTATGCAAATGAGGGAACCAGTGACGTCACCCACTCACTATTTCTTTTGTATTTTATTACATGAAATACGAAATATTTTAATTTTTCCTTGTTATAATGTGAAACAAGGTTTGATTCCTCGCTGAACATGTGTAATTGCCATTGATGCAACCTATACACAATTCAATGAGAGCTTCCTAATTGTGAAATCTGCAGAAATTAAAATATTCTATATTTCACATAATAAAATACAAAAGAAATGGTGAGTGGGTGACGTCACTGGTTCCCTCATTTGCATACTGAGCAGGATGTGCATATAACTGTTTTGCGAAATTAAGCGAAACTTTAAAATACCATAACTTTCTTATTTTACATCCTATTTTGATGAAATTTTCAGTGTTATGCTTGTTGGATTTTTCTCTATTTATTCAAATCAACTTTTTGTTAGGGTGGACTTGGCCTTTAAGCAGACGACGTCCTATAATGAATGAACGTAATTGCAATGCAATTATTTATCAAATTATAAAGAGTTTGGTATATTTAAACATGACCTTATTTCACACCATTCTAAAAGGGAAAGTGAAACTGATTCTGATAACTAAAACCGTTTGATTGTAAATACACAGGAGAAGGGTCAATGATCAATGAAATAAACCCCATTTTCAAATTGAAAAGCCCTCCGAATAATAGCAGGATGGTATTCGTTCCCTCTTGAAACGCCGAACATGCCCCGGTGCAAGCAGCTGAAAATACAATGGCGTCTTATTTTGTTTACAAGTGACTGATTCCTTTATTTTTTAACGCTGCATTTTTCATCAAAATAATACTATATACGAAGTTAAGAGTGAGGCAACAGACTAACATTAAGACTGACGCTAGTCAAGTAAGAGAAATAAGTGAAGAGGAGATGACAAAACAGGCACTGAAAAATGTGTAAGATGTTATGGGACATCGTTTGCTTAGACAGGACTGGCCCCTGGTGTGTCGTCACACATCTCAGCAGCGTTCGAGGAGCTCTTCAGCTGCTATATCGGGGGCTGTATTTTACCGTTTTATAATTGATAATAATCATTACTTCAAATGTTTCCAAGCGTTGAATTTGGATAACCTTGTTTAATGTTGCCATTATGCAAGGAAATGTATTTAGCCAATATTTACTTTGATGGAATTTTCTTGTAATGTGATCTTTAAAACATTTATTGTTATAGAGGGTCGACTTTATCCCGTATAAATGACCATGCTTTTCTAACTGAATAAACAACAATATTATCATCATTGAATCATGAATTTCCTATTTTCCTTTAATTTATTTTGCTAAAATTCTATAATAATTTGTACGGAATAAGAAGGTTTCGGTATACTCCGAGATCCAAAAGCCAGGTTCAACTTTACTGGCTTCAATGGATACGGAATAATAAGATTAAACTAAAACAATATCTATTTTGTTACACGATTTGTATTGAAAATCCCACAGCGTAAAAATAATAATTGCATTAGAATTGCTTTTTTGTGTTAGTTTTGCTAATATATCAATGACGCACATAACGCGAAAGGCAATATTAAATTGACTTGAGTAATGAAATGAAAATAGCGCCACTAATTCCAGTTTTTTTCTTCTTCAATCTTCAAAATAAAATCAGTTACCCAAGAAAACAAGTATTATTGTTATAATCTGATTGACCATAGCCTTCATTTTGGTGCTTTTGTTCAAGTCGTGATTATTTCCGGTGCAGTGGGAAGTATTAAACCCACGTGATCATCAAAATATTACTCCCGGCGACATCGACTGCCATGGTTTCGGAATTAAACATCTGTCTCTATTTTTACGTTTCTGGAATTATGAACAAAAATTGTATTCGTGGAATTCAAAATAATGACCCCTTCCTGCTGTTTGATTGATTTCCCTACAAATTTATCTTTCCAGGCCAATGAGGTTTACGAACAGCAAACAATTCATTGAAAGTCTTATTCCTTTTTCACGTTTTCGCTTAGAAACTTCCTCACCAAAACCCTCATTAACCTTTCGAGGCTAACCACAAAGATTGACTCATCGATATTATTAACCTGTATGTTGCTTTTATACTCAACAGTTATATCCAGTTCTTACCCTATTTATCACGCCTTTATCCTTTGCACTAAGTACCCTAAATGACAGCTACAAGGGCAGGGGGCACGTGCCCCCCTCCCCATCAAACTTCGAAAAAGTACAACAAACAAGAAAGAAAGAAAAAGAAATAGCGAGGAAGGGAGGGAGGGGGACGTACGACACACCCTCTCCTTACTCCATTGCCTTGATTTTCTCTTATTTTATCCACCAATGCGCCCCCACCACCATTTCTGGACTCGCTCTATAACAGTCTAACCCCCCCCCCCCCCCCCTAAGTAGATGGTAATTTAAAAACAAAAACAAAATCGAAGTGATGAGGGGCACATGATCATGATGGACAGTTCCTTGTCAATTACGAACAATTTGGTGGAACTGTTTGATAAACACTTATTTTGCAAAAAAGGCTAATAGAAAGCATAAGAGCGAACAATTTTTTTTTCTTTCTCGCATCATTTTTTCAGTAATTATGATCCTTTCGCCAACCAAACGCAGACTCTTCTTATTATGATGCGTTCCACCTCTAAGCATCTTTAGGTGCAAGAATAAGGTTATTCTTCTTACACTGGCCCCGAGCATTATATACTGTCAGTATATAGGCCAACATTATTCTGTACTCAAGAGGTGGGACAAAAAAGAAAATTCGCTGACAGCAAAGTCCAGGTTTAATGCCACTGAATAATTCACGAGTAAGCCGAGGTGGTTTTTTTTCTTCAGCAGATATGGGAGGCAATATATATCTGGAATCTATATTCCCCTTTTCAGAAATCTATTGTCATATTCCTCTATTCCACTCGTTTTAATGTCCGTAAATCCTCTCCACATTGTAACATTGCACTTCAGTGGCGCAACTCGTGTAGACTCTAATGGTTGTGTTCAGTTCATTATTATGAAAAGTTTGCACAATTCCTCATTAAGACACTTCTAAATGGGCGTATAGATCATAAGCCAGTTCGTAATTATAATTTGCGCATGTGCAGATAAAGGTCATTTGCACTATATGCGCACCAGTCTGTACGCGCATAGTGTACTCGTCCACCAAAACAAAATTAATGCGCATGCGCGTACAAATTGGGGTTATTTCAGGGTAATTTATACCGTGTACTAATTACGAACTGGCTTATTGCCTTAATGCTTGAGTTTAGACATCTTCCTACTTTGTCGTAATTTCAGTTTCTTCTTCCAGTATTGCTTTCTTAAGGCCACCGCACACCTTACGATCCGACAGGTCTGCGACCGGTCTCCGACTGAGTGAGCGAAGATGAATCGCGGGCATGGCGGGGCAGTCACGCGCCTCGACACCGCACACCGTGCGATCCGACTACTAGTATTCTGGGGCGTTTCATCAAGCGTTTTGTCAGTGATTTTTATTGACAATTTTGCTCTCAGCTAATCAGATGCAAGGATTTCAGTAGCTTATAACAGTTGTCGATAAAAATCACTAACAAAACGCTTGATGAAATGCTGATCTGCGACTTGCGCATGCGCTCTTTGATTTTTGTCATATTAATACTGCTGTCTGATTGGCTGGAAGTTGGATTGAGCCTGCAATCCCGTTGTAGAGATTCGATGTCTTACGATTGACCTTGCGATTTGTCTCTGACTGTCTACGATTCACAAGGTGACAAGAGCTGTGACGTCACACCTCCAGACCAGTCGGATCGTAAGGTGTGCGGTGGCCTTTAGTCCTCTGTGCTTCCTACTCCTCTTTATTATTATTTCCTTACTTAGATTGATGTCTCTGCTTCTTCGATTATACTTGCTCCTACTTGAAAAAAGTCATCAGTCATCATGTTCATGAAAGCATTGGGTTACTTTTCATAAAATATCCTTTCCTCCATCCATCTCTTTTATTGTGAGAAATCCGAGAATAATCTAAAATGCAAGACATAACTTACCAGACCTAGACAACCTTACTAATGGAATGAATTATAGCATTCATTTTCACAGCACGTAACGAAGGCGATAATGATCTTCAATTATAAGACAATGCACATGAAACTGATGCTCATATAACCGTTGCCGTCACAAGGTTTTCATTGTTTTGGGAGGAGATCTAGATAAAAGTAACTTTTTTCCTTCCTGTGATCTAGATATACTTTAATTTGAAACAAAGTGGCATGTCAGTCAGCTTACAGGAGGGTTTCAATTCCACAACAAGTAAGACCATTACCCCCCCCCCCCCTCCCAATGGCTGGGGCATGTAAGAAATTTCCGATGAAACAATGAATTAAGTTGATTCAAATATAATTATTAGATGAGACCTCTTTCCTGTTGCCTTTGTCTTAAATCGCGCATATCGCCTCCAGAAGGCAAATCTAAGAAAGTTTGTTTTTTTTCATTTGAAAGAAACTTTCACATCGTGAAATCAATATGAAATAAAAATAATCGATTACTCATATAGCATCAAAGTATATTGGATGTAAAAAAAATGGGATCTTAGAGATTGCAAACCATAATATTTCTCAAAATGCCGCGCTAGAAAATTGATTTCCTTTATTTCTCTTCCGCACGCCAATTTTCTTTATAATTTTCGTTGACCGGTGTCTTTGTGCTTCACCTTTCGAAAGTAGAACAGTTACACTCTCTGTCAGTCAAGAATATTACCCCTTTATTAAAGGAGAATGAAACCCCAAACTAGTATGCACTTTAACAGAAGCAGAAAAATCTTTGAAGCATATTAAAGACTGAAAGTTTAAAGAAAACGGATAAAGAATACAAAAGTTATGAAGATTTTAAAAACCTAAAGTCGCTAAATGAAATTGGCAACATACTTATTATGCTAATGAGATGCTATGACGTTTTTTTGTTCTCAATTTATAGGTAATAAATAAGACAATTGTCAGATTTCGGCTTTTAAGCAAAGACAGTTGAATTATCAACATTGTGCTTGAAATATATTATGAGGAATAAATTTATGAACAGCACCTATAATACAAATTTTCTAAGATATATTCGAGCAAAGTGGACTTTTACAACATTATTTGTATAAGGCAATCGGCAAGTATAGCACATTTACATCACAGCAACTCATTAGCATAATGAGGACATTGTCAATTTCAGATCTCCATTCATTTAGCGATTTTAGGATTTCAAATATTTTATTTTTTATTTATTTATATATTTATTTATTTTTATTTTTATTTATTTTTTATTTTTTTGTTTATTTTTTTTTTAATTTAAATTTGAATTTATTTTATTTATTTATTTATTTTTTATTTTATTTATTTTTATTTTATTTTTTTTTTTTTGGGGGGGGGGGTTCATTTTCCTTAAAGGCATTCATTTATTACGATCAACTGGTAGATAGGAAAGAAAGAAATGGACTCAAAAACACTTCCACAGTCATCTGATATAATGATCTGTTAAGGGCTCAACCAGTGTATCGCTTTTGTGATGCTGAGATATCATGTATTATGATTATGGGTTATGGGATTTTTTTCTTTCTTTCTTTTATTTTCAAGGTACCCCCTTGAAAAGGAGGTCAAACTTTGTTATTCCTATTCATACGAGAATATAAGAAAAATAGAAACTCATACCAGGTGATAAAAAAATTGTACTAGATTCTGTTTGATTGCGGATTTTTGTTCTATACTAGGGGGATTTAAAGGATAGTGCATACGGGTACCTCGATATATTCTTCTTTTATTATCGAATGCATATGTTTCGTATTATTCCATAAAATGGCAAATGTAGTATTTGTACCTAACAGTAAAAGGAAGATTATAGAGATTTAGAAATAGGGGCGATTTATTAATTTATTTTTTTTTCATGTGAAGAGAGCAAACAGAAAACGAGTTATTTCGGGAACATATCAAACTCAAGATTGTTTAGGATCACTGAGAATCTTTGATGCTTCTTTAGACATGTTAGATGATACATCACGAAAAAGAATCTAAACGAGGGGCACACTAATTGTATTCCGACACCCCTACCCGGTTTTGAAAAGTGGATTAATAGGGGGGTAGCGGAACACACACCGCGACCGCATTTCAAATCGACTGAAGTATGACAAGATAGCGACTGATATACACCGAACCCACTGCAAAGTGCGCTCAAGCAGGGAGAAGTTCAACATCTTACCGGTTCAAGAGTACGGTCTCGAGTACTCGACTCTAAACAAGGGGGGTCTCGGGTATCAAACCTTCCAGAAAACCGTTGTATAAAATATGTTGTCAATGCCGCTAAAAGCTGAAACCAAGAATTCATACTTACAGCTTATATAAAGGAGTACTACCGGTTAGTTCACCGATTCTTAAAAAAATTACTTGACTATTAAGAACTTAGTTATCAAATATTGTTTATAAAAACCCGAAAACGTGCAATTGAAAGTGGTTATAGAATATATGCGTACGAGGTATGCATTTCTATCATGCTAAGGTGCTTAAATATTACACCTTGAAAGGAGCTGCTAGTTCAAGGTGTTTAAATGCTAACACCTTTAAAGGAGCGGCCGCTGTGACAAGCTCGGTAATCTTGTAATGGTTCTGAGCAGAACTACTTCTCTCAGAGTGTAAGTTTACTATACAATAGAAATAAGACATTGGGAAGAAAGGCAACCCATTTTCTGGTTTGAGTTCAATGTTTACCGATGATATAGTGGCAATATATTTCACCTGTTCCTTTAATACAAAGGTGTAGAGGTGTCGTAATCGAGTGGTTTAAACAATGGACTGAGATGGTAAGGTCGTGGGTTCGAACCCCGGCGCGGCACTACTGATCTTTGGCAAGACATTAATCTACATTTGCTAAATGGGTACCGGCAGGAATTAATTCCTTGAATGCTGTGAGCGCCGAAATCGGCAGCCTAGCTATAGAGCCGGGGTAATATTGGAGCACCTTGAGCACCATCCGTGGTGGATATGAGCGCTATATAAATATCCAATATTATTATTATTATTATTATTATTAATACAAACTATTCACATCACGGTGAGTTGAGCCTGATCATGACGATGAATTGTGTACATGACAAATGTACTTTTGCTTACGTACATCCCAACCTTTTTTCACTTCATGACATTAAAGATTATGTTCTGGATGCTTTCTACAGATGTGATTTTCATCTGTACAAATTTGAGTGACACCATCACGTGTGTGACTTAGCTCTCTCTCTCTCTCTCTCTCTCTCTCTCTCTCTCTCTCTCTCTCTCTCTTTCTTCTATAAATGTGATACAATGTTTATGTACTCATGTTATCATAGTAATTATTATACGCCCTCCATTTTTTCTTTTTTTAAGTCCAAAGTTTTTGGAACCAGCTGTTATCCTGTCTCTATTTCCATGTTTATCCTTTAAGTTATATAATAATTATATGATTATGTACAGAACGTTCCTCTGTTTTCTTGAAGTGATATGCATATCTTGTGGCAAAGCGGCATTCTATTCTTCTATTCATCACGCTCTATCATATTGCGTCTGTGTCCTCACCCAATCAAGTTTTTGTTTCTGTTTATTCAATCATTCTTCTTTTCCACTATCTCTAGATATCTGAATCCATCTCCCCCCCCCCCTTCTCTCTCTCTCTATCTCTCTCTCTCTCTCTCTTCCCATTCCCTGTCTCCTTGTCTCTCTTTTCCCCCTTCTCTCTTCCTCTCTCACACCCGCTCTCTCTCTCTCTCTCTCTTTCTCCTTCCCGCTCTAACTCTCCCCTCTTTCTCTGTCTACCTCTCTCTCTCTCTCCCTTTCTCTCTCGTTTTCTCTTCACTTACCTCCAATTCATTTCATCATCTCTCGACTACATCCCGCCCCTAACACTTAACCTTGCGTCGCTACAACACTCAAAAGTCAAGTATTTTTAAATATAGTCCAAAAACTTCGGACCAAATGTGTCCCGGATTTATGACAGAGAGCGCCACTTCAGAATGACTGCCTCGAAATAATTAATAATAACTAAATTAAGAGTAGAAAAAAAACCCCAGCTTAATCTTTAAATTAAAATCGTCCGTGACGTGCATAATAAATTATGATGTGACTTGATGGAGAGCAGTTCTGGACCCCCTAACCTTTGAAGGATGAAGAAGCTGATTATGTATAGTACTATTCATATTAGATAATTCAGTGATGGTGACAATAAGAGGTATAAGAGGAACAGGAGAAACAGAAATGGAAGAGGAGAAGTAGGGAGACGAGAAGGATGAATAGGAGGAGGAAGGACAGGAAGTTAAAGGTCATGAACTATTATCTGCTAAATGCTAAAGGTCAATTTGTCCAAGGTCAACGACCTCTGTGACGTCAACAAATCGAGATGAGTTTAGGAAATAAAATGGTACGCAAAGCCTTTCGACAAATCTTGCCCATCGTAGTAAGCAACTGCAAACATAGCAAAATGCTACATTTTCTCTTTTCATGTGGATAAGATAGTTATTACTGCGGGTCTGCGGTGAAAATTGCCACGATTGCTCCGCGCTCACATAGTCGAATCCATTGCCATACGGGAGCCGGATGGTTCCTGTATTAAGCCTATGAGAATCTGAGTATTCAGTAGTCAACGGGTTAAATTCAACCCTGGACTCAACACCACGTAACCCTAACCCTAGTCCTAAACTCTACCTAAAACCCAATCGCAATCCTAACCTTCAAGATCATGCGATTGAATTTTGAAAGAAACTGTCGCAAAGCAGTAAGGAAAGGTTGATTAAGAATTGGTGTATGCTGTAAGGTTTGGAATCACGAGAATGATAAGAAATTGATTCAATCCCCCTGAGAGTCACATGCACTGCACACAGACACACAAATGTTTTGAATGCGAGAGCATTTGAAGAGCAATCCTTTTCCGGGAACATATCTGATATATGATATTATTCCAAACCAACATGATATGAATGAGAAAGCTCACTACTTTTGTACCTTTCCCCAGAACTCAATCTATTCCCTATATCTTTCCTTTTTACTAAATAAAGCCAGGGGCAAATGTTGCCGTATCAAATATCGGGGGTGCCTCAAAAGGGAACTAATTTTTAGAAATTACCCAGCGCGAAGTTATTCCCTAACTTGTTTGGAATCATGCAAATCAGGAAACCAACAAGGATGTGTCGTTAACCATTTCGAGTTGATCTTTCGCGCTATGTTTACACCCTTCTAACAAAACACTGTCATGTCTTGTATCGTATAACATATCGGAGGTGCTTCAAACCTTTGATCTTACTTGGCGGCACGTTCAAAGAAAATGAATAAAACATTTAGATAAGTACAAGTGCATAGTAAAACATGGAATCGCATTTGTCTTACGCTCTTATACATGTGCGTGCCTTCATTTATGATGCATTCATGCGCTAACGAAAAGCTGATCCTTAAACTTCTGATAAAGATTTTTTTTTTCTTTTGTCGATCCTTGTGTCTCCATAGTTCCACATCTAACCAAGATTATGGAAAAACTTTGCCCTGTTACAGATTATCATACATTATTATCTCCATTGATAGTAACTTCTGTCGTTAGCATGTTCCTTTCAGCATTACCATTTTGACCAGATTTAGACTACATCGAAAGTATTTCTGTATCCTCGGTAACAAGTTAACCTTTCTCTCTCATTCCTGACCGTATATGGAACGATTTAAGACGAATGATTAATAATTATAAAAAAAACAGTAGTATGCAGGATGTGATGACGCTGAAAATTACAATCTTGTTTGTGTCGATCTTAATCATTTGGACAATAATTTTCTGAACTGAAAACACCAAGGATACACTGTACAAAAAAAAAAATCAAAAATCAAATTTCAGTGTCTCGTTTATGCTTTTAATGTAGCACTGATGCTAATGATATACACTACCTAAATATCTACATCAAATACAAGCAGTGTTAGAACAACGTCGCAACACAAAAAATTAAATTGAATTGAATGTATTGATTCCTCTGTCATTATAACAGAAATTATTCTTCCATTGGTATAGGAATAACAGAGGACATTTCATCAAAATTACACATAACAATGATGTGTACACGTATACATTACGATGTAAACCAAAAAAATATAAAATAAGACAATTTGGAGTGTTTCAAATCAAAAACTCAAAGAATCGTTGTTAACAGTCCCATGTGAATAGACGCGCGTGTGGTCAGAGGCCTCGCTTCGTTACTCATGGTGCAATAATGGGTGACTTGATGTTCGGTGACTGTTCCCTGAGATAGATCTTAATTGATTTGATGGCAGGCAGAAGAGGAAGACTTTCCACAGCCACTTACGATTAGAGCAACTGGGAAGAAACTTTATTACTCTGAAATAAAAAGCGTTGACATATCGCTATCGAGACATTTAAAGGTTCCACATAACATTTACAAGTTAGACTGGAAGTGGCTCAATAAAGCATTGGTCTTTTCTAAAATAAATCTACGTAATAAATGATATCATTATATAATATCACCCCAACGTGTTTCTAGCACGATACATGCAGTGGGGATATAACGCAGGGCCAGGCATGAATGTATTAATCTGCTTGCAAGCGTTTTTAGCACTGTTATGGTTCAGTTTACAAGTAGCGTTTTCCTTTTTTTTCAGACTTCGAGAAAAGCTGGCTGAAAGTCTTCCATGATCATCACGAAGGAAATTCATTTGATTTAAACGAAATATTTCTATGTTACTTACAAAAACTAGCTGAAAATCAAATACATTATACAAAGTACTATCCACATGGAACTTTTCTCTGCTCGTTCCAGCTTTTATTTATGCTTTTTCAGACATCATTATGTGTAGTCTTAAATTTTATGATTCTTTACAATGCAAGAATAGAAACCTCATACTCCCACAAAATCTCCCCCTCCCCTCACCCTCCCCCCCCCCCTTCCCTGTCCCCCATCATCATTCTGCTTGTGCAATATTGCCCTTTTTATAGTGAACCAACAATTGCAATTGTGTATATTTCATGATTTGTGTAATCAAAGGGAAATGGAACGCAAGATGAGCTGTCAGATAAATTAACCTTAATTAACTTTATCTCGACGCGTAGTGGATTTGTCCCCTTATTTCAATCCCAATGTATGATTAAAACTGGAGAGAGTTATTGATTTCGTGCGATTGTCATTTTTTTTTTCCTCTCCGCAAATCTCACCATCATTCTCGATCTATATTACCTTCTTCTCTTTATTTCTTTCCAAGGATCCAAGATCATTATTTATCTAATCTTGATGATGTGGGTTTCGTTTGTTTTTGTTGGTTTCAATTATGGTGTTTTTTCTATGATACAAGTCTGTGTACCTTCATGTTCAAGTAAAAACGTTCATTCTTTTTTTTTTCTCTCTCTCTCTCTCTGTATTATGGAACCTGTTTATGTGTCTATTTTTCAGTGTCCGTGTAGTTATGTTTTCCCATTCTCTCTTTTCTCGTTCCCAGTTTAATTTACAAGTACTCTTTCTCACTCTCTTTCGTTTGCTTTCCCCTTCTTTCTCTCTCCCTCCTTCTCTCTCTCTTTCTCTCTCTCTCCTCTCTTACTACCATTTTATATTTCCTTTTCTCTCTTTCTCCTTCTCTCTTTTCTCCTCTCTCCTTCTCCATCCTTACCTCTTCCCCCTCTCCCCTGTTCTTCTATCTCTCTCTCTCTCTTACCTGCCATTTCGTTTTACTCTCTCTATTCTCAGTTGCTCCCCTATCCGTTTCTCCTTATCTCTATCTCTATCACCTTCATAATTATTTCTGCATCTTCTGATTTGTATAGCTATACTTATACCTCATTCCCAATACAACTTCTCTCTCTCTCTCTCTCCCATCTGCATATGCTCTACAGCTCATTATTTTCAGACGACTACACCATTTTCGTTTTCACTTCATCATTATTTTATCTGAAATTAGGGACGGAGGAATGCATTGACCGATTGAGCGTTGGCGTGTATTTACATATCGAGTCCAGACAGGTGTCTATTTATTTCAAGAAGTTCCGGTGTTATCTTTTCTTCCTCTGGGGTTTCTCCATTTTCTTCGTTTGTCTCTCTCTCTCCCTTGTTCTCTGTATCTTGTCTTTGTCCATAAAAATCTGAACAAATATTCGACTTCCTATTGCCATAGTTCCCTCGAGATTATCATCCTCTAATTCGAGATTGATTTTCGTGATTAAAAATTGCGAGGAATTAAAACGTATGCTCGATATCTTTTCATCGCAGGAGGTTCAATCAAGTTACCAAACATACAGTTGAACGAGGTGCCTCTTGATTAAAAAGGTGCATTATTCAAAATGACAGATTTGACATTTATATCTCTTTAATCTGGATGATATGGCATATTATTATGACACTCAAGATCTTTATTTCGGGCAAGCTTAACCCGTTGGCTACGGGAACTGGGTCGTCCCTGTATCAAGCCTATGGGAAAGAGAGAATCGAGAAGTCATTGAGTTAATCCGTATTATGTTTATTGTAAACGGGCTTCAGATTTCAGTAATTATCAAAAGTGTGTTTTCTCCACTTGTTCCTCTATAAAACCAAGAAGCTTGACAAACAATAATAGCGATGTTTACGTTTTAAGGATCTGTTGTGGTCGTACACGTAAGTTGTCAATGCTAATTAGATTTTGCAATCGTATAACTTTGTGGTATTTTGAGTTTTAATAATGCTGCCGGCGCTTTGCAGGTATGGTGAAAGTGATGCAACATTTTATTGAGAATCCGTTATTTAGCCCTTTTCTCCATTCCTACAAAATTTCACAATATTCGTGTATAGGTGGCACCGGTTCGATATGTGAATCGTCTTGAATGACGTCATAATATCAGGTAGTCTTCTGTTAATTGTCTTTTGTTCTCTATTCTTGTTTGGCCTTAATATGCTTTGGAGAGCCGGTCACTTGTAAGCGAATCGTCTTTTGGTGAGCTGATACTATCTGCACTATCAACTCATGCACTAGACGAACACACAGCATCTGTAAATGTTTTTGCATCTATGCGTAACTCTATACGTCTTTTCCTCGGCCCTAGGGAGATAAATGGCGAGCGGCATGGGTACTTAGAGATCTTATCATGCAGTATATTGTCTTTTCTATTGATTTCTTTTGGTACACTTGTTGTTTGAAACGTGTGCTTGTCTTATCATGAAGGCAATATAATATTCAACATGTCTTCCCGTCGCCACAAACGTACACCGGAAGCGTCTTGGGGGGACGTCACGCGTGGCTTCGCTGACAGATGGACATTGAAATGAAAACTCTGTCAGTTTGAGCGGTAGACTGCAGGGGCGGCGATCCCAAGGGAACCGGGTGAGGGGGGGGGGGGGGGGGGGGGCACGTCCCCCCAGAAATTTTGAAGACTGAAACAAAAATGTATAGTAAATAATTAGTAAAGACTACAACGCCCTGTTTAGGCCCTTAAGTGCTCTTTAATGCAAACTTTTACTTTTCAATTAAGGGAAATTTTTTAGCTTGGTCGCTACGCTCCCTCGCATACTGTACAATATTGCAGAAGAACTCTAGACAGTACGTATTATTTAGGCAGATACTCCCCCGTTTTTTACATAAGACAATGTAAACTGCCTGCAGAACCTATTACAAGGTCATCAGTATAGGGGCTTGCCCCCCCCCCCCCCCCCCTCCTCGCAAAATAATAAAAATAATTTACTGAGGAATCTGCAAAAAAAAATCAAAGCCCCACCCTTGCCATTCAAATGGTAATAAACATAGAAAAGGTTGATCTAATGCCATAACACCCACCCCCTCACAATTATAAGTTCCACCAGAGTCAAAGGAAAAACTTGACTTTTGTTAATTAAAGAAGAAACAAACTACATTTACAATAATCAACTGCAAAACTTTGCCGTTTTGAAAACCTATTTGACATGTTGACATTTTGAACCATCTGAAAAACATGGGAAGGTTTTTTTCATCGTTGCTATAGAAACGATATCATCCCTTTGAGCACGTTTTAATACTTATACGAGTCCGATGTTTCTTCTTCTCAAACAATGTGTAGCCGGGAACAGGGTGTGTAAAAGAATGATACCGTGGTGATCTAGCAATGAAAACACCATTAAGTCTGGTCAATAGATTGCTGATGTATTTATGCCGAATACTACCAGCGGTACTGCACACGACTGAGCCCCGGCGCGAAGGCGGGGACAGATAATGAGAAATAGAGAGGGAGAGAGATGCATGCTGCAGGAACTGAGGACAGGATAAATGTTAGAGAAGGATGATATTGATTCTTTGGACAAACTGTGAAGACAGGCTCCGACCTTCACACTATAACTGCTATCTTAGTCTGATCTTCAGGCAAAACTGTTTATATAAGCCACAATATATTATGCTAATATTATGACATGCTGACCATAGCTACGAATGCAAATGCAAATACACATTGGGGAAAATACAAAGATGTTGCTTTGCATGCAGAGTAGTATTATTCATATGAATGTTAAAGACACTAAGCAGCGAAATGTATGTCGTGTGATTCGTTTTATTGATAATTATATGCCGTACCCTTTTCATGAACTCGAACACACAAAATGTAAATGTCATATATGGTTTTTTTTTAGATAATGCAGTGGTCCGACGGTTAGGTGTGTATTCACATATCAATGAAGTATATATAAACGTATTTATAGGTATGAATGTTTTACGGTATTCGCTTTCATGTTCCCCCCCCCCCCATCCCCCTTCTCCAAAAAAAAGCAAAACAAAACAAACAACAACATCAAACAATTAAAAAAAAATAATATATATATATATCACTGGACTGTCTCCAACATAAGCAACTACAAGGCCACGCCTTGAATTACATAGCTGCTATATAACTGCATAGGTCTACTTTAAGATGAAAAGCATGGATGCGTGAGGATGAAACCCCTTTGGGACGTGGATAAAATCTCAAAAGATCCGTGAGTTCGCTTCTCATTATGGTCTGAATTTTATAATTCATCTCAGTCTCTACATGAAGGGTCTAACTAGGCAGTATGATGGATTGACATTCAACTACAAAGAAAACATAAGTATGGATTGATATACGAAAGACAGGAAGAAGGAGAGAAAATAATCAGAAGAGTGATTTGGTTTTACAGAGAAATCTAAACACTGATCGATATACATATAAAAAAAAGGGAGAGAATATGTTTATTTGATCATTTTCTCTCAAGAAAACCGATATATAATAAAAACATTATCATGGCTCAAAATAGCAAAGTATTGATCAAAGATGCACCCATCAACGTAAAGAGATAGGCTAGGGTTTGAAGAAGATGTTTAGCAAAATGCTGAAAAGGAAGAAAAAACCCTGAACATTTTAGCCCTCCGGCTTCACGTATCACCACTATTTGTCCACTTTGTAATTTTGTTGACTGTTCAGTTACATTCGACGTGCAGCCTTGGAAAGCTGCTTGGCAACTTCCTGCAAATCATGTGGGCGATAGAGAGATAAATTCCTGTCCGCCTCCTCCCTCTGTCTTCCTAAAAGAGCTCCATGGTCAAAAATTGAAAACGATATCTGTGTACTTGGTTGGTTTGGTGAGTTTTGTTACGCCTTATAAGCCAGCGATGGGACCATCATAATTATCAATGACTCCACATTCCATCTTTATTACGACGGCGCTTCCTCGGGAAATAAACAAGGCGTTTTGAACCTCTCTCTGTCATCTCTGTCCTCCCCCCCCCCCCCCCCTTCCTCTCTCTCTTTCTCTCTCTCTCTCTCTCTCTTTCACTCTTCCTCTCTCTCAATTTTATTTCTCTCTCTGTCTCTTCTTCTCTCTCCGTCTCTTTCTCTTTCTCTCTGTCTATCTCTACCTCCCTGTTTCCCCTTTCTTTCACTTCCGTTTCTATCTCTTTACTTCTTTTCTTGAGTTTCTCGCCTTCACAGGTTTTATGACCTTCAATATTAAAAAGTGTTACTTGTTTTTCTAAACAAAATCCGAAAGGCGAGAAATAGTATGTCTTTTATGCCTCAAAACCAGGATTTTGACAACAAATATTTTTTTTTATAAAAGAGGGTTTACAGAGATGTAGTCAGAACTGACGATAATTAATGCAACCATCTGGCAGATTATAAAGGATATATTTAACTACTGAACTTCTTTGAGTCTTCGATGTTGATGCCGCCAAAGTAAGCGGAAGAGATTTGAAGAGGGTTTGACATTTTGAAGTTTTATGATGCGCAGTTAATTTCATAAATGAACGAACACAGAAAGTAAATAATTACGCAGTTATAATGTAAATAACTGCGATTTCATAACATGAAGAATTTCTTAAGATGTAGCCTTAAAAGTTTCACAAATGAATATAAGTGGGACGCAAACAACTAACGTTAATTAGGCTGTTTATTCACAAAGAATGACAATAAAGATGACTATGAAAAAGAGGCAGTGGAGAATCATGAAAATATCTATATTATTTAATGCGGAAGGTTGGAAAAAACTTTTCTTTATTCGTCATTCAAACCTCCTTTTCAAAATACCCATCTCATGTGACAGCTACCTAGTGTTAAAAACAAATACAAAGATTTCCCATTAGCTAAAATGGGATCATTAAAATTATTTTCCCCAGTGCATCCTCATTTCTCTGGTGAGTAAAACCCCCGCAGGTAATACATTCATATCTACCTCTGACGTAACAATGCCCATAGCGCGGTTTTTCCATTGTGACTGTGAGGGCGTAGGTCGTTTGGCGGTTTTTGAAGGTGTAATGAATGAAAGCCACGGCCTTCGCTTTGTGGTAGCAGGGAGTAGTTGTAACGCCATTACAACCTTGCAGGTGTATAATGTATAGATTGTATTATTTACCTAATTGCATTAGCACTTAAAATAGTTAATTCATAAGTTTAGGCTAAAATGGGTTTACGAGGTCTAATTATAATCGTTGCTTCTATTGAACTAGCTTATCGTTTTGATTTTTTGTTAATATTATTGACTTTATTGCAGCTGTTAATTTGTTAGGAACTATTGTTTCCATTTAATGTGCATTATTGATTGTGACCTTATATTAGCAGTGGACAATTGTGTTTTGAACGTACTGTGTTGATGTGACCTTCTTTATTTTCCTTACGCCAATTCTCTTTTCGTTCCCACTTTCCTGCATATTTACTGGAAGCTAAACAAAAAGGTGGTATTATGGAACCCAATATAGACTTAATACTGTTAATACCGTCAGTCGTTATACTAGCAAATGCTAAAATTGATGATGGCAATGGTATATCTTTCTTGAAATATGTTAATGCTAACAAACAGCAAAATATGTTGCTGTCATAGTTTATAGTGATTAGTATAAAATCCCTGTATCAAATGCTTCGTTTCAGTGCAGACTGACAGATCAAATATCACTTTTATGACCTGGTCATTATTCACGTTTTTCCTCTTCTATTTTGAGATTTTAATATCCATCAGGATTTGAAAATGTCTTCAAGTAGACCGTCTTCATATTTCTTGAGGGGCAAAAATGGAATGAGAAAATAGGCATGTCTTAAAGTTTGACAAGATGATGTGCTTGGAGTGAGTGCTTAAAATGCTCATCAGTGTACAACATGGCGTTTGTAAACATGCTCCGGCGACAATGGTCCTGCGGTTAATTTCATATAGACTGACTGCATTTCTCACTTCAACCTCAGACCAAACACGATACATAACCCTGAACCTAAGCTTAAACTAGATGGGAACTTTAACCCTATACTTTTGAACAAATAAAGCACGGGGCAATTGTCGTCATAATGTAGGAACACCGACATGGCTTAGCGATAAAAAGATCGATCGAGGAGGATTGTGGAATCGCGGATCGGAAGGGCCGGGTGCATATTGCATGCATTTTGAGGCTATTAAATGGGATGGGTATTTTTACTGTGAAATAGGGGTTCATTCTCTAGGCTTCAATGAAGAAGTTCCGTGTTGGAATCTTGAACCGGTGTCCATGTCTTTAGACAATAATTGCTCCCCTTTCTCTTTCTCTTTCTCTTTCTCTATTTCCATGATCTCTGTCTGTCTGCCTGTCTCTATCTATGTCTATCTCTCTCTTTCTCTCTCTCTTTGTTTTTGGTACATGGTGTTAAATGGCCTAAATGGAGCTGCTATTATAAGCGCTCATATCGACCGTGTACCGATAGTCATGACAGTATGTAACACGTCAACGAAGCAAAAACAAAAATTCACATCGAGAATAAGGGGATACTGTCCTAAATACAAGTAAAGAAGGTCTTTTCGCTTTCCATTTAGAGTCCCCCCCCCCCCCCCCCCCCCATCGGCAACGAGGAGTCAAAAATAATAAACAGTATTAGTGCTCCAAAAGGTCCCCTGTTTAAAAAAAGGTTAGGCGTTATTGATAATAGTAGATTACCATGCGACGGGCTAGGGTTATTAAAATGATATAAATCACTTGCCAGTAATAGGTAATCGACCCATTTGGTCGATGTCTCTGTCCTAGTTTTCTGTTTATTTCTTTAAATTAAATATAGCGTAGTCGTATTTCCAACAACACAACGATATAGTACTTGCCTTTAAAAAGACATTAAAGGGATACTCAGCCATGCGGCTGTGGGGAAAGTCAGGATCGCGTAAGCCCCATTCACTCGTACACAAAGTTTGTGCGTCGAACGCGTCCGTTGGACTACTGGCATTATATTTCGGACTGCACGAAGCCGACCGAATCTCGCACGAGAGCTCGAGCTCAGGCGAAGCGTGCTTGTTTGTGCGGCGACCTGTCTATCCGAGGTTTGCGCCCCGCATGATCAGGTAACGAACACGGTGCCCTCTCGCGGCATAAAAACGTCCACAATCGGCGATTGAGTATCCTTTTAAACTGGTTGTTTGCTTTTCATATCATGATAATGACTTTTTAATCAAACGACAAAGGCAATAATTATGTTTAGCCAACGTGTGATATTGAAATATCCTATCCAATTTACACTGTTTTGTTATAGCACCTTTACATGGCAGTTACCAAACGCTTCACAATGGCTCACCAAGTACACATAGGCTATTTATACATTACCGATTACTTCATAGGGAAGCATTGAACATTATTTTATAAATCTCAGAACACGATCGCAATCAAGGACTTTCGAAAAACCAACCTCAAGCAATTTTAATAGCATTGTTCGTAACCTACTGAAATGTTCGAAATTATTACGTAATCCGAACATGATTTCATGGGATACACAATAGGATATTGAAATTGCACTCGAGTCGATTTCCCGAAAGTCTTTGTGATAGTGTTCCAGGGGAGCGTTTCATGAAAGGAAGTTGTCAGATATTTTATCCGACAACTGTTATAAACTACTGAAATCCTTGCATCTGATTGGCTGAGAGTAAATTTGTCCGATAAAATATCTGACAAGTCCGTTCATGAAACGCCCGCCTGGTAGAAACATGATTAAAGCAATTCACGAAGTACTCTCTCTCTCTCTCTCTCTCTCCTTCTCTATCTCAATGTTTCAGATTAAAACTCATAAGAAATGTTGTCATGTATGTTGCTTATTACATAAATGCATACACAGGGGCGCGTTGCACAAAACTTGCGTTTAATCGCAACTCCTAAAAATCAAACGCAAGTCCTTAAAGCGCACTTCTGATTTGGCTGAAAATAAAGTTGCGTTTGATTTTTCTGAGTTGTGTTCAACGCAAGTTTTTGCGCAACGGGTCACTGGCATGTTCACTGATGTTTTAGTTCCTGGGGATGATCCGAAATAAAAGGTCGAAAAATTGCAACTCATCATGACAATGATCGGAGTATTATTTCTAGCACTTTAAATTCACATCTTCTGGGGTAATAATGGATGCAGCGCTATAGGGTCTAAGCAAACAAAGATGACGATTGTTAAACAAAAACTTCAAGTTTGAGAAGCAAAACATAACAACTATCTGTGCTAACTATTCATTAGTCTGTCTGCCAGATTTCGATTCAGAGATTGGGATCAAGGGTGTGGTTTGTTCAAGCACATCCAATGTGTCTGATTCGGAAGTTTGAACATTTGAAGAAAAAAAACCCATCGCAATTAGAGAACAAGGAAAAATGTAAAGTGGGGAAAACCCTCGTTCGAAAAAGTGATATTGCGCTTCTCTCACTAATCACCTTGTTTTCCAAACAGAAAGAAGACTTGAAGCGAGTAATAAATAGTGGCTCACTGAACAAGAATCAAAATCCTTGTTTACCGTTCAAATCTGTTGTAAATAATATTGCCTGATGGGTTATTTATAATGTCTCCTCTGGATATACCCAGGACTTCTAAGATTCTTAATAAATATTCATATAGAAGACAGCAAATCTTTGATAGATCCTTTCTATATTAAGGCAAATACTTTTAGGCAGAAAGAAAGGACAGAAGTGAAGAAATAGTTCGGTTGTGCAGGCGAGATGGACATTAATCATAGAGGCATAGTAGGAGGCATTATGTACATGTATAATCATCAATTATCAGAAAAACTGAACAAAAATGTGGGAGCAAATGAGGCCATTAGAAGGACACTAGGACAGCGTCATGTAATAGCAAATCCATGGACATTTCCGAAGGTTTTCTTTTCATTGTACTATAACTCCAGTCCACGTACGTACAGCGGGCTTAGAGCTTTTACCACGTTCTCAGAATTTGAAGAGGGAAGTTGTTAAAAGCATTCCAGCGTCGATCAGCATCGACCTAGAAAGTGAAAGTATGGAAGGAGGATAAGTGACAGAACTGTTAGGCCCACCTTTTTATTCTTCGCAACTGCTCAAAAATTTCCGGGTACCCTACAAGACTACTTTGTGAAAGAACAATCAGTGTGCCAGCTAAAAGCAAAGACATCTGCAGGAAGAAACGAATGCAGTGAGGTATAACAGGCGACGTTACGTCTTAAGTTGCCTCCGTTCCAAGTGCCACCGGTGTTTTTTTTTAGTGATGGTTGATAGGAAAAGGAAGCAAGCAAACAAACAAAGACATAAAACAAACGGAAAATGTCCGATTGTAAAATCTGAGCCGAGATGACAGTTTTAAAGGTAGACAGGAAGATGGGGAAAGACAGCCGTTGAGTTCTTGTTGTAAAACACAAATACACAGAAGGACAGGCAAATATTTTCATTGCACAAATGGACAAAATCAATCAAAGGTTGAGACAGAAATAGGGAAAATAAATCGGATTTGGGCCGACATCGATCTCTCTATCAAGGCGCAAGCGACTCGGAAAATCGGAGTAAATTTGAAGGAAAAAAATATTATGAATCTTTGCCCATACGTATCCAACAGTCGATAAAACCACTTTCATTGGTTCTCCGTTCTCATTTACTATTGGTTTTCTCACATTCTCATATATCGTCTGTTTGGAGCCAGAAGGGTCTTAACTTTGTACAAATGATATGAATTAACGTCCTTTTAGCTTCAAACAGACGATATATTACTTTTTGCACACTCTTTGCATTTCTCTCTCTCTCTCTCTCCCTTTCTCTCTATATATCTATATATCTAATGCTCTATGGCTCTCTCTCTCTGTATATATTTCCATCTCTCGCCCTCGTTCACCCCTCCCTTCCGGTCCTATTTTCTCTTGCATTTTCGCTCTATCATCCCTTTTCTCTCAAACGTTTTCCCTCTTCTTTTTCTTCTCTCAACCGTCTTTTGTGTTTCAAACTTGTTTCATTTTCGCTTGTTCTATCTTTCCTTTTCTTTCTACGTCACTTTGTATTTCTTTCTTTCTCCCACTTTGGTTTACCTTTTCTACATTTATCTGACACATCGTTTTGATAATAAAATGATATAATAAATAGCTGTTCTTATATAGCACTTTACCAGTTACAATGTAACGGACCAAAGCGCTAACATCATTACTGTTTTAATCGTTTCCTTTTCCCTGTCTGTTTACCTTCTGATATCCAATCCTATATTGTTTCACAATTCCTTCCTTCTTCTTCTTAAAAAATCTTATCCGCTCTTCTTACTCATCAGTAATGCCATGAAGCTGCAAATGTTTTCGTGGCTCCACAATTAAACTCATCAGTTAAAGAACGTTCTGTATCAATACAACTTAAACAATGGGAAACTGAAATGAATTACTTCGGCTGCGAAAAATAATGGATGTTTTTGACGGAATCATTACATTCGTAGTTGCCGTGTAATTCGGAAATTCCAACTCGTTGTTTTGCAACAAAAGACCAATTAATATCTCGGAGATGCCGTTCACTATGAATTATTTTTTTCTCTCTCTACCACTCTCTTTGTTTATTTCTCACTCTCTCTCTTTCTCTACCGCTCTATTTGTCTATTTCTCTCTCTTTCTCTCTCTCTTTGTCTACCTCTCTCTCTCTTCTCCCTCCCTCTCTCTGGGTCTCTCTCTCTCTGTCTCCCCCCTCTCTCCCTTTCTCTCTCTCTCACTCTTCTTTTTCTCTTCATGTTCATTTATACATTGATCATTCTGTTCAAGGCAAGGTCGTCTCATCTTTCCAGTTTAATTTTGCATATAGATGCACTTATTCCTATATATAAATCATCATTGTATCCTGCTAGTATTTAATAAAGCATTGCGAAAAAGAGTTTTGATGCTATGATCGGGTATCCCATTGTAAAAGAAGATAGTGCAAGGTCTAATAATGAAATGTTCAAAGTATGTAGACTTATATTTTATTGTGCATCTCAATTTTCTCGTATATTCGGCGAAAATACTCTATGCTGAAATGGAAGGTCTCTTTTATTATAGAAATTAAAACTGCATTAGTTTGTCATTGATATTGGACTTTAAATGTCAGGTTAGCTGTTTGTATGGTATCAAAGTTCACAGGTAGTTCCTAGAAGCTTACATGTAAAAAAATAAAAATAAAAATCATCCCTTTGAACAGCCGTTTTCTTATGCCCAATATTTTCTACACAGTGTTTAGAGCTAACACGCCATTCGGTCGACCAGTCAATCATGTCGCGGTTCTTTTTTACTGTCTTACAGTGAATATCTGAGTGGCGTGAGAGCTAAATGACCCTTAAGAATGGAAGATAGGTGAAACAGAGCCACTTAGTTTCAGATACAGTGTTCTCAAAAAGCGCAACACTAGACGCCCTGGGAAGGAAACGTTACGCTGACGTGGAGTTGGAATCGTAAACACTGCGATCTCGTGAGTCGAATTTAAAAGCATGGTCTGTAGCGCGATATATGTGTTCACGCCTGTGTTACAACTGTATCTACCCGGTTTATAGATAAAGATAAATAGACAGAGTAACGGGCAAAGATTCTAAAAGTTCGATTATAAGAGAAGGGGGAGACATACTGTGGTGGAAAAAACCATAAGATTCAAAAGCTAAGTATCTTTCATCTTTTAGGCCATGATCCTTATTTTTGCCTCCCAGTGCACATCGCCACCATCATGCTTAGTTAACGAGGCATATTTTACTTATCCGTACAAAAATAATTCCATCTCTTTGTATAAATTATGATGGGATAGATTATGAATACATTCTTAGTATGTATAGTCATTGCAAAAATTAGAGAGTCAAAGTGTTCTGCTACAACATGTTTCAAGATTTCCTGGAAACGCTTCATTCGGTATTGCTTCTCTTTGTCAGGCAATTCAAAATTCCAGCTCAGAAATCTCAAGGTAACCTACGTGAGAAATTAGCAAAGGTTTCTTATTGCCATTTTGAAATGTTGTTGGCATGATGTATCTCGGAAAGGACTGATACATTCAAGCACCCAAGCAGGGATGTTCCAGGCAACCGACTTTAATTGCATGCCTCCACATGCATCAAACATGGTAACCGCCAGCTTCTTCAAGTTTTTATGAATGTCTTGCGAACACTCGAAACCTTTGGTGACACAACTGTCACTGGCATATCCAACTTCCGTTCACCACCTCTATCCCAAGTGTGCCCGTCAACAAATTAATATCTTAACAGTATTTGTCACGACATTCAGCCTTAATCGTGATGTAGTCTTGTACCTTCACGCCTCGTCAGACTCTAGTGATGTAATAATATTACAACAAAGTTTCCGTTTTTATGAGATAACTTTTTAAACAAAATATCTGCAAACCAACTGAAGGTTACCTGTAACTTAATTCCTTTACTATAATTATTCATTTTTATATCAATGTTCTTGTGTAAAGATGAAATCCGGTTTTATTTATAATAATTATTTGTTAGATCGTAAACATGGTAATGGTGACGTATTTTGTTTGAGGTTATGAATTGGAAGTAAATTATCATTCTTGTTTTTTGTTTTTTGTTTGTTTGTTTGTTTGTAGTTGTTGTTTATATATTTTTTATTTTATTTTTTTTGGGGGGGGGGAGGGGGATCAATGAAGGTAAAATCCATCTCGAATTTCACTTCAGTAACATTTCATAAAAGTTAAGCTATGTTGAATTTGTATCATGGTTTATATAAATTCATCAAGAAACCAAATGAAGTATTAGAAATATTCATTTAAGAAATATCTTTCTTTAAATCTCTTTTCAAGTAAACTATGTTTTTTAGAAGACCAACCTCAAAAACAGAACGAAGCTAAAAGGAAATGGGCGTTTAATTCAGACACATGCACAGCAGAGAGACGTGATGATATGGGATTGTTAGCGATGCCAGGGGAGATGTCCTGCACACATCTTTTAGCTTACAAGAAATAAAAACGCCACAGCAGTTTGATATATCATGAAGGAAAACATAAATGGACAACGAAGAAAAGCTTATTGGGCGGTGTGACGTAATAATCTACAGCTTGTAGAAGAGAATAAACATTTTTTTTCTTCAAGTTGTTATAGTTTGTAGGATTTTTTATGGGAATGGCAATTTCCATTATAAAAGCTCTATTTGTGCTTACGTAGTTACTCTGGAAATCCTTGGCTAATTTGACGTCACAAGGCATTCCTAATAGAATTCCATGCAAACAAAAATAACATTCATCTTTCCCTTGTCTCCCATTTCTATTTGTTAATTTCAACTTCAACAGTCATCTATGATTGATGGGGCATTGCAATGTTATATTATGTAAATCCCTTTTGTATTTGTGGTGTGTCTGTAAAAAGGAGTGTTGTAGATACGAACAAAAATTTACGCGAGTCTATATACGCAAGTGGAAATGTGTGACTTTAACAGTGCATGTACCATGGTGTAACGTGCAAATATGTGCAATTGGACTTCCAGAGCAAAATGCCCCCAAAACAGTTTAATCCTGATGTGACAAAAATTGTTTTGATTTGAGGTCGAATTACAGAATGACAACGAAACGAAATATCGCGACACCACTGTAGACACACACATAATATCCACACACGCACACGCACACATAAAGACAACACAAAAAGTTCCGTGCAATCCCTAATCAAGTACAAGTGCTTTTTGGAAAATCTCATTTAAGAAAATTTTTCGGCCTTGCCACAATGTCTTATGATAGGGCGAACAATTCTGAGAAGCGGAAAGAAGCGGCGAGAAGCGGAAAGAAGAGGGAAAAAAATCGCAAAGAAGACAAGTAGAAGAAAACAGAATCTTTGTTTTGACATCCATAGTCGAGGTTTTAAAACCAAACAAGAACGAAATGAAACTTCACCCCCTGTATTCTAAAACAAGCAGAATGTAGGTCAGCGAAATGAAAATATGTTGCCCACTGTCTTGCTGGATATAGTATCATTTTTCGTATTGATAGAATAAATCGATAACCATATACCAATCATCCTACAAATATAGGCAAGATAACCTTCGGGTACCTAACGTGTGGCAAATCAACATTACTGTATTTTTTACCCAAAGGGAGTGATGGAACTGGAGGCGTAGTAGAAGAGGATAGATGGTAAATGTTAAATTGAGAATCCTGCTTCACTCATACGAATGTTTATCCTAAACACATATTTCCTTATAATCATGGATTGTTAAAAAAAAATGAGGGAAAATAGAACTGCAACAAAATTGTGCCAGAAATGTGTAGTAACTGTAATTACAAGTCGATGAATCTACTTTCCAATCATTCACTTATTCAAAAAATCAAAGTGTTGAATCAACATAATTATCAAAAGACCCAAGAGTGACAGCGCTTTCAAAATGGTGTATCTCAATATTCGTATTGGTAGATCTGACACCGTAAAGGTTGCGTCCAGCAGTTAAAAGGGTTAAATCTGCTCTTTTGAAAACAGTGTCACTGCACACCTCGGACCTTTTACATATTGGTTTAACCCTTTACTTTTTAGAGTGTCGATTATATTGTTCAGGTTCTTTAAGAAAACAATTTGCTCCAAATAAATCGAAAGCTTTCGAATGAAATTTTAAAAAGCTAAAACACCCTCTATAGAGTAAACCTGCTTAATCTTACATTTCTATCCTTGATTTATTGCTATAGACGTATTTGAAGCTTTTAATATGGTAACGTTTATGCACAACTGGTTAGGAGTGGAATAAACATTCAGAATCTGTGACGTATGCCTGTAGATCGAGCACCGTAAATCTTTAATGATAACGACTTGTTGAAAATATAAGCAATTTACGGCCTGTCGATCATGTTTTATGAATTTGTAGCCATGATTCTTTATGGATGATTTCATGCCAACATTAAACAATGCTCAAGAATAATGTTCCTTTAATCTACTTTTGCTACACTCGACCCAGGTGTAGTAAGTGGGTACCTGGTAGGATTTATTCCTTGAATGCACTGAGCGCTACGGTTGCCGGAGCTAAAGCCAGGATAATAATATCCAAAGTCCTATGGAAGCGCATAGAGATGTTATATCATACAGGGTTGGAAAAAAGTTTGGAATATTTTTATTCCAAGAATTATTTCTTGTCTTAAACATATCCCTCGTCATTTTAAGTTCTTCTTTGAGGTTCAAATAAAAGATATGTGTCCCTTTTTAACTTTAAAAGCACATTAAAAATCAGGCTTATCACACAGTGCAGAGGTCCACTTGGAATTCGGAAGCGTATATTTGCTGTTTTTGCAAATGTCTAACGAAAAAGTTAAATAATCAGATACAGTTTAATTGCTATACCGAAGTCCTCAAAATGACTGCAAACTGCACGTAGCTTTTTCAAAATTCCACGTGAAGTACAGAAATGTATAACAAGATGTTCAAACACAAATAGAGCAAATCTGACAACATGTGGTTCATTGGTCAGCCATTGTAACATGTTTAACAATATTACGTAATCTTTGGTACAAGATGGAACAGTAGACTTCATTCAACACAGTTAATCCGATTTGGATGAATTATTCATCACAATATAGTAGAAACTAGCATTTAAAATCAGACATACTCATCGCCAAAAAAATATTCCAAACTTTTTTCCAACCCTGTAATGTGATATGCGCTATACAAGAACGGAATATTATTATTTTAATTATGAAAGACGAATTTCCAGTGCGACTTGAATATGGAATAATAATGATTGAGATGAACAGACGCATAATCAGGCGTAGATATGAACAAAGTCTGGAAACGACATGTGGCTTAAATTCTACCCTCACCAGGAGTTTGATTTTTGAACTTCATGCTTCTCAAATCAAATAATTTTCAAACTCCGGTGAATCACGAGGTCTGTTGAATTCAAGCATGTGAACAAGGCTCATTCACACTGCCATATCCATTGTGATATCTACATTCTGACGCTGTTCATCACGCAGCCTCCCCTGCATAGTGCGCACGGCGTCGTCGCTCCATATAGCTAAGGACTTCTTGACGCCCTTGGCTTGCTTGTCGTAACGCACGAACTTGACCAATGAACTAGTGGGAATATTCGAGCAAGACATGGATAGCAAAATGTCTGTTATCGAATTGACGCAGTCCAATTCACAAATTATGTGAACGCTTCTGTACGTGAGATATTAAGTGGGTGAAGCATTTACTGGTTCGCGATCCCTTCTCTCGTCTCTATTACATACCAAAGGAACGATACTTGACCCATAAATGGGATAAAGTATGGTGTCTAAGTAGGTTAATTTCCACTATACGCGGTGTCAGGTAAAAAAAATCAAAATGGGTGGTGTCGTTCGAGTACAGTATTCCAGATATGCATTGGAACTGTTATTATCATTTTGGTGTAATACTTGTGGATTCGGTACCACGAATTCCCCCTACAATTCCACTTTTTGACCCCATCGTTGAGCCGCTCTCCAACATTCACGATGTTGAACATGTTAAAAGACGAGTATAATTGAATTATTCCACGAGCTATGAATCTCTGTCATGTCTATAATTACCATGTCTGTCATCCCATCTTTTTCGTCCATGCTCCTGATAAATTTCACACTGAATATTAACTGCAAACCTTCAAACATTGTTATTGACGGAAGTCACATCAAAAGGGCATATGCCCTAGGGACGGGAGATGTTCCTAGCAATTCCGCTCGTCGTTTTGTTGTCGAGGAAACCCTCACAAGAAGCCGTTAATATTCGTTTCCCCACCCGCCTAGATAGGTGTTAATATTTAAGACACTCCCGCGCCCTTGCACCAAAATCACGTTTAGATGAAAAATAGCCGGTTTCTCTCCTTATCGATGGCATGAATAACTCCTTCAATCAAAATATGAAATTTTGTCTCATACCCAAATCCTCTGCTCTGAAGATGAAAAATTGCCACGTCCTCCACTTACCCCTTCAATAAAAATCTCCCTTCTACCAAAATATGACAGTTGATCTTGTTGATTGCTTTATAGCCTACGACTTCTGCATGATATAGATACCTTCTCATTAATTGTCTTCGGAGATTTAACATGTTTAGAGAGCGACTGTCAAACTCATTTAAAATCGCAGCGTAATATATTAGTTTTGATATTTCTTCCCAAAGAGGGGTATCATGCTTTCTAGACGACCACAGAATGGTATTGGATCCTTTATAAGTAAAACGCTAAAAACAAGAGAATGAAAAATACAGCAATATTTGTACAAACTCTGCTGTAATTCACATCATGTTCCTTTTGAAGTTTCACTTCCTATTTTTTCTAAATTTTCTAGCTAAAGAAAATATGAACGGGGAATTCATTTTCTACCAAATATTGTTGTTATGCTAGTGGATATTCTCGAACAAATTAAGAAATATATTTAGCCAAGGATTATGTACCTTCTGTTGCAATTTCTTCGAATCGTCCTTGCTGAAAACAGCCATATTTTCAACAGAAACATTCAAAGTTGAACAAATCTTTTTCCTGTGGAAAGATTCTCTTGGTGAAACCGCGAGTATCTTGTCTGACTCTGTGGCGTCTGTCAATCTGTCATGTATACAACATTAAGTAAACTGAGATAAGCCGATGTTTATTCCAAAAACTTGTAGACGGTTTAGAATGAAACGCGCCAAATGTACACGATAGCATTAACTAGATCAGCCGTGGCGACATTTAATTCAACAATGCTGGAAATAAATATATACAGGTTTAAATAAGGACAAAATTCGGACAGCGTTAAGACTGTGTTGATATAAATACATTCCAGTTATATACAGATGATGACAAAAATAAAGCTATCTTGAACGAGATTAAATTGGGATGAAGTTCGGGGAACTTAAACTTAATGTTGTTTTGCAAGATTCTGAAGACGATCATACTTTGTTTATATACTGTACGGTCCTCTTCCCCAGTCTTCGCTGCATTTCTTTAGAACATGATGCTGACACATACACACGCACACATGCGCGTGCCCACACAGTTTCTCATGTTAGTCTGCATGTCTGTCTGTCTCTGTTTTCTGTCTGTGTCTGTCTGTATCTATCTCTACATCTCCCGCTTTCTTTCCGTCTCCCATTTTCTCTCCAAGCACCCCCCCCCCCCCCCCCCCCCCTCTCTCTCTCTCTCTCTCTATCTCCATGCTCTTATCCCCATGTATTTCTGTGCATGTATCTCAGCTAATAAGCTGAGTAAATCACCTTCAAATGTCTAGAGTCCATCCGGGTACCAGCATTCAAAGGCGCTGACACTGATTGGCGATTCCCAGTGGAGTTTAATCGTGTACGTCGTTTATCCATCCTCACATAGGCGGTTTCACTCCGAGTGACGAGTGTAGAATGTGAATCCTGACATGAAACGAACCGTGCGGGACTGTTATTTTGATTAACGAGCAATACCATGTGTACAAGCGTGGATTTTAATCAGAGGCCATTAGCAATGGATGATAAATTTTGGCTTCTTTCAGGCTGCAGATGGTCTTTGAAATGTCAGTGAGATTTAACTTCAAACTGAGAAAATAGCTGAGAAACAATGTCACTAAACATTTCGCATGTAATCATTAAAAATAAAACTAGAAGAATGTGTTTAATCCATGAATACACAAAATTAATGACAGTTGAGAATGTGTTTATGCAATACAGCAAATTAATACATGCCTTAATCACCTGTATTAAGGTGGGATGAAATATATGGGGGAAAGATCGCTTCACATTGTTTTGATGGGTTGCGACTGAAGGTGGTGCCATCGGCGGGATAGAGCACCCATTTATTAATTGTTACTAAACAGAATTTCTCCTAATCACGAACCGCATGCCATTTGCTATTTGCTCGATGGAACACCCTGTTTTCTAAAAAATAAAAAACCGTTCAGCGAAGGCTGTTGGACATTTATTCATTTAATATAAAAGTCTAAAATATATTTCAAGTAGTGATAAATGTCGATAAGCACTTACAGGTAACAAATTAAGAGACTTTCGAAGGAGCTGTTTTCAAAATCTTTAATCATTAACATTTAACAATTTTCTGCACGTTATTAGTGGATTGCCCCTTTTCAACATTTCTGTAAGTACTAGATTAAAAAACTCTCCTCCACTAATTTTCCTGAAGGCAACATAATCAACGTATTTAGGCATGCACATGCATTCTCGACACGCAGGTTTATCATATATTTTCCTCTCATTTCACTTGCTGTTATTAATGAATTTCCTTTGTTCAGTATTTCTATTGATACAATAAAAGCACGTCGAGCCTACAGCCTGGAATTCAGCTAAATAATAATTATGCCATAGAATCGATACATTTTGCTCAATCAAGGAGTCTATCAAGCGTTTCTTGCTGTTACAAAGGATCGTGGAAAGGCAATTATCTCCTAACACATGCTCCGGAGACAATTTCTCAGCGGGTATCAAAAAAAAAATAATCAAATTCAAACTTCAGCTCTGACCTAAACACTACGTTAAAAGGTACCTCACCCTATGTATAGCTGCACGCCTAAACCTAACGCTAACCCTAACCTAAAACTTAATCGCACAGCCAAAGTCATTACGCCGTATCTATACCTATATCTATATACGGAATAGACTCCGGAGGAGAAGTCGTCAAGTCACCCATTGAAGCAAATTATTGTGAACATACCATCATGAAGAGGTTTGAACGGAATGAAACTACTGACTAATGCTAAAGTAACATTACAATGACTACCAAAGTTCACGTGTGTCTGCATCGGAATCATATAAGTTAGATCATTTTCTCAAGGAATGTTTATTACTTTCGTTTGACCGCTTCGAATAAAACTGAATGACATTTATTTCTCGTCATTTTCCCCTCTTTATCCGCGGCTGGCATTTATGAAATCCAATATGAGTATTGTGGGGGCAATTAATTCTAATTCTTCGGACACAACTGGCTTTAATTCTTATTCCACCGTATTTTTCTGCCCATAGTTAACTGAATGTCAACGCTTGCTGCGTTAATATTTAATTCAGTTTTGGAATTTAACATCCTGTTCTTTTGAAAAGTATCCCCCGTAACACATTACGTAGAAAGTTGATAAGCCAAGATTACTGTTGAAATTCACAAATGAGGTAAATGGGTTGGTAAGGAATCATAACGGATGTTCCTCTTGTGTGTTGTTATGCTCAAAATCAGAAGCATTATACTTTCATAAAATGCTAATCCTTGTCACATGAGCATAATCCAATTCCCAAGATTCCAAATTTGCACAAATATAGACGCCTTCTTGTTCGAATCAAGGGATTTATCGCCAGCCAGATTGAGGAAAAATGAAAAATGAAACTTTAGGAGGAAATTTTTGATGCGTCTGTAAGACAAATAGCACCCTTTTTTGTTTTAAGTTATAATTCAAGAAGATAAAGGAAGAGTCCATTTTCAGGGATACCTCACAAATTTAGCAAAAAACTAATCCCAAGATGTATTTTGTTTCTCATGAAGCATCTCACACCTATCTAACACTTTTACAGCCGAACCCACTTTAACTTGATTTTTTAGATTTCTTCTAGCGGCGTCAGTCATCCAGTAAGAATATTTAAACCATGCACCATGACCCCAATTCAATTCACATATCCTTTGATATGTTGCATACTATCTTACCTTGCGGTCTGACTTCATTTCAATTTTATTAGAATATAATTGCGACTTGACATTCGATCGACCCTCGTGTATAACTCCATCAAGTAATAATGGGGGAGAATAACTTTGTTGCTTTCCTGACACAACACCAGCAAAATACTTTCAGGGGAAGTAACAGTGCCTCCTTAGATATCAAAGGCAGGATGTAATCAACATGATATCACCGGGTACACTTTACAATTCGTCACTTTTCACCCATCCTTAACTTCCTTAAGGAATTAGCAATCTTTGCATGGTAACTTAAGGGGGGTAACTATGCCCCCATAAATGCCGCTGGTGTTGGATCAGGTGTATAGTTGTATTCTTTTTTTTTTCTTCTTGTGTGAATGCAAAATAACTGCAAGTGGCAACATGAGAAGACATCTGTCCATTTTGTTTTCCTAGTGGAGATTACATTTTGAAGCTTTGGGATGAAGACGCCAAACGATAATTGCGAAAGTATATAAGGAGGGGATGGGTAAGTGCAAAATAAAAAGTATAGTTGTAATAGAAGAACAAATGCATTGATCTAAGGCCACCGGTCAATAATAAGCCTTTCCTGAATAGTAGAGACGAATGTAATTATTTTCAGCTTTTAAAGAAATCATTAAACAGCTATACAACATGTTATAAATTATTAAACATTTTATTCACTTTTTGAAGAGGTAATGAAAAGACATAAAGTTTGCCCTAAATAAAATTAAAAAATCGCTGCAATTGTACACTAACGAGCACATTTAATTTAGACGTCGTTATGCTTTATCATTTAGTAACACAAATCATCACAGGACTTTCGTCAACCAAAATTGATTCCTTCCAAACAAAAGTGAACGTGGACTATGTTTTAAAAATTCAACAATAATGAGCACAATTACACGTTTCAAACTTCAAAATCTCTGACGCTTGAAATCTGTTTCTCGATTGACTTCAAGGTTTACCTAATGTCAATTTGATCTTTGGTCCGTTCACTTTATCAACTCATGGCCATCTTAAGACTGGCTTGCTTTACAGGTCAGTGTAGAAGAAAAGTGCATCTCAGGCCGTGTCTAGACAAAGATTTGTATCCAAGAATGTTGTCATGGTTTAGTTATTCTATTCATACGTGAACAGAATCACAGTCGCTGTTCATAGATGATTTCTTAAAATGTCAATTACTGGTTAGTTGCAGTATTTTATATTCATTTGGTGTTTTTTTTTAAACAAACTTAATGCCTCAGTTGGAACCAATGTACCTTCGAAAGGTGGTTAATGTGACCTTTTTTTCTATTCTAAAGGTACACTTTACTTTTATTTTTTTAATTGACGGTTTGCGATATCCGGAGCGCTGGGAAATACGGCATGAACTCGCTGTTCTGATGTCACACACCATCCTCTGCTCGAAGATGTAATCACGTGCAATTCGAACCACGTGTTCTGTCCATAAGGCCTGGGAAATCTCGGCATAAGATCATTTCAAAATTTCTGTTACAGCATTTCTGTGTAATACATAATGTAGAACATGGAGGATAAGACGATTACAACATACAACTATACAACACTTCAGTTATTCACTGCGGCCGTAACAGGCTCATATAGGATCAAATATCATATAAACCTATATTTTTTTAAATTTGTAAATGATTAGGACCTACCTAGACGTTTGCTAAGTTCAAAGGTATGATGACAGTGTGCAATCATCATCAGCATTGTTCTTGACATTCCATTACTTACGTTCTTCTTTCCACCTGGTTCTTTGCCCCCCAAAATCCGATCATACCATTTTTTTAAAGAATCCTCAGCGGTAAAGCAACCAAAATCCGTTAGTCATTTGACAACTTCTTCTTTTTTGAATTCCAAAAGCAATGCAAACAAGAATAACAATAAGTCGCTACAAACTGCTCGTTTCCCCCAAAGGAATGCCTCCAAGAAGCATTACCGTTTCTTATTTCACCAGGAGGAGCCAAGGATGTTTACAAAAGCATTTCTCTCGCTAATCGGATCTTAATTGTAATTGATGACGATAATTCTTCAGCCCCGGGGTACTACCAGCTATAAATTCTCATTTAACGTCGACAACAGCGTGAAAAAGAGAGTAGGAATGGAGTAAGAAATTATAAATAACTGCTTCGGCTACCCTGAACAAGCGGTATATTACGCGTTATTATTCTGCATTAAGAGCAATTCCAAGTATAATTGCAAAACATAAACATCTATGAATCCAGCAATTTTATGTGATTTTATATCAAAGAAAATGATATTTCCAGACTTAAGCAAGGTGCAGTTTATTACTTCTGGCACGGTGTTATCTTCTTCTGGATTTCGGAGTACCTGAAAGCTATCAATTCAAAAATATGTTTGTGGTGTTAATCGTACGGATAATTGATTATTAGAAGGTCGTCATCAAATAAACGACATTTCATCCATCCATTATGTAAATCACCCTTCACATGATTCCCCCTAGCTCGAAATTGATAGTCATAATGATTATGTTCTAACACAAAGAAAGACATATACCAAGAATCTTTTATGCGTTTGTTTTATTTCAAGTCATTATTAATGTAGACAAATATCTTGATATTCCTTCATTCTTAAATAATAAATCTTACCTGGGGGTGTTTCACAAAGAGTTAAGTTTGACTTAAAGTCATGCGTAAATGCCAGTGCGCATACGGTATTAAACGCGTAATCTCATTGGTAGATTATCCAATATCGCACATCCCCTGAGCATGATCTGACCAATGCGGTGATGTGTCATATACCGCACGCAACTAGGAATTTAAGTGCGACTTTAAGTCAAAATTAACCCCCCCCCCCCCTGTATCACTGAAAACCTCAATACTCTCAATACTCTCAATAGAATCATAAAAACTGATTCCAAAGAGTATGGGAATTACCTTGGATACGTTCATATCTTCATCTGATATTTCCTGCTTAACGTCCCTTTCTCTCTCTCTCTCTCTCTCTCTATCTCTACTATCTCTTTCTCATCGTCTCAATTTTCTTTAACTCTCTATCCCTTTCTCACTCTCTCTCTCTCTCTTTCTCTCTCTCCTCTCTCTCACGGTCTCTTTCTTTTTCTCCCACTCCCTCTCTCTCTCTCTGTCTTTCTTCTCTCCTCTCTCTTTCTGTCTCTGTCTCTCTTTCTCTTTCTCTCTCTCTCTCTCTCTCTCCTTCTTTCTCTCTCTTTATCTTTCCTCTTTGTTTGCAGCCTTTCCTTGTCCAGTTCACATGTCACTTCTAATTGTACGTCCCTCCTCCCTGGTCCCCGGCGATCTCCATCCCGATCATGAGCCGTGATAACTTCTTCGCGCTCCAATTCAAATCAATTTTCCACCAATTACACATGGTAATAATGTGTCCATCCTGCTCTGTATCATACTTCCCATGAAATCCGAGATGGTATCGTGAAGGTTGCATTGGTTTCTGGTCTACTTTTAGAAGCAGTTGGTTTGAAAACAGATTTTTGTATTGATAAATCTTTATCTCTTTACCGACGCAGAAATGAAAGTAAGATCGGTATTAAGTGGACATTTTTGTAACGATCCCACATCTATTCCCTCCCCCCCCCCCCTCTCTCTCTCTCTTCCTTTCCCACTGCTTTATATATTTATATTTATCTTCCCACCCACATCTCCGTCACTCTCTTGTAAGATGCAAGGCCCCAGAAAAAATTTGGAGAAATTATTTTCCTTGATGAAATGTCCAAGATTAGTTCAAGCAAATTTGAAACTGCCAATCAACATTTTAAAATATTTAGTAATGGGCGTGAAAGCGTGACATTGTCACAGATTGCAGTTTCTTAGGGAACAAGCGAAAAGGTGGAGACTGTCTCCTAGTTGTCTTCGTTTCACACTTCTTTTACGGTGATTGAAATACTCAGCTCAAAAGTTCACTGAAATCAAACGAATTTGCGTTTCCTGGACAAGATAGAGTTTCCCTACTTCACCCAGTTTTCAAGTATAGCGACCAGGGCGAGTTACTTCATCGTCCGTGCGCTCGATCAGTAGATCGTCCTATGTACCCCCAGGTTGGTAACGGTAGAGATAGGCTTGCCGATGGCTACTGAATCTTAGACGACGTCGACGGGTAATAGTTTATCAGCAGTCCTTCTTGAATGACAGTCGTTTGATTCCAGCCGTTTTAATCATAGTTTTTTGAAAAAACTGCATGGTATTGTAATTTTTAGACTTTGAATGTTAAATATTGAATGTAAACTGCGTGGTGTCTGCAAATTGAGTTAATTTTTTTTTCCGTTGACAAGTTGAATTTACATATGAGTATGTCTGTATATGTATATATGTATACTGAACATGGCATATAGAATTAAGATTTAGTTGGTCTGTTGTATAGAACTCGATGACAACCAAATCACTGTAGGAAAAGCAATCCCTCTGCTTGAAACGAAAATATTCTGAAATTGGTGGAAGGAAAATCGAAGACTCCTGTTCTGTCCCTTCTAATACAAACACATATAGATTTATTGATATCCCCACTGCCCAGTAAGAAGAGGGTAGGTGTGAGGGTAAACGTAGCGTTGTTGATCTTACTATTACGATGATTTAAGCACAAGCACGCTCGGGAGACACATGAGCTGGTAACTAGCACTACCATTTGAACGAACTGAGCTAAATCCCCGAAGCGCAATGATCGGTGTAAATTGTTTATTTTATATGGAAGTGCTTGCCAGTTGCGGAAACTCAGAATTTGAAATTTCGAACAGGGGGTTGTGATCCTATGTTCATGATGGTTGTCACACTGTATCATCAGAAATGTCAACGTCAAGCTGTGTTTTATTTGCATACACAGACTTGTCATTATTTGCTGCTTCCAGGAGCATACATAATGATAGTAATATAATCTAATAAAGATATGCCTGTCATAATGTATCTGTTTCTATGAGTATTCGAGTTTATCTTCCTGTGCATATCCAATAACTTTCAGCGCATATCATTCGTTTTGTGTTTTACGCGAAGGGCTATTTCCCGTGCATTAATTATACCTATTTTCTGGTTATAGTGACGTAGTAGTCAATAGACAATCTAATAGCCGCATTTTGAACCATTCAGAGACCTAGAAACTTGATATTCATAATACCATGGGCCTCATTGTATTGTTTCAACGTGCTATGTTTTGGTTTGGAGTGCTCTGTCCTATTTTCTTTGATGGAAACTGCCCTATTGCAGTATATTACTACAATGAAAAATGTCGCTTTGAATCGATATTGCATTGTATTATTACGACTTGACTAGTATCATTATTATCACAAACAACTTTTAAAAAATACCCCGTGACAGGTCAACTCTATTTCGAAAACTTTCCCCCAACGGTTGGTATGCATAAAAACACTACTAAAATGTCGATCGAAAGTATAACTGTTCACATTTGTAAATTCATAAATATACCGACATGCAAATGGCACTATTATGATAATATGGAAACGGAGGCATGCGAGAACTTCTTAGAGTTTCATGTAAATGAATATTTTCGGAGGATAACGTAGCTAAATTATGAGTAATCTTCCCATTAAAGAGGCCTCAGTCGAGCTATGGCAAGAGGAAGTAATTTGAAGGATAATCGCCAGACGGTGTGACTTCAATTTTACTCACCATTACGGTTCGTCATTGCCCTCAGATGCTCACATAATCCCCTGTAGGATTCAACATACTCTTTCTCTATCTCTCTCTCTCTCTATCTCGTAATGTCTGTCTGTCTCTCACTCTCATTCTCTCTCCCTTCTACATATCTGTCTGTCTGTCTCTCTCTCTCTCTCTTCTATACATCACTGTGTTTCTCTATTAATTTTCATATCACTTGGTTTTGTTTGTTTGTTGTCGCTTTTTGTTACATATACCTTTCAGTTAACACAATTTGTTTTCTGTTTTAATATCCTTTCTGATGTATGATAAAATGAGAAATGAATTGACCCGAGCTAATAATGCTTTTAAGTGAATATCGTATACGTGAACTATATTCACCTCATTTCTTTTCCCTTCTATCATGTCTATTTCTACAGGATCTCGAGAAAGAGGAAGACAATCTTATCAACGTTCTAGAGAAGGTCTTAGCCGATGAGGCGGATATCGAAAACGCAGAGAATGATTCCGACGACGATGCAGGGATAACAGATCGAGAATTGTCGCTGATGCTGTCATTGCTGCGCGACGAGGTCTACCCGAGCAGTCTCAAGGGCAACAAATGGAGGCCAGCGTATTACCCCTCCGAGTCCCTGCATGTAGGTGCTTTGGAACCCCTGGCTACTGGATTCCTACCTAGTCGCTACTCGGGCCAGAGGAAAAGGTTCTTGACTGGCGCTATGGAACCATTGAGCAGTGGCTTTATCAAGAGGTTCAATACAGGAGCCATGGAACCACTTGCCAGCGGATTTATCAAGAAAGGATTTAATACAGGTATGGCAATATTGCTCGGGTGACAATTTCTAACGCTTGTCGAATTCCTAACGTCGACTCTGGCATTAACTCTATACTTCACCAAACCATATAAGCCATAACCTAACCTAAAAGTTAAAATGTACTCTATTTTTACAAAACAAATTCAGAGCTCCGAGAATATTAATTTTGGTGTCCATGTTAACAGAAAAGAATAATGGGTGAATTTGAACTCTTGGTATCTAAACGGTCCATTCCAATATCAGAGCAATATAATTTCCTCTGAAGTAATGGTGGAATGATTCAAGCTCGGCTCACACAATGCGTCATTTGCCGACTTAAGGACTGCGTTGATCACTCAAACTATTTTCTAATTTAATGGGAGTCATGCGGTGCGAAATGCCCAACGCTCGCGTTGGAACGCATTGGAAGTGACTCTCTGTATATGGGCTCATATTGGCTCACTTATCTGCAGTCATGGTTGCGCTGAGAAAAGAAAATCGAATCGGTTCAATTTCATTTTCTCTTGTTACCCAAAGTCATGAATTAATTGACTCTGTGTTAAGGTGTCCTAGAATTTCAGCTGGCATTGACAATGGCAATCGTTGAGTTCTGAATCGATTACAGGTAGATACAGATTTTTTTCACCTTGATTTTTCCACAGGTCAAACTATGATTCAAGCATTATTGTGAGAATAAAATTTGGAATAAGGTCATGAAACTTACTCCAAATCATTTGACATCCTTCAACTGTGCAATGTGCAATTTCAGTTTGATATAATTTTCAGCTTTTGAGTTAACAAGAAAAAGGGCTACATGTTTTGTCTTACACCCAGTATGTACAGCATGGGCTTATATTCCACATGAAATATGTAAATTGAAATATCTTGCAAGTCTGAACCAATCAGCAATTTCCATAGTTGTATTCAAATTTAGCATGTCAAAATCCATTTTTGGAAAATTGTTGACCAGTGGATCAACAACTACATGTACCGCCAAGACGAACCAAAAAATAGCCTCACCATAAAACACCCGAGGGCAGTTTTCTATCTACCCCTTTCAAACCAAGCACTTACCCGCGTAAGTTCCCCGCGTAAGTTTAGAGTTCGCGGGGAAAGGTTTGGTCTGAAAAAGAAAAGGGCAAAGTCACCCGCTTAACTTCCCCGCGTAACTTCTCCACCTACCGAGGTGGAGAACTTACGCGGGGGAAGTGAGTGGTTGGTTTGAAAGGGTCGGCGGAGAACTTCCCCGGTGAAATACGTCAGCAATCAATAATCACTTCCGGCCGGTCAAATTATGATCCCATGTCGTCGTATCGACTTTAACCCCGCGCGCCCTGAATCTGCCCTGACTTCCGGCCGATTGAACGTGGAATTCGTAACCAATGGCAACTTTCCTGGGGAAGTGAGGTCGGTCTGAATGGTGCTCCTGTACTTCCCTGGGTAACCTAAGGAATTCGTAAAATTTGAAGATTTTCACCGTGGAAGTTAAGCGGGGAAGCTGGTTTGAAAGGGTTTTTGTCTTGGTCTTGATAATCTTGTGATATGGAAGTTGTTCCGGTCGTAACATAATTTTCTTTTGATACACCATGTATTTCTTTTCTCTCGCTCTCTTAAACATATCAGGTGCCATGGAACCACTTGGAGCAGGATTCTTCAAGAAGGGATTCAACAACGGTGCCATGGAACCACTCTCATCAGGTTTCATCAAGAAAGGGTTTAACAATGGTGCCATGGAACCACTCTCATCAGGTTTCATCAAGAAAGGGTTTAACAATGGTGCCATGGAACCACTCAGTTCAGGATTCATCAAGAAGGGGTTTAACAATGGTGCCATGGAACCACTCAGTTCAGGATTCATCAAGAAGGGGTTCAACAACGGTGCCATGGAACCACTCAGTTCAGGATTCATCAAGAAAGGGTTCAACAATGGTGCCATGGAACCGCTCTCATCAGGATTCATCAAGAAGGGGTTCAACAATGGTGCCATGGAACCACTCTCATCAGGATTCATCAAGAAGGCGTTTAACAATGGTGCCATGGAACCACTCAGTTCAGGATTCATCAAGAAGGGGTTTAACAATGGTGCCATGGAACCACTCAGTTCAGGATTCATCAAGAAGGGGTTTAACAATGGTGCCATGGAACCACTCAGTTCAGGATTCATCAAGAAAGGGTTCAACAATGGTGCCATGGAACCGCTCTCATCAGGATTCATCAAGAAGGGTTTTAACAATGGTGCCATGGAACCACTTTCATCAGGATTCATCAAGAAAGGGTTCAACAATGGTGCCATGGAACCACTCAGTTCAGGATTCATCAAGAAGGGGTTCCACACGGGTGCGATGGAGCCAATTGCATCTGGCTTCATAGGTGACAAAAGGTTCCAAACAGGTGCCATGGAACCACTCTCTTCTGGTTTTATGAACGGCAAGCGCAGCTTCTATAACGGTGCAATGGAGCCTTTAAATTCAGGATTCCATGAGGGGAAGAGAGGTTTTCACGAAGGTGAAATGGAACCCCTTAAAGACAAGAAAGGGTTTCACAATGGTGCTATGGAGCCAATCCAAACAGGTTTTCTAAAAGACTAAATGTGACCTGTCCGTCTATTCTGGACTTCACTTTCTTGCTTTCGCTTGGTCCCGACTTCAATCGTTTCTTAAAATTATCAACAGCCATCTTGATAATCTTCTTTCTTAGGAAACACATTATATTAGTTTTCAATGCTGGCTTACTAACACAACTCTTCTTTAAGATGTATAGGCTCTTGAATTATTATAACCTTGACTAATATTAATTGCACATTAAATTTGAAAGATATTTATTTTACTAGAAATCTTTACATTGTACATTAACACCTTTCTGCTTCCACTCTTTAGATCAGACACGTATTAAGGATTCATCACTCTTAACCCCCATTAGGTTATTGAATGGTTGATTATTGTTCATTTGCGAATGATTAAGATTAACGTCCACATGTTTTTCAATCGCACGCTTTGAAATGTTAAGTAGACATGCTTTCAGTAATCATAAATAAATTCATTCCTTCGTAAAAATAGCAACAAAAAAAAATAGTTTTCCTCTTTCAATGTGTTTGCAACATCAACTCTTTTATTCTGTAATGTGGCATGACTTTAGACCTTCATTTTTTGCTCGGTCGTTGGTCACAATGTTTGTTCAATAAAAATGAGGTCTAAAACTCTAAATTATAGCTTAGTGATGGAACAGAAGAAAAAGAAAGGTGGGCTGAGGAAAGGGATTGAGGTAGCGTTTGTGATGACAAGTCATTTTTGTGCTTTACGATTTGTATTCTCGTAAAAACATTCCAAAATGCAAGCAGTTTACATAGAGAGTGAAATGATCATGCGTGCATTGTCGTTATGAGCACCCGTTGTTTATGTTGGTGTCGTGTTTTCGAAGGATTTAATTTATGTTTGCAAGCTTACATTCTACTACTTTTCATTTATATATCAATCATTGTCATCGTGTGATTATTGGTATTCTCTTCCTTCATCATACATAAAAGATCTTTACGTAGCTTGATGCTATATATTTTATTGATTGAAGAACAGAATTTATAGATCTTATCATAACTGGGATATTTTGGTTATTTTATCAAATGAATATCCCACATTTATTTGTATTCATTATTTTGATGATGTTACAGTCTGTGCTGTTTTGTCTACGTTTGTATACGCATCGGACAAAGACAACGAAAATACAGAGTCGCATATGCAGCATAGGAAATTAAAACAACTTGCATTTGGTCTGAAGTTTATAGGACTACCCAGATACACCCCCCCCCCCCCCCGCCTTTTCATCAAGTTCTAGATATGTCACTGAAAATACAAGATGTGTCTACACGTTTTACTAACCTGCTCCGTCCCCTCCGGTCTTCGGGGCTTTTCAAATGATGGTAGAGTTCCCTCAAAGGTAGGCCCGTGTAAGACACTGGGGGTGTATCAGAATGAAAAGGCTTGATGTTTTAAAGACAGTTAGAACTGTGTGATGTGTAATAGACCCCAATGTATTCAGACGGACACAACACATGTCATGGATGGAAAGAAATAAACGCCAAATGAAAATTTTCCAAAAATAAACACTGTATACCTTAAAGATAACACAGCGTTTTTTACGGTGATATTTGCCAAATTGGGCGAAGAGTACTGGAGACAGAAATATCATAATTTCTAGCATTTCATAATAATGATCCAAGAATCTCTAAATGATTGAAAAATACATTTCAAGAATTATGTAGTGAGGTGATATTAAGTTGGAAAATTGTAAATATTTTCAAAAGCTTCTCTATCTGCTCATATTGGGAAATAATTGTAGGTAATCCTAAAAATACAGTTATTACCACTCATCGAAGGAGTTAGTTTAAACGCAAATGTATGCATACGATATACATTTATTCATCTGTCTTTCCATCTTTAACTTCTTAATCATTCGTGTCCCTCCCTCTCTCTCTCTCTCTCTTTCTCTCTCTCTCTCTTTGTTTCTCTCTATCTCTTTCTCATTTTTCTTTTCTGTTCTTCCTTTTTCTATACTTTGTAGTTGTGTCGCATCGATATAAACAGATATCATTCTTCAAGGGATACTTATAATCTATCATATATTAAACTGGATACAGTACTGAACCTTTCAAAGACATGAAATGATGCTGATGCGGAGTTACAGTTAGAATATTACCGTATGTGTTTGTGTGTGTAAAAAGTTGGAATTTGGATTTATTTTTATTTTTTTGTGTGTTTGATTGAAAACTAATAAGCAATGTGAATTATTCATAAAATATTTATTGACTGGCTTTTTTTTTTGTTAAAGCATGAGTCGTGGTGACAGGTAGTTTAATTGGATATACATTATCCGTGACAAGGTTAGCATATGGTTCATATTGAAACATCGTTGTGATCTGCGTAGTGAAAAGGGCCGTTCATAATTGCATTTAGATGTTAGGGTCGATTATACCTTAACAATACATCATGTTTACTATAAAATGATTTTATGTTTCTTTGTTAAAGTGACGAGAATGCTTATTAATGCTAATAGAATTTAGAACCTGTTAATATATACACATTTGCGACTCTGTTCAAACACAAACGTAATTTCTAAAATCAACAACAATTTCTAGTAATGGCGAGTTTTTTTCTTATTCGTATATTCCCATGAATTTGAAAGAAAGAACAACGAATTTTAAAAGTTCAAGAGATAATTATGTTCTTATCAGTATGGTATGTTTCGTCATACAGCCTCGACTTTTACGTTTGACATAGTTTTGTAGCAGACATGCTTAACTGTATGTGTCTGACAATTCCTGAATTAAATGATGCTTTAAGCATGCTAACTGTATTCTGTATAATACGTAATGTGAATTATATCTATCAATAAATCTAATTCAAACGAATACTTCTTACAACTGATCGAGTCTCTATTGCTGTCTTATTTATTTCGGTAAAGTACCAAGTATTACTGAAATTTCAAGAGACGTTTCAATCATTAAGGGAACTGAAGAAAACAAAACACCCTTTTGCCCAAAAATGTAGCTCCACATTTCCCTTCAGTCTTATTAAAAGGGACAAATTACCAATACCTTTTGCTCTGTGTGTTTGGGATCATATGCCAATATGAAAACATGCCTGAAAAATACAAAACAAAACATGCATGTTCCTTTTTTACGCAACATGGGAAAAAAGACCCAACTCTTTTTAGAGTGTGTGTATAAACAATTCTTGATAAATTTACTGACAAATTTAGGGGCCAATTTACCAAACAGTATGAATTGGAGTGGCAGACAGGGAGCCCCTCTGCCTACGATAAAAATACGTATATGGAATAGTGACTCATCATCGTGACAAAAATGAGAAAGAAAAAAAGAATAGGTTGGAGAAAAATATAAGGAAAGGAAAAGGAAGAAGAGGTGACGTACGGGGAAAATAATGAGAATATGTGAGGGAGATGAGAGAGAGAGAGAGAGAGAGAGAGAGAGAGGGGGAAAGCGAGGGAGGGAGAGCGCGCGCGAGAGAGTGAGAGATAGAGAGAGAAAATAAAGAGAGAGAGAGAGAGACAGAGATGGGAACATAAGAATAACATATAAGAGGAATAAAGGTCATGGCACACGATCGGTCTGCGATCCGAATTTGGAAGAAAATATAATAGCATTAGATATAAATAATTAAACACATAAACTACGTTTGATTGAGGTTTTGAAAAGTTATATAGATAGTAAAATCGAAAGCTTTCTTGCCGTATACAGGAAAGGCCAAATCGGCTCCGAATCGTAGTGACGTCAGAGCAGTCGTGCGATTGTCTACAATTTGAAACTGATTTGGGCCTTGTTCCGGATATGAACTTGACATTGCATTAAATCCCCATTTGCTGAGTATTCATATTATTGTTCAGAACCTGAATCAGGTAAATTTTATTTCTTATAATACTTATATTTAATGCTATATTGGGATTTATTTCCAAAATCGGATCGTAATCAATCGTATAGAGTGCGGTGGGCTTAAGACGTGAAAGGAACAAGATACACGTGGAAAAAAAGGTGATTGTACGACATCGTTATGTTGAAAGACGATTCAACAAATATACATGAGCTAGCACGCTGGCATGCCCCCCCCCCCCACTTCCCTATGGAATGACGAACAATTGAAACAAAATTGTACCAAGTAGAAATAAAGGGAGAAAGAGAGAGAGAGGGGGGGGGGGGGGAGAGGCAACCTGGAAAGAAGAAGCTATGACATCATCATCATCATCACACCCCTCCCCTCGATTACTTTTTTGTTCATGCATTTCACAGTACGACCACCCCCCCCCCCCCCCCCCCTTTGACACCAGTCCCCCTCACTGCAAACTACAAAGAAATATGGAAACACCTGGGCCCCGTTTCATAAAACTTGTTATCAATGACAAATTACAATAATAGTTATAAGCTACTGAAATCCTTGAATCTGATTGGTTGAGAACGAAACGGGGCCCAGATAATACAGAGAGATACACTTTCAAAACAATCTAGCCAAATATGACTAGAGTCTAGTCAGATTTGACTAGAATAAGTACATGTATTCCTACGGGCTCCTGCACTATTCTAGTAAACACTACTAGCTAGTCAAATGAACAGAATCCTAGTAAAAAAAAATGAACAGAATCCTTGTAAAAAAAATGAACAGAATCCTAGTCCGAATGACTATAGAATCTGATTAAGAATATGTGACCAGGGCCCCGTTGCATAAAACTTACCATTAACGGTAACTTTGCCATCAGTGGTAACTACCATGGTAACATCACTCAACAGCCAATCAAAATCAAGGTTTCCATGGGAGTTACCATTGATGGCAAAGTTACCGTTAATGGTAAGTTTTATGCAACGGGGCCCAGGACGTGATCTGGTTTTAAAAATATATCACTAGACGTCTGTTAGAGTGTAGGCCGTACGTGCATGAGACGCAGGGGATAGGAGTTTCTTGACGTATATAGATTTTTTTTTAATGTCGTATTGGCAAATTACGTGCAAGCAGGGGAATAAAAATTCTTTTCTTTGAAGGTTAATGATATTCATGGATTACCAGTCTGATTTACATATCTCAAAATAGTGTACTACTCGGGTATAATTTCAAAGTAAATAAATCTTTCTATTATCTTTCCTCTTCATCATGACTTGTAAAATTGATTTAAGAAACTACCCTTGATATGTACTGATTGTTATTTGGGCTATATGAACAAAATAATTTAAGTGGATTTGGATTTGGGGGGAAAATCTTTAAAGATCCATTAGGTAAACTGTGCAGATTATTTATGTCTAATGCTGGTTAAAAAAAGAACACAGTAATACCCAAACTTTGTAGTTCAGTTCCGAATCAAACAGAAATAGCGACAAACATATATCACTAATATCATAAATATGATATTATGACAAAATGTGACGTCAGTAATAACTTCTTTCAACGAGAAAGTATAAATATATACATCTATATACATATACTACTCAAAGTTAACTATTCCAGGGTGCACCAAGCCAGATGGTTTTAGGAAAGCAAAGTGTAAATAAAATTGGTCAAAATATACGGTGATATAGCCTGAAAATTAAAAGAAATATATATATATACCCAAGGTATTTTATAATAGATACGTAATAATTTCACTCAGTCTATAAAAAAAATAAAATAGCGGTAAATTATAGATTGGAAAAGAATTTTACGAAACGTTCTACTTCCTTCCACATATCCCCTTTCAGAAATCCCCCCTCTCTCTCTCTCTCTCTCTGTCTGTCTCTCTCTCTCTCTTTCTCTATCTCTCTTTCTCGCTCCCCCTGTTAGATAATCAATGTATATAAGAAGTCATTAGCTTTTAAATCAGGCCAACGCGACACCATATTTTGCTCGATAAGAGTATCATAGAAAAGGCTGTTTGATTATCTTCTACATCATGTCTACATCATTTTTTACTACATGTATATTCATTTAATGAGCTATTCAAGGGGGACTCCTTGATTAAATGAAATACAATGTAAACTTGGCATGATGTTATGAAGGGACAATACATCATGTCACATCAAGTCTCTCAAAGAAAATATTCCATGATATTAATTTACAGTATTTTTTAATTTTCTTTTCTGTTCGTCATGAACATAGCTGAATCCATAGATAGAGAGAACATGCTCCCCCCCCCCCCAATGCCCCCCCCCCCCGCATTGAAGCGGGAAATTACATAGACGTTGCGTTCAAGTTTTGCGATTTTCAGAATCCCCCCCCCCCCCCCGATCCGCTATTGTTTGAGTGCGAGTCTTAATAATAATTTGTTTTATTTTGTGTACAAAAACAATGGACATAAAAAAATGGGCGTCAGACGTGCCATTTACTATTTCAATTTCAATTTCAGTATACATGTATTTATTTTAAACTTTCCAGTATAAGTATACAATGTAATCATGGTAATACATGTAAATGAACAAAATGATTTTAACAAAATATGACAAACTATACATGCATAGTTGAAGGACAAGCCTCTAAAATAAATATCTTGGGGCGAGGGTGCCCTTAGGCATTTGAGTACATTTAAACAAAAACAGACAAAAATATTCCTAGACCGCTTATTCCAGATGTCAATCAATGAGCATGTAGTACCCAAATGTTGGAAAGCATCACTTATCACACCCGTGCCTAAAAACAAACGTCCGATGTCAAATAATGATTTTAGGCCGATAGGCGCTTACTCCCATCGTTATGAAGTGCCTCGAAAGAATTGTACTGGAAAAACTACTTGGACCAATCCGCGACAAAACTGATAAAAAACAATTTGCATATCAATCAAAGCGATCTGTCACTGATGCGGTACTCACGTTAACCAAAAATACCAGCATACTGACGCTCTAAGGTGTTACGCAAGGGCGACATTTGTGGATTTCTCTTCCGCATTTAATACAATCCAGCCGTATAAGTTAATAGAAAAGTTAAAACTCTTAGATGTTAAACCATCTCCTGTTCTATGGATCTATGACTTCTTGCACGGTAGAACCCATAAAGTAAAAGTTAACGATATAATTCAAATGAACTTACTACAAACACTGGTACTCCACAAGGGTGTGTTCTTTCACCGAGCCTCTATATATTGTATACCAATGACGGTGTTTCAAATGCTCCGTCAGTTCATATTCTGAAATATACTGATGACACCGTCACTGTAGGTTTGATAAAGGAGAGTGAAGAGGAATATAGGGAAAGTACCGTCTCTTTTGGAAGTTGGTGCACTGAAAATCACTTAGTACTTAACTCAACGAAAACAAAAGAAATAATCATTGATTTTAGGAAGAAGAAAATTCGTAATCTTGTAGAACTCCATATTCATATCGATGGTGTTCCTATTGAAAATATGCAGAGCTATAGATATCTAGGTACGGTAATTGACGACCAGTTGAATTGGGGTGAGCAAACAAAAGCTATCTCACTGAAATACAACCAAAGGCTGTATTTTCTTAGAAAAATGAAACAGTTCCATGTAAATGAGAGAATCTTGCATCTGTTTTATTCATCAGTTATCCAGAGTACCATTACTCATGATAGTGTGGTTTGGTATCATAGTGCAAGACAAAAGGACAATGACAAATTGCGCAGAGTCGTGAAACAGGCTAGTAAGATTATGAAGTGTGTTGAAGATTTAGACAGAGTATGTCAAGGTAAGGTAGTTGCTAAGGCCCATGCTATCGTAGGTGATAGCTCCCATCCACTACCAGACAACTATACACTGCTTCGAAGTGGAAGGAGGTGGCAATCAGTAAGGGTAAGAACAAACCGCTACTGAAACTCATGCATTCCCTATATACTCAATTCGTCTTTTGCATTTGATTTCATAATACTTCAAGGGATACATGTCAATGATTATAGATTGGATTTAAATATATAATTCTTAATGTTTAATGTGATGAATTAAATAATGATAAGTATCATTTGTAAATAAATAATTATAACAATAATGATGAATGATAATAATACCAATTATGTCAATGAATATAGATTGGATGGGAACATAATTTATTATGTTAATGATGTTATTTAACATGAATTTGTAAATAATAATGAGAAATAATAAGAAAAGAAGAAGGAAAAGAATAATAAAATAAAGAAATGGTAACAATATTCATAAGAACTCTCATAATATTATGCTCTACATGTATATTATTATGTATCTATCTGTATTTTTGTTGATTATTACCTGTATGTATATCTTCAGTTGTATAATGCATGTAAACAAGACGAATTTCCTTATATGGACAATAAAACAATATATATTTTTTAAGCTTGATTGGAGAGAAGGAAAAATAGGGGGAAATGAGTAAAAAAAAAAGGGGGGAGAAGAATAGGAGGTGCAAAAGAAAAGAAGTACGAAGGAAAATAGAAATTCATAAACAGAGACAAGAAACGGAGATAAAATACCCAATGGAGGATGGGGAAGTATGTTATTTGTATAAGATGAAGTAACATGTTGGGTTTTTTCATCCTTCTTGAGAAGCTGGCAAGAAGTGCGGAGTATTTTATTATATCCGGGATAACGTTCCGCAGCTTAGGTCCCGAGTACCGGATGGTATTTTGGAATAATAAATTTCTGTGCTCGGTTAGATGGATGTGATTTGCGTGTCTGGTGTCGTATTTATGAATATTTGAACTCAAATGAAGAGTTCAATAAGAGGTTACTCTTATCAAGTCCAATCCAAGGGTGAAGTAGATCTTTCGTTAATTTTGATCTTTTACGTTTAGTGAGAAACAAATATTTTAGACTTCGCAATCAGGTATATCATAATTAATCAAGATGATATATATTTTCCTCCTCCCCCTTGGCAATGTACTGGCTAATCTCGACCTGTTGGTGGCGATGTTCTGAACGTAAAAACCACTGACATTGAAGTTGAACAGAAAAATAACAAAATTTAACATCAAATCTAGGTTCATTTTTGCACTCTGTCTTTGTTAGTTTCTTCTCTGGTTTATCCAGGATTGTAGGCTCCATTCATTTAATTAAATACATGCAATATAACAGAAAAAAAAATTAAAATGCTTATAATAATAAAAGCAAGAGGAAGATCGGACAAAAGGCATTTGGGGCTTGTCCGGGAGTCGAACCCGGGACCTCTCGCACCCTAAGCGAGAATCATGCCACTAGACCAACAAGCCGCCGTGGCGTCACTCGGCACGCTATAGCTACTTATTCATCGATACATTTGTGTAGTCAATACTATGCAGTCATGCTGACAAGACGGTCCAAAGTACAATTTGTTATTGTCTGGTTCTGATTGCGCCGATGATAGCAATATAGACTCATTAAAATATTAATTGGTTTTGTTCACTTCCAGACACATCATATACACGCAACTCGTTCAGTCAAATTACATTAATCATCATGGGATTCTTGCAATGCATGAATTTCAGTCTTGATAACCATGATAACCCTGCCAAGCAACATAGTGTCATGATGAATGTAAAAAGTTTTTATTACTTTTCAGAACATGTGAATGAGAAACGATATGGCATATGTTCCCATTAAAATATAGGTCGATAGCAAGAAACATAATATTCGTTACATAGGCTGAAAAATGGCAAAGGGAAATGTAACTGATTGTAGATTTATCTATCGAGACATTAATTTTTTTTAATCAAATATAATTATTCTTAAACAAAATGAACATTCAGAAGGATTGTCCCACCATTCTCAAAACGGAACGGAATCATTGATAAAAATAGAAAAGAAGTGGGGAATACCAGACCACTGAAAAGGATACAGGCGAATGAAAGGAATAATAAAAGAACATCCTTTTGATAATTAAAGCGGAAGTGATTCAACAACAAATTGATTGTGGAGTATACTAATCGTCTTCAATTGAAAATAAGAATAATGTAATGATTCCTTTTAGAAAAAAATGCTTCAAATCTGCAAAATTACGTTAAAGGGACTCACCGCTTATATTACCCATTATGATATAGTCAATTGACAGCCTAACTTCATTTTAATTGAAATTACGCGTTCTCCTGAAGTACTATAATGCTCTCCCATAAGTGGGTTACAAAATAAAAGAAGGTTTCTGATTGGTCAGATTGGACGCGTTCTTGATCTGACTAGTGGGCGAGGGAGAAGCCAGTGGACGGGTGAGCCGTTCTTGCACAAAGCGCGGTATGCAGTTAACACGAAGCAGTCCATTGTAGCTGGAAGGATCTAGGACGACGTTCACGTTGAAACATTCGAAAACTCTCTAATCTCGCTTTGGGAACAAGAGGCCCCAGGTTCAAAATCTAGACTAATTTGAAGAAATTAAATGTAGAAAGGAAATACATAAAGAAGATCAAATTTTGAGTGGTTAGTGACTGACTGACTGTATGGAAACTATTCAATCAATAATAAAGCATGATAGGGAGGGGCTAATAACAAACATTTTTTTTTTATACCTCAGTTAGTTTTTGACAAAAGGAGATTAAAACGGGCTTGTCCGGGAGTCGAACCCGGAACCTCTCGCACCCGAAGGTAGAATCATACCACTAGACCAACAAGCCGTTGAATACGCCATAGTATTCCACAGAAATCATACCTGTATCCAAAACATTATTGAGGTCAATTTAGTTTTCAAAAAAATGTATCATAGGGCTTGTCCGGGAATCGAACCCGGGCCTCTCGCACCCAAAGCGAGAATCATGCCACTAGACCAACAAGCCTTTGATGACCATAATTTGGTAATTAGAGGATAACAATCAAGACTCTGATACTAATCAATTATCCTGTGCATGCAAACGGCGTCGCTAGAGGGGGGGGGGGGGGGGGTCACCACCCCCCCCCCCTCAAAATTGTTGTTGGCAAATGCGCTACCTCTGTCGGCAAAAAAGGGAGGGGGATTATTAAGGGAGAGGGTGAGGGATGAGGAAATAGAAAAGGAAAAGGATAGAAGAAAAGGAAAAGGGGAAGGAAAGGAAAAGGGAAGGATAGAAAAAGAAAGAAAACTAGCTCGCAAAAACACTGGAAAATTAATATTCGGGCAAAAGGCATCCCCCTTTGGCAATGGGCTGCAGCCCCCCCCCCCCCCCCCCCCCGAGGATTTTCAAAGTTCCGATATTCGGGCAACCGCTAATAATGATATTCATCATGTTCAAAGACGCCAGAATATCCACATAATTATTTTGAGCAGCGAGGTTCCCGGATAATAATGTAACTTCTGTACGTTTTCACTACGAAAAGTTTTTTAAAATTTGAGCTCTCTTCGTTCGCTCACAAAAATTTAGAAATTGAAAAGTCGATATTCGGCAAAAGGCGTCAGAGCCCTCCCTTGCGGAAATGGGCCCGTATGATCAAGATCTCTACATATGTGATTTTCTTTCATTTGTGGAGGGAGGGGGGGGGGGGTAGGGTGCAGCATATTTGTCGGAAAAAGCTGTCACCTTTGGGTGCCAACCCCCCCCCCCCTTATTTAAAATGTTCTAGCGACGCCCCTGTGTGTAAGAATGGTAGTATTTTACGGTTAAAACATAGAAAGGAACCCCCCCCCCCCCCCCCAATTATGTTGGTCTCAATGTCGGTCGGAGTCGCGGGCTTTCTAACTTATTTTCTGCAGGTTCACAACGGACCAACACTTGTGGGCTGTCGGTTCCTGTAGAGGCTATCATGTCCTTATATTATTATCATCGCAATGCTCCCCACCCCATCCACACCTTACACCCCCACCCCCTTCTGGAGATAGGTTGAGACCCCTGCCACATTATAACTTTTTAAAAAACTTTTTGAATTGGGACAAGTTCTAACCCTATTCGGAGCCTAGATGAATGATATCTAAATCATTAGAATAAGTCAGATGATTATTCCCATTAATTCGTTTCTCAACTCAGGTGAAATTAAGCCTTAGATTACACCTACCCATTTCCCCCTCCCCCCCCCCCCCCAAAAAAAAAAAAATAAAAAAATAATCATATAATTACTGAGAATGTATTCGTTAGTGTGTTGACATTTTCTTCTTTTACAACCCACTTTGTTGATTCAGGTGTTTCGGGAACCTAATGTTTGTATTTGCTATGTAAATCAAGACAGCTTACCCTATTAATAATTGTATTAAATGCTGGATATTTTCATTGCATTGCATCATTTTCCAGCATGGTCCAATAGGGTAATGAGTTCAATGTTGCCACAACGTTGTAAGTAAGGCTTGTTGGTCTAGTGGCATGATTCTCGCTTTGGGTGCGAGAGGCCCCGGGTTCAATTCCCGGACAAGCCCGACAGTTTTTTTTTTGTTAATGGCCTTGGGGATAAGCTCATATTTCAAATCGGGGGGGGGGGGGGGGGGGTGGGTACTCGTTTCTCCGAAAGTTCATAATTCGGAAATACAAATTTCCCTTAGAAGGGGGTTCATAATTCCAAAAAATGAAATAGGGTTCATAATTCCGAAAATGAAAAAGGCTTCATAATTCCGAATGTTCGTAATTCCGAAAATGCAATAGAGTCCTACATAACCTTTTTAAATTACGAACCTTCGAATTATAAAGCCTTTAAGCACTTTTCCATTCGGAATTATGAACCCTATTTCATTTTCGGAATTACGAACCCTATTTCATTTTCGGAATTACGAACCCTATTTCATTTTCGGATTATGAACCCTTTTTCATTTTCGGAATTATGAACCGTCGGAGTAACGAACCTTAGGAAATACGAACCTTAGGAAAGAACGAACCTTCGGAATTATGCTTGAGCACCTTATCATGGTCGCTCGGCTGTAAAGCCGGGTAATAATAAATTATGATTGCAGGGCCCTCAGGGAGAACAGTATATTATAATACTGATGAGTCTACCCTGGGTAAACAAGACATATTATTTTTTATTATTATTATTATTATTATTATTATTATTATTAATAATATTAATATTATTATTATTATTAATATTATTATTATCATTATTATTATTATTATTATTACCTTCGGATAAAAGTCATGTAACCTTTCAAATCGACAAAAGATTTATTTTTAATGGAAGTTTTATAAATATCTAAATTACTTTTAGTTCACTTTCTTATCTGGCAATAATTTTCGATTTCAAATACCAACTGTCATCATCATATCGCCACGGATCGCTGTATACAGCTGAATCGGCCACCCCACCAATCCCCAGCAAAAACGTAACATAATTCAGGTTTAAGTTTAAACGGTACAAATTACATTTAATCAAATGAACATGATGAAAGTGTGACTTTTTATCAAAATAAGCCACTTCGGAGATGCAATCTAAGCATGAGCAGATAAAGGTCATCTGTACCAAATTCTAAAACCCACTGACACTAATATTTGATATGTGCTCATGAATGTCATGTAATCATTATTCAATTATGCACTAATGGTGCATTCCATGATATCCAGGTGGAAGTATTCTTTTTAAAGGGGGAAACAAAAGCTATTCATGAGGCACCTCTATCACTCCCAGAGTATTTTTCTGAAGTGCACATAAAGGGACCCTCCATGTCTAAAATATCTGTGGATATTTGGGGTCATTTGTACCATGCGCTAACCCCGAACTGGCTTATTGATCAAAATCTACTGAATGTGAAAAGCCTGTGCTAGTTTGGGGTAAAATGGGGGCTTGTCCGGGAGTCGAACCCGGGACCTGAACCCGGGACCTCTCGCACCCGAAGCGAGAATCATACCACTAGACCAACAAGCCATAAACGTATTATGTCAGTGATCGAGTATTACAACACTATATTCTAAACCCTGCTGTTGAGAAAAAAAAATTGTTGTAACAGATTTCAACAATATCCCCTAATATATTCAAAGTCAATGGCTACATCTTTGTCAAGTGCCAAATAATATACATGCACCTGTTATGAATAATTGCATTTCAACTGTCAGAATGCAAGTTGCATACATTACAATTTGTTAGATCGGACAAGCTAAATGATTGCCCGACATAGCAACAACTAATGCATGCAATAGACCGGTCCTGTAATGTATTCAAATATATGTACAATTTCTTCTCTGAGCACCTAGTGACGAGCTATTCCATTAACCTGCTTTTTATAAATGAGCCTCAATGCTTGGAATCCAGTTTGCATATATTAACTTGTTGCTATGTCCGCAATCTTACAGGTTGTCAAGAACAACCTTTGTTTGAAAGGTATGTATAAAATTTGAATACATTACTGAAGCGGTCTATTTGCAGTTGGATTACTAAAATCAAGGAGGTTCAAATAGATGGAGTCTCAACTAACGATAATTAATGCAAACTCCTGGCAGATTATTAAGGATGTACAATTGAATTAATAAACTACCTTGATTCTTCGATGTCGATTTCTGATGCCGCCAAAGTAAACGGGAAAGATTTAGAGATGTTTTGACATTTAAATGTTTACGATGCGCAGTTAAATTCATAAATCGACAAACACAGAAAGTGAATGTGCAGTTTTAATGTAAATAAGTTTGATTTCATCCTGAAATTCCCCTACCTCAGGATGAACAATTTTTTGAGATCATTATCATTATAACAGAATATCCTCCATTGTACGTATCCATGGTTATGCAATAAAAACGGAATTTATTTTTTTTTTATCCTGCCCTTCCGACCACTCTGTCATTTACCTCTTATATACTAGTACTAGTATCATCTTTTACCTTTAATTTTCTACAGTATCCTTCCACCATTCTACTTCTTTCATTCTACCTCGTGCACGGTCTTACATTATTTTTAGTCTATAACATCATATTAACAACTGCCATTCTACTTATCCAATTCAACTTTTTCTAACATGACCCCTTCTACCTGCATGCATTCTACCACTCCTATACCATTCTACCTTCCCTAACATTCT